>CM045062.1:1037500-1375000 GCA_024542945.1 allo-octoploid hybrid of Carassius auratus x Cyprinus carpio
CCTTTAAACCACTTTTAAGGAAATGGATTAATTATCAGTCAAAAGTATTAATTATTTAATGTATATATAATTAATGCAGTTTTTGTTTTTTTAAATGAAGCATTAACACATGTTAGACTGCACCCCATAAACACAATCAAGCCTAGAAAAAAAAAAAAAACAGTCAACCACCCCTTTAATATAAAGATTCCAAGGCTTCAGACTGGATCTGTTAATCATGTTGTGGTTTCTTTCTGATTGTGAAGTTGCTGCTGATCTGAGCTGTAGATCCTGAACTGAGAGACTGAAGAGTGTCATTGTTCTCTACAGGTTGTATGATTGTGGAGTCACAGATGAAGGTTGTGCTGCTCTGGCTTCAGCTCTGAGATCAAACCCCTCACACCTGAGAGAACTGAATCTGTCTAGAAATAAACTAGGAGCGTCAGGAGTGAAGCTGCTCTCTGATCTGAAGGATGATCCACATTATAAACTGCAGATGCTTGAGTAAGTAGTGATGATTAAACATGTAGATTTTTTAAATGAAAGTTAATATAGTTTCTTCTTTGGTTACTTTCTTGGTAATTGTGACTAACATGTTTAATAAGAGTTTGATTCAGTTTATAGTTAAGTATCTTGATGTTTCTTTTTTATTTCAAAATAATACAGTATTTCACTAGTGAAAAATAAATACACTTGTATTTGAATAAATTCATTTTTAATGCCAAGAAAAGTACAAATTCATTTATGTATTAATTTACTTAATAAAAGCACCCTGCAATTGTACTTTTATGATACTAAACTGAACTGGAAGTCAATTCTGCAAGAGATTGACTAAAAATGAGCTCCTAAAACTTACTGCAGATTCTGGAAGATAAATTCTTCAAACAGTGGTATAAAAGGATGTGATGCTGGTCCTTCAAGAGTCACTCTCAACTTATCTGTCCATAAAGCTTTTAAAAAATAGTCTTCATGTATTTCACAACACTTCAGCATCTGATTCTTATTAAGTTAGGGTCATATTTTAGGATTTTTGATCCAAGCAATGTCTCTGAGAACCTGACAGCTTGTAGTTCTGGAGACTCCAGGAAGCTGCAGTTCTGGAAAATGCTGGCGCTGGAGACTAAATGTTTCCTGATGGTTTTACATCTAATTCTTCACATTAATTCTTAATTCTTTTGTAGTTAACCCCTTAACTGTCACTCACATTTTTGAACATAGACTTTATAGTGCACGATCCAAACTTAAATTTTTATAATTCATGAACGAAAACATTTTGTAACATGATATTGATGTACCATTTACATGGTAATGCAATGTCTGATTTTAAAATGGGTTTTAAAGGATGAATTTTGAGATTTTAAGTTTTCAGTTGATATATAATTTCTGATGATTTCTAAAATGTGATGGAGAAAAAGGCAAGAAGAAGAAGACTTTTTTTTTAACAAAGGTCAGAACTCCTGTTATGATGTAGATTTTTGAGGGTGCACTCTTGTCATAAATTAATCTATTACTTTTCCTACATAATTTTTAACAAACAACATTGGTAAAATATCTATTTAGGAGTCTTAGACCTTTCCAGCGATATATAGTTTGTCAAGATTAGATTAGATTTAATTGTAATATAGTGAAGTAAACTTAGGCGTCCCATATACAGGTTAATGTGTCTTTTCTTCTCCACCTGTTTTTTTCTGACTCCGCTGACCCAGCGAGCATTTCACTGTCCAATGGTCATGCCTTAACTATGCAATTTCTGTATTGCATTAGTTTTGAATATTTCTCATGGGGATTTAATCATTTTTTAAAAAGTTAAATCTCTTTTTTGGTTCATTTTATCTGTAAAAGGAAACCTGTCTAATAATTCTGCACACCTGAATATAAGGAGTTCACTTCCAGCCTTCATGGACAGTTATATATCACTCATAAATGATTAAATACAAAATGAATAGTAGTTATTAAGATTGATGTGGTTTGGAATTGGTAAAATGTGCTTGAAAAAAAAATCAGAATATCAACGTGCCTAATAATTATGCACGCACTGTATAGTCATTGTTTTTTATATCTGAAATTATGAAATTAAATATTTTGAGAGAGAGTCAGTTTTAATGGAAAGATGGTAACTATTTATAATTACTTTAATTGTCATAAATAAAACTGTGACAGAAAGAGAACAAAATTAAATTATGGTTTGGATGCAGAATCAGAATCTGAACGGTTAAAAAGAGCTTTAAAATCATACGTCACAGGGTTAGTTTATAAATCTGACTAATAATGCAGATAGTTTGTTTTAGTTGTTGTTAAGTGGATAATGCAGTAATGTGACACACATTTGCTTGTGTTTTTCTTTCAGGTTTAGATGTTAGTCTGACCTTCTCTGATCGCTGATGCTGAATAAAGAGCCGCTACAGACAGACATCACATTCAACAGAATCAACACACAAACACACACTGATCCTCACACACACGTGTTTGTGCAACTTTACAGAATGATGCAATTCATGATTAGAAATCAGACGAGGAAAACTTTAGTTTTTTCCCCTGAAGTGACTTTTGTACTGGTACCACATTTTACATTATGATATTGACAGTTTTTTTGTGACAGTATGTGTATTTTCTGTTCAGTTCTTATTACAGTAGATTTGAACTCAATGAAAAAACATATATATATATATATATGCACATCAGGTTAAAATGTATAAAACCTAAAATGTATAAAACATGTATACCTTGGTAAAGTATAAAAAACACAATCTCTACACTCTGAAAGTAAAGTGAATTGATTTTGTACAGTTTTATCATCTTTATTCTAAACAAATTGTCATGACGTTTCAGTTTTGATGTGTCAGGATTAAGCAAAAGCTTACAGACGTCTACGAGATCTCGCACGACTGATACACATTATGATAAAACCAGGGCTGGAAATAAATAGTAAATAAAGGCATAATAAATTGAAATATGAAAAAAAAAAAATCATTAAATGTATTAAGACAGAAGCAGGGATGGATTGGGAGGAAAAACAGCCCTGGATTTTCTCCCAAAAGGCCCACCACAACTACAAACAGCCTCTACTATCTCACAATATTACAGCAATCCTATTACTGTACATTTATGACAAATAACATCACAAAACCCACGGTGACCCTGCTGACAAAAACAATAGAAACATCACAGAAATTTGAATGATTTCCAAAACAAATACCACTACAAACATCACAAACCATCAACTTTTCACCATTAAAACCATTAAACAATTGTTTCCTGTAGTGTGTGTGTGTGTGTGTATGTTTTTTTTGGTGGGTGGGGGGGGGCACATTTCATTAGGATTTAGTGGTTTTAACAAAAGCCAGTAAACCATTACAAATTATGTGACGGTTTCTGTTTTTTTTTTTTTTTGGGGGGGGGGGGTATGGGGTTCTTCAGCAGGGGACTGAAATAAATGCATTATTGTATGAACTAAAATACTTAAAATCTACATAAAAGGAGCAGAACACAAAATGTAGTCTATAATATGACAATGATAAATATAAACCTTTGGTCTAGAAACCTGAAACAACAGATTTCTTCAAATTGATTATTCATGTGAGTGTGTGTGTGTGTGTGTGTGTGTGTGTGTGTGATTGTGTGTGTCTCATGTTAATCAGCTTATTAATCACCTTATAGGCGATTTAATTTACTCTATTTTCTAACTCAATATCTCTCAAATGTAACCCATTGTAGAATCACTGCTGTCTCTTTATGAATGAATGGAATATTATTGCCAGACAATGCGGAGTAATAAATAGCAGTGAATATTCGGTCTAGGGGTGTCCTGGGATTTTACTATAATTCTATAGTACACATGCTCTATAGTGAGAGAAGCGAGCAAAGGTAATCTGATGTAACTGTTCACTTTTTTTTTTCATTTTAGCTTCTCCCAACCGTCTTTATCTTCACGTCTTTTGCTTGCCATCACAAGCCCACACTCCTTTGCTTTAGTTTCGGTTTATTATAAGCAAAAATAGATTGCATTAGAGCCCTCTTTTGTCAGTCGTCAGCGTCAATAACTCTGACACTGATTCTTTGATGATGAAGCAGCCAGCAGTTCTCCAGAACGTCCAGATGACCAGTCCACCCCTGGTTAGAAGTATAAAGAAGAATCCTAGCAGGTTTGCTTGTTTACTCATTTACTTCAAAGCTGGAAAATAACTACAAACAAGATTCAAATGAATGAGAAATAAGCATTTGGTCATTTTGAACAAGAAACACTGCTCCATCAAATATATATACAGTGGGGGAAATATTTATTTGATCCCCTGCTGATTTTGTAAGTTTGTCCACTTACAAAGAAATGAAGGGTCTGTAATTTTTATGGTATGTTTATTTTAACGTTTAGAGACAGAATATCAACCTAAAAATCCAGAAAAAAAAACACATTATATAAAGGTTAGAAATTGATTTGCATTTCAGTGAGAGAAATAAGTATTTGATCCCCTACCAACCAGCAAGAATTCTGGCTTATAAAGATTAGTTCTGAGCCCATGTGAACACAGATTAGTCCTGTCACTTTAAGAAGTTACTCTTAATGTCAGCTCGTTTGGTGTATAAGACACCTGTCCACACAATCTGTATCTTCCATTCCAACCTCTCCCACTACCATGAACAAGACCAAAGAGCTGTCAAAGGATGTCAGAGACAAGACTGTAGATCTGCACAAGGCTGGAATGGGCTACAAGACCATCAGCAAGAAGCTTGGTGAGAAGGAGACAACTGTTGGTGTGATTATTCAGAAATGGAAGAAATACAAAATAACCATCAATCGGCCTCGGTCTGGAGCTCTGTGTAAGATCTCGCCTCATGGGGTAAGGATGATCATGAGAAAGGTGAGGGATCAGCCCAGAACTACTCGGGAGGAGCTTGTTAATGATCTTAAGGCAGTTTGGACCACAATCACCAAGAAAAACATTGGTAACACACTACACTGCAATGGACTGAAATACTGCAGCGCCAGAGAGCTGCAGAAGTGAAGCCCTCCCTCCCTTTCCACTGTGTTTGTCTTGCTGTGGAGGTGAGTGATGATGAACAACAGACTAACCTACCTGTGCCTCAAATTTAAATTTGTGCCTCTAATTATCCAAAAGACAAAAGGCAAATATAGTTAATTTGTCTTGCTAACATGACTCATGAGAGCTACCATGTAAGTTAGCTAAAGTTTAGCTAAGGCAATAGGAAGTCTAGTAGGTTAGATCAGAGCGCGTTCTTTCACTGCATGATTCAGTTTATTAAAATGCATTTAGAATGATCACAAAATTCAAGATATGGGAGCAGAAATTTATATATTTATATCATTTCATATAGTTAATCAGTATCATGCGAAGACTGACGTTTCTTCCACCAAAAAGCAGCATGATTACAAATGTGATCTTGATTTTATACAGCAGTTTAATAAACTAAAATTTTATATTAAGACACTTATGTTTTAGACACAGTATTGACTGTTTTTGCTCTATTTTGCCAACAAATATAATTCCAATTTGTGTCTCTGAGCACAATGACGCTGTTTTGTTCCGTTTATTCAGGGGTGTCCAAACTCAGTCGTGGAGGGCCGGTGTCCTGCAGAGTTTAGATCCAACCCCAATTAGACACACCTGAACCAGCTAATCAAGCTCTTACTGAAACTTCCCGGCAGGTGTGTTGAGGCAGCTTGGAGCTCTGCAGGACACCGGCCCTCCAGAACCCTGGAAATGATTCGGTTCAATCATAGTGACTCACTTATTAACAGTGATTTGCTGCCACCTACTGGTGGATTTAATTTTCATTAAAAAAAATAAAATAATAATAATAATAATAATTTCAAATATCAGTATTCAATGATTTATGTTTAAAATATCAATACAGTATTAATGCATTTGTAACTGCAGGTTAAATGCATTTGTGTCCTGCATTAAACAGTAAGTAAATGCATCTAAATGCCACTTCAGATGCAGCTTCTGTGTTTTCTCTGCACTGCAAAGATTAATTTTGTCAAAATGATTTCATTTGCTTGGTAACAGCCCAAAATAATATTATTCTAATTGACTGATTCGATTTAAGAATTTGACAGAAAAGATGATGCACGCATTTAGAAGAAAATGATTTTATAAAGGTAAAAATGCCCATAAAAGGTAAAAAAATAAATAAAAATAAAATAACTTTTTTAACTTTTAAATAACTAAAAGATTAACCACGCAGAATATGAAGAATATCAAAAACTTTAGGAGTCAGCTGTCCACGGTAGTCCTTGAGATATCAGCACAATAACACACTCAGCAAAATATTGTCTAATTATCATTATCGATAAAATCCCAGAAAATATTAAGATATATTTTTGTCAATATTGCACACCCCTAATATATTTAACAGTTTGTTTAGAAAAAAGAAAAATATAATAAACATGAGAAGTCCCCTTTTTCTTCTCGAGCCCCTGTCCCTCAAAATGTCTGCAGTCCCTGGTCTGTGCTTCCGGCTACATACCTTTACAACGTGAATACATAACGCACGCAGTCAGGCTAGTGCAAGACAAGCATTTGTGGTTAAAAAGAAGATACGTTTTTATTTATGTATTTTTATTTTTATTTTAGAAAAGCTGAATTAAAACCACATTTTGGACCTTTAATTAATACAAACTAGCTATGAAAACAAACAATACAAACTAACAATGAAAAATATTATAGACTAAAGCGCTTAATAATCTTAATCAATGTTCATTTCAACATAAAAACATCAGTTAATGTTATTTAATGGACCTAACATGAGTTAACAATGAACAGTTATATTTTTAATTAACATTAACAAAAAGTTTAATACTGTAATAAATAGTATTCTCAGTTTATTGTAAGTTAAGTTAGTTAATGCATTAACTAATGGGAGCTAATTGAAGTGTTGCTCTTTTTTTTCATTATTTACTTTTTGAACTGAATGTTTTTTACTTGTGTTTTTTTCTCAGTTCTCTTTGTATAATATCTTTCTTTGCAGCCATTTTGAGACATTCGTTCTCAATAAAAAGGTTTGTCTGAACATCAGAAAGCTGAATTTCTCAGTTAAAAAACAGTTGTATTATTGCTGTGTTGGTAGACATAATGTGTTCTTACCAATAGGCTACTTTACTTACTAACTAAGAATATTAATTTTCTGTATGTTTTACAATGAATGTAAACTGCATCATGTTTTTCAGTTAAACTGGGCACGGTTAAAGTTTATTACAACAAAACAAATGACATTGTGAGGTAACATCAAATTACATCTCTTCATTTCAGGTGGTGAGCTAAAAAAAGATCTGCACACAGTTTAACTTCATTATTGTACATATAGATATAGACAGTAGAAAAGAAAAATACAGAGGTAGGCACTTCTGAAACATTCATTTATGGGTTCTACAAATTCACAGATATACAGAATCCCCACTAGCAGCAAAATATTGACTGGCAATTCTTTGCAAGGACAACAACAGTATTTCTTTGTTTTACTTTTTTATGTAGCTGCATTAATGTGGTTTTTAGAATATTTTGTATTACTTTAAAAATACAGATGACACTTCATTGCACTTGAGATAATATGAGATGACCGTGAAAAATTTCAATCTGATTCCTGTACATGCATACCACTGAAATGTCCTAAAAGGTATAAGATGAATATAAAATCTTTTTGTTTTTAGTGTCATTTATAAAATACATAATTAAAAATTGTCTTATGAAATTTACTCTTTTAAATTCCAATTAACTGGTTCACTGACCTGTCCTTCCTTTTCTCCTGACTCTCTTTCTTTCTCAATGAAATCTGAAATACATTGTTTATCATTATAGTGACTGAATCAGTTTGCCAATAAATACATTATATGTGCTAATGGCAATTTGCCAATGGCAATGCACTGTTTGTTAATGAGACCAACTCAAGGCTGTGGAATTCACATAAAAAAAAAAGAAACATTTATTCAGGATATATAAAATACCAGGTCGAAATATATCCCAGTACACAATTGTATTTCATTTACCCAAGTTCAATATGACATGCCTCTTTTTTCACACGAGTTGTTTTAAAATGAAAGAATAAAGAATAAAGCTGATTATGTTTAAATGCCCCACTTTAACAGAATTCACAGGCAAGGAGCACAAAGTTGAGGAGCAGTGTCGGAGAATGTCATTGCTTGTTGGATAATGTGGATTTGCTGTATGTAACTTCTCAGTTTCCAGGAAATCTACAGCACCTGATGAAGCCACTCTGATCAAATCTCTTCTGCTAATTGAAGAAGCATATACTGATTTTCATTAATAAACTTTAGCAGACACTGAGAAATATTTTCTGATTAAATGTTGTTTGCAAGACATATGAATGCATTTTGAAAGAGCAGAAGATCAAGATTAATTTGAACAGGATTCATGTAATTTTACACAATAAGCCGATGGCTTGATAGACAAAAAGCCTTGTAATGACACGAATTGTACCAAACTTTTTCTCTGTTTTCCACCTTGCAACTGCATATTGATGCATTTTCTTGAAATCCCTGTTTTGTGCTTGAAGTTACCTCCTCTGAAACCACTTGTTGTTGTTTATGAGCCTGTTTTCCAAAAAAGGAGGGGTGGTTGAACTTATTATTATTATTATACCATTTAAATGTATGCCAATAAATAAATGTAAAACAAGGTTCTGTAATCTTATGTTGCGGCTCTGTGAGATTTCATTCATAGTGTTGAGCAAATCAAGCTCCAGAGATTCTCTGAAATCCATGTGTAGTTTCTTCATTTCTTTGACATCATCGCTTTCCATCATTTCAAGATATTCTTCCTCAGTCTGTGCAACAAACACAAGAATATGCATAAACATTGAATATAATCAGCAAGATGTATAAATATACATTTTGCAAATCCCTAGATAATCACTATATCTAACCATCATAAGATTTCTGGAATCTAGTATTCAGAATGTTCAGTGTTATGGTTTAATCTTCTTAATTAGTTACTTATTATATTTTATTGATTGGCTGAGTGGCGTTCCAATACAGTGCTGCAACTTTTCACTGATTGTGTCACTACACTTATCATTATTTTTATCTGTTTATCAATCATTCACCTGATTCGAAACAGATTCGACTCATTCAAAAATATGAATTAATTATTGAGTGTTGTCCGGTATCGCAACAATCAATCTTGCTTTGGCTTTGTTTGAAACTACTGTCGTTGGCAGAATAAAACAGGGAAAATACATAACATTGTAAGCCACTCAATATAAACTTGTTCAGTGAAAAGTTATTATACATTAGGAATAAAAAATAAATGTATAATGTATGTTTGTGACCTCACCGGCTCTTCAAAACACTCTCCAAGCTTGAAGGTCTCTATTCCAGGGAAAGCCATTTCAATCTGGAGCAGGTCCCTCAAATTCCTGGCTACGAGGTGCAAAAGCTCATCCTCACAGGCAAAGACCCTTCCATCTTCACCCAACAAGAGCACCAACTGCAGACCGAATGCATCACATGGGAAGTCATCAATGGCACCAATCACCTCCATTTCCATCCTTTCTGGCAGGTAATAATATTTCCAGGCTTCAAGCTGTTCTTCATCCCCTTCGTACACTGTTTCTTCCAGCCCACAAATTCTCAGAGTACAGCTTCTTGGTTTCACAAGAGGAACTGTCGAGTTGCAGTGATGCTTTACAAAATTTGCTATTCCACAGAGGTCCACAGCATCTAAAGCACAATCACTATTATTATTTGTAGTAGTAGTAGTAACTAATAGATTTGAATAGAAATAAAGAAATATAATATACAGACAGATACATTTATATAGTTTTATGTAGTACATATATTTATTTTTGTACATTTGTACACACACAGAATGTTAATTACACATACAGGTGCATCTCAAACAAATAAAATATTGTGAATTTTTTTTTTTTTTTTTTCTGTAACTTATTTCCAAAAGTGAAACTTTCATATATACTAGATTCATTACATGTAAAGTAAAACATTTCAAAAGTAATTTATTATTATTATTATTATTATTATTATTATTATTATTATTATTATTATTATTTAATTTTGATGATTAGAGTTTACAGCTCATGAAAGTAAATAAATCCAGCATCTAAGAATATTAGAATAGAATATTAAAAGATCAATCCAAAAAAGGATTTGCAAAACAGAAAAGTTCAAGTTCTTTAAAGTATGTTAATTTGTGCACTCAGCACTCGGTCGGGGCTCCTTTAACACAAACAGCATCAGTGAGCTCCGTGGTTCTGCTGAGCTTCAGTTCGGATCCACTGTTTCTCATCATTCTCTTGAAAGCATCCCATAGATTTCATATGGGCTTCAGGTCAGGTGAGTTGACTGGCCAATCAAGCACAGTAATATCATGGTCAACAAACCACTTGGAAGTGGTTTTGGTCTGTGGGCAGGTGCTAAAGTCCTGCTGCAAAATGAAATCAGCATCTCCATAAAGCTTGTCAGCAGATGGAAGCATAAAGTGCTCCAAAATCTCCTGGTAGATGACTGCATTGACTTGTGACTTGATAAAACACGATGAACCAACATCAGCAGACGTCACGGCACCCAAATCATCACTGACTTCAGAAACTTCACACTGGACTTCAAGCAGCTTGGATTCTGTGCCTCTTCCTCCAGACTCCAGACCTTGATTTCCAAATCAAATGCTAAATTTACTTTCATCTGAAAAGAGGACTTTGGACCACTGAGCAACAGTCCAGTTCTTTTTCCCCTTACCTCAGTTGAGATGCTTCTGACGTTTTTTCTGTTTCAGAAGTGGCTTGGTAGCTCTTTTACTGAAGACGTCTGAGCATGTGACTCTTGATGCACTGACTCCAGCTTCAGTCCACTCCTGGTGAAGCTCTCCTATTAGCCTTAATCTAATGAATTAAAATAAAAATCACTTCAGCATTCCAGTAAACAAATGGAAAGTGGGGAAATGGTGTGTCAGATGAAATGAAGTCTCACGCTAGTTGTGTTGATTGTGATTCCTGAATTTGCAATGTCCCATAAAAAGACGCCATACTCTTGCTCCATTGTTGATCCATTTTCTCATCCTTGCTGCATGGAATCAGGAACACCAGGAAGGGATTTTCTGAGTTTCTTCACCACTATAAATACAATCTGAGCAATATCAGAATGTGTGTCAGTGATTCTCACAAACTGTGAAGATTTCAATTCTCAATCAATTCTCTGCAGTCCATTAGTTGAAGAAGTGTTCAAGGACAGTGTCATTAAAATGGAGACCAGGAAACTGTATGATGATGAGGAATCTGCCAGTGAATAAATCCAGAATTCATCTGCAAGCTGCCTTCTAACATTGTGCAATTTTTCATCAGTATTTTATTTCCTTACTGCAGGCATGAACGATGACAGATCCTATGCTTGCTCTTGACTAGAGATGTCCAATGTGAGATTCATTTGTTCTTTTTATTTTTATATTAATAATTGATTGAACCAATTCACAAGTCACACTGAAGAGAAAATTTAAGGGAATATGGAGGAAATTATTACAATTTATTAAAACCAAATGTGGTATATATTAAAACACAACCGAGCCTTTGTAATCAGAAAAAAAAAAAAAAAAAAGTATTATTTGCATATACTGTATAAGACAACTGAAACATGATGCTTTGTGTGTTTTTGATGTCAGTCCTTTATATTAAGTGTTCTTAGGGTCACCTGTCTTCCATTTTCCCTGGAGCCATTTGATTCCACAAAAAGTTCCATGGTAGCTTCATGGAATTCTTTTTTGGAGAAACTCACATTTGTCCAAGAGATTATCCAGGTGGGATGCATCTTCTCGACTCTGCCCAAGTTTGCTGCAGTCTCAGGTTCTTCCAAATGTAAGAGGCATGTTTTGGAATCGCTCACACTTTACAGTAATACTCTGCAGAGATGTTGTGCAAATGTCACAGATCTCAATACTGGTCAAGATCTGCTTTCATTATTTGCACATGTGCTCTAAACAGTCCCATTACCACAAAATATGAGTCTCTAAAACATGACAACATTGCACTCGATCAGCGGACGATTCTTTCTTTAATGCAGTTTGTCTGTCAGTGAACAGCAGACAATCCATTACAGCTTCAGACGCTGAAGCTTGCAATCACAGTCATCCTTTTGTTACAGACAGCCATCTTAAAAACTTTAATGTAATTTCATTTTATTCCTTAGACTACATTCATTTAATTGGCTAGTTTTCTTTCCTGTTTGGGGACTCATTTTAATGAGAATTCAGCTCAGATGTTCAAAGACAAATGATGCTGGTAAGACAGAGGGCATGTAACAGTATAATCAAGCTGATTCTTTCTCAAAACATTTTAACTTGTCCTTTCTTACCTTCTTCAACGAATGACAGAAATTCCTCCTTGATTTTTTCTGGGGATCTAAAGGGTGGTATGACATTTTTAACAGTCATATTTGAATATAATATTACTATGAAGTATATAGTGTTGTTTTATTTGTTTTCTTTTATTATCTTTGTTAAATGTGGTTTACAGAGTATAATTGCCACAGGTTGTGGCCATATGTGAAAATACAGTTTAACTAGGAGGAATAAAAAAGGGGCAACATATAAGAAGATGTAAATTAAGCACACAGATAGCAAAATTAATTAATTAATTTAATTAAAAATTATTTTTGAAGTCATGCATCCATTCTTTTGTTTATTTAGGAGTCTCCGTATACCAATTCATACACCCTGTCCTTCAGAATGAACACTGACAGCACAATTTTGTACTTACTTGGTTGTCATAGTTCAAACTGTGTTTTCAAGACTGAAGACTTCTTAACGTTGTACTATATGGTCTTGTCCTAATAATAGTAAACATAAAAAGGTCAACAACACATTCTGATACAATCCATTAATCTCATTCTGTGCCTATTGCTATATGTTTCCATTGTTCTTACTTTATTTTCCAACTACATATGCAATATGCTTATACTGTATACTGTAGCAACTATCCAAAATGATATATCCTACATCAAAATAAATCCCTAAAATTGACTGGACGGTAAATTATTTGAAATACACATAAAAACATACACATTACCTGTCAGAGAAGTTGAGATTGTGTGCAGGGGATGAGCACAGTGGACTGGACACAGTCCTGCAATAACAAAATACATTGGGGAAAATATACTCTACTGTATATGCTTGTTTTACGTCTTTTTGACTGGCAACACATTCTGATAACAAAAAATCTCATTGTGAAGTTGTGCAGTGCAGTGTATCAGTATATAATATAAATACAGTTACTGTACTTGTTCAAAACAGGTTTCCAAACTCATATGCAAATACACCATATACATATTGGAAGCTAAAATGAAAACTACAACTACTTGAACTAAATGTCCACCTCTGCTATTTCATCTAGGATCGTTCAAAACCGGTTCTGCCTGACAGACTGATAACAAGAAACAATGAGAACACTGTTTTTTCTTTTTCTTTATCTTTCTCTTTCTCTTTCTTTTCTTTTCTTTCAAATACAAAGTGGCTTAACATTTTAACTAATGTAATTAATTTCTGGTTTTAATACAGTAATAGCCTACATAAACTCCTTTTAAGAAAAGACACATACAAAGATACATAACATTTTTTTTATCCCAAAATATGCTTTATGTATAAACAATATTAAATAAATAAATCAATAAAATAACTGGTTGTGTTTAAGACAAAACTCATACCTAATATGACTCTGAATCAACCTGACCCTATTAGGTTACACAAACATTTTTACATATGTTTAAGGGTTAGACAAGGAAGAAATATTGCTAAAAAAAAAAAAAAAAAAAAAAAAACTATACTATACACTATACACTCCCTCTTACATCTTAGATATCTGTAATCCTACCAAATACTTTAATTTAAAAGTAAAAAATGCATATGGCTGTGGTGTATTTTATTATTTTATTTTAAATCAAAAAACTTTTTTTTTGGTTAGGTCTTCTATAGAGTAAGCAAACGAATAAAGATCTACTAAAAAAAAAAAAAAAAAAAAAAACAATGAGAGAGAGAAAAAGAAAAAAGCAACAACTTACCCAACTTCTCTCAGGAGACAGTTTTTCAGTTAGATGTACACTAAAATCTGTGGGTAGTTACAAGAGGAAAAGTACTAACACTCATAGCTGGGGCTGTTTTCATGAAGGTGGAGCTCCTGAAAGTTGAGGTGCGCATGTGTTGGTATTTTTCCATCCAGGAGCACAAATACATAATTATACTGAAATCACCTGTTGCTTAATTTGCATATATGAACAGCGCAGAAAGAAAATTTCCTGCACCTAAAACAATGTGTAGCTATACTGCTTAGCTAACATATCTTACTCCACATTCAACATTTTCCAACCAAAAGTCAATATGGTCAAAGACACCAAATAAAAATCAGTGTCAGTGACAATTAGGCTTTGAGTCAAATCATGTGTGTTTCTTTAAATTGGCAAAACTTGTTGGGCTTTGACTTTATTGATTTACTTCAATTACAACATTTGTTGGCCAGAATAATGGTTTGATTTTTTTAGTGGGTGATCCAGATTATCTTAAAGCTGTTGACTCACAGGGACAGGTGTGAGTCTGGCGTGTGTCATTTCATCTCTTTTTTTCACCTTTTCAATAAAGTCATTTGGATAAATTAAACAGAATACTCTATTTTGTTTGCAGTAACATTTTAATTTCACAATTACACAAAACATCTTAGAATATTATTAACCATTTCCAATTATTTGGAAAAGACCATGTATGTACATTATTGGAGCTAAAATGAAAGGGAATGACATTCGTGCACTTTAACCAGAAACTCAATGTGTGGCTTGTACTGTAAAACATTTGCAAAACAAACTAAGAATAATCCATAGTAATCATGTTCTGTCATCAAGTGCACAGTGCACACCATGTACCAAACCAGTTTGAACCGGTTTGAAACCTGATGAATATAAGGTTACACAATGTGTTCATCGTCACGTAATCAATAAAGTGGAAATTCTGACAGAAACATATATACCAACTGAATCTCAACACAAATTGCTAAAAAAAAAAAAAACGTTTTTCAATGAATTATGGTTAAAAAACCCTTTTTGCTCTAATTTGGACCTTTGTTTTTAAGTGTGTGGGTTAAACCATAGAAGATCATCTTTATTTATATTGCTGAGAGAAGGTATGGAAGCAAGCTTCTCTCGTAAACGCTCTCTAGTACGGTCTTTTAAAATATTCAGTTTGTCAGTTGTATAATTCCTGATTTCTATCTTCTCTCACATGAACTGATCATTGATCAGCAGTTTGCTCAAGCACTCTGTCTCTGCACAATTGCCATAAGGATAGTGTTCTTGTTCTGTACCTTCTGGCAGATTGAAAAGACGCGTACAGTTCATACATGGTTGTCTTTCCTTGTAAGTGTTGTCTTTCCAATCCCTGATGTACGCCTGGCATTGCATAGACTCATGAAACTGTAAACTCTCACCCTCTGTCTGATGTTCGAATGACATTACTGCATATGACACATACTCATGCCACATATTTATACATGAGGAATATATCATTATACTTTTGGCCTTTTCTGTCCTACAACCCAGAGAAGCACCAAAATATTCTTGTGATGTGTACAGGCTATTGGAGCAAACGCAAATGACGGTGGATTCCAGTGTGTAGTAGCGCTGGTTTTTGTTTGCTGGTTTGTGCAGAGTATTAGGAAATTTCAGCTTTTCCATTAGACTGCAAAGCTCCCTCATCATGTTCTCTTTTGTGCCAAATGTAAGCTGCATCTAAAAACAGTCAAATGTAAATTATTGAGGCATTACTAAATATTCAACAAGTCACAACTATTTAAATAAATACATAACCTAATATGATTCTTACTATGTCTAACAACACTGAGAAGGGTGTCCGTTTTTGTAATAGACTCGTGTATTTCCTAAACGGTTCTGGAAATTCCTGTCTTACAATCTCAGCAGTCTGTGCAGATAAAATATCTTCAGGAGTGAGACAGTCCTTATGAATGAACCCCAAAAAGAAGATGCTGTGGAGAATCTTTAAAAAAGTTTAACAAAGTTTACTAGACTAGATTATTATTATCATCATCATCATGTTTTTAGTGTAGGCAATAGGCTATACAACATATCACAGCGATTTCTATGTGGTAAATAGGCAATCTTTCATTCATTCATATATATATGTGTGTGTGTGTGTGTGTGTGTGTGTGTGTGTGTGTGTACATACCTCAGTAACATATGTTCTAAATTTATTTTGCTCTTTTTTAAATTCTTGCATTACATGACAAATTAACTGGAACCCACAGGATTTCAAGTTCTCCTTGTTAAACTCACGGATCTTCACCAACCCAAGAGGCATTTGTCTGGTTGAGGAAATTATTTAGTAACCGGATGGACATGAGATTTTCATGCATGGATTTCGTTTTTAAAGCCTAATGAATAAAACTCGGCTAGAAGAGAAAAAAGTACTTAGGCCTACCTTTTTTTTCCTGTCCGCAGCCATCGTCGTTATGAAATGACTAATATGAAGAAGGAAGGAACAATGTTTCGGAAGTTTTAGTTCAGTCACATTGTGCCATCTCCACCCTCCTTTATTCGCGCTCATCAGAGTCGGCGTCAGGGCAGATCTACTGGAGGGGCATTGGATCATCGGCGGGGGGGGGGGGGGCACTGTCGTTTGATAAATATTTTCTGACGTATTGGTAACATCATAGTAGCATGGAAATCCAGACCTAAATCTGAAAGATCTATATAGAATGACAATGAAAGATTTAGACTTGGGTTTTTATCTAAAAGAGGAACAGAAGACAGCGCTGAAATTTGCTGTTTTGCCGACCGGATACGGCTCCAATGATCTATATAGAATGACATTCTACCCTAGAATGTTAGCTCCAATGATCTATCTATATAGAATGTCATATATATATATATATATATATATATATATATATATATATATATATATATATATTTTTTTTTTTTTTTTTTTTTTTTTTTACCTTTGTCTTTTTTTACCTTTGTCTTGATTCCTAATACACAACAGATGACGATTGTTAGGTTAAACGTTCAGAATACGATTCCATATAAGGTTAGTATAGCCTAGTTCAGCACGTCAGCGAATGGACAGCGACTCAAGTAGCACGTAACCTATTCTATTGTTCTACGAGTTCAGTAGCCTACAATTTTGGGAAACGCGCGGGGAATTGCGGCTAACGTTCATAACCTTGGACGTAGAGAGCGCTTTTAAGAGCTAAAATAGGCTAGGCTACATCGTTATCGGGAAACCCGGCCCAGAACAGATAGCCTAAACAACAGAACAGGACAGAAAATAATAATATAAATATAATATAGGCTAAATAAAAAACATAAAACAGACCTACAATGAATAGCTATATATTTTTTATACTTAATTAACAAATTACGACGACAAAAATAAAACACTGAATCAGTTTGAAGCTTTGAAAAACCGGCAAAAAAAAAAAAAATGTCCCCATCAGACAAAGTTTTTTCGTATTGATGTTTCTGAAAACTTAAGGATTTTCTTCATAAAACGAGTTGGACATCATCATACAAATGTCTGCGTATGGACCAATTAAATCAGAAGACTAAAATTCGCCTGCAGAGAATAAGGATGTCACAACAATAATGAGCCACTCACACAAGGTATAAGGTTTAACTGATTTTGTAGTTTTTGATTTGCGTAGAAGGCAAATTTTGTAGAACTTGAGAAATAGATAAAAGATAAAATAAAATACAGGAAATGGAAAAAATAAAATAAAGAAATTCAAAGTGTGCTTCAACAAATAAAATAATTTCTTTAAACGCCGTTTTTTCTTAGGGTTTCAAGGAATTTAAATACTCTAAAGCAGTGGTTTTCAACCTGTGGGCCGCGGTGGTATTGCAGGTGGGCCGCCAATTACTATTAAAAGAAATAATAATATTGTTAATATATGTAAAACAAATTAAGTCATTCCATAATAACATCATTTCATATATATATGAAATAACAAAGAAATAAATATTAAACTGTAACTATGCTTCCACTATTCGAGCTCGCTGATTGGTTTAAGAATAAACCACCAATTTATCTTAGATATTTTTGCTGCATATGCTACAGAACAACAAATTCAAACATGCATAAATGGTTGTCAACAGGGTCAACATACTAAATGGCTCTCAACATGTTCCCTCCTGACTGCTTGCTCCGCTGACTGTCTACCCGCTGCCGAGCTCTGCCTGGATCTGGTTTTCCCATTTTGCTGAACGGTGCCAGTCCGAGTTATTTTCTGTTCATTGCCAGTTCATTCTAGGGCTGTGCGAATAATCGAAATCGTCACAAAATCACAATTTGAGCGTGCGCGATTTCTAAATCGCTTTATAGCACGATTTTCCACGGTCCTGACCTCCCGCAGTATGCTATCCGATCCAATCAGAATGCAGCGCACCTAGCGCGAGAACAGAACAGACTGGGAATATGCCTAACTTTTTTTTTTTTTTTTTTTTTTTTATTATTATTATTGAATTGCTAAGAGCATACAAAGTCAATGCCAGGGATAAATACAATTGCGAGCACAGCTACAGATTATATAGTCAGGAGAATATTATGCAAATGACATAGTGAGACAGTTTTAAGGGCTTTGGAATTGCTGGATGTACTGAGAGTGTCCAGGTAGGATTTAAGTTCCTTATAGAAAATAAAAAAGTAGGGCTTAGCATCCTGAAATTTACATTTATGTATAAAAAATTTCGCTAGAAAAATAAAAAGGTTTATCAAAAAATATTGGTCCTTTACATTTTTATCAAAGTTGTGCTGACCAAATAAAACATCTTTATATAACAAAGAAAAACTCTGTGATGAAAATGTGTGAACAAAGATACAAAAATTCTTCCAGAACAGACTTGTATATGTGCATTCCCAGAAAAGATGAGAAATGGATTCGTGTTCAGCACCACAAAAAGAACATAAAGTGTCAATATCCGGAAACATCTTTTTTAAGTAAAGCTTCACAGGATAGAAAAGATGAAGTAATTTGTAAGACACATCCTTAACCTTATTGGTTATTAAATATTTAGATGACAAAGTCCACACTTTCTTCCATGGAATATCAACAAACTGGCCATTCCAGTACGACACAATGTATGGGAGAGAAACAATCTCATTTTGAAATAGTTGTCTAATTTTCCTGTTCCGACTACAAGAGTTAGATAAAAAACAAATATTTCCAATCGTTGTATCAAAAGGATGAGCAACTGATAAGGAAATCTGGGATCTAGCTGAATCTCTGAGAAGAGTTATTGCTCCATAAGGGATGGCATCCATTACAATAGCAAACTCTCGTGGAGTGACAGGTATATTGTACTTGTTCAAAAACTCTGAATATGAATACAGGTATCCATCGGTATTGATTAACTGAGAAACCAGAATTAAATTATTTTTAACCCAGTTTGGGAAAAACAACGACTTATTTTTATAGATAATATCACAATTATTCCAAATAAAGTACCGGTGAGGACTAAAATTGTGTTTATAAATTAGGTGCCAGGCCAAAAGCGCTTGTTTATGAAAATTAGACAATTTAAGGGGCAATTTGGTGATGTTGTAGTTACATAGCAATAGGAAAGGGAGACCACCCACCTTAGAGAAAACAAGACTAGGAAGAGTATTCCAGAATGAATCAGGATTAATTAAGTACTGCTTTAACCAATTTATCTTGAAAGTATTATTTAAAGAAGCAAAATCTAAAAAGTTTAGACCACCACATTCATAATTATTAATAACCACAGACTTTTTAATATAATGCCTCTTATGCTTCCACAGAAAATCAAATAGCATTCTATCAATATCTGCACATGCAGCTTTATCCACATATAAGGAGAGAGCAGGGTAAGTCATTCTTGAGATACCCTCAGCTTTAGCAATAAGAGTTCGTCCTTTCAGAGATAAATCTCTCTGTAACCATGAATTGAACTTCCTTTTAGCTTTCCCAACAACTGGGTCAAAGTTCAGTCTGCATCTGACTTTATCATCCTTACATATGGATATACCCAGATAGGTCACCTGTGACTTAACTGGAATACCGTAAAGAGAGAGAGAAGGACAGGTTTTAATGGCTAACAACTCACATTTATTAAGATTTAGGTTTAAACCAGAAGCTTTGGAGAAAACTTTAATGTGTTGGATTGCAATCGGAATCTGTAATTTGTCTTTTAAGAACAGGGTAGTGTCGTCAGCGAGCTGACTAATAAGTATATGTTTGTTGGCAATAGTAATACCTTGCAGATGAGTACTCAGAAGAAAGGAGGAAAGAAGTTGTGCAGCCACAAGAAATAAATAAGGGGATACAGGGCAGCCCTGACGAACTCCTCTTGACAACTGAAATCTAGGTGAGGTACCCGATTTAAGGTTGATGGAACAGTTGGCATTATTATAAAGAGTTCTTATAAACTTGCAGAATGGATCACCGAACCCAAGCTTTTGGAGAGCTAGAAAAATAAACTCGTGTTCAAGAGAGTCAAAAGCTTTGTAAAAATCTAAAAAAAGAATAAGACTGTCATCAACAACTAATTCGCTATAGTCTAATAAGTCTAGAACAAGTCGGATATTGTTTGCTATATGTCTTTTTGGCATAAATCCTGATTGAGTCTCATCAATAACTGAACTCAAAACACACTTAAGTCTTTTGGCCAAAGCCCAAGCTAATATTTTATAATCGTTATTTAGAAGACAGACAGGTCGCCAATTATCTATCAATGTCGTATCTTTTTTAGGTTTAGGTATCAGAGTTAAAAGTCCCTGAGTTAAGCTAGAAGGCAAAGTTTCTGACTGAATACTCTCCAAAAACATCTTTAGAAGGAATGGTGCTAATTCTTCAGCAAAGTTTTTATAGAACTCGGCCGTTAGGCCATCGGTGCCAGGAGATTTGTTATTTTTAAGGCCCTCAATCCCCTCAATTACTTCAGAGATAGTTATAGTTTTATCACAGGCAAGCTGCTCATCTTTAGATATTGATTTAACCTCCTTTAATGACTGAAAAAAAAGGGAGGCTGAGTCCTTACAGTAATTAGATTTATATAGTTTTGAATAGAAGTTACTACAAAAAGAGGCAATATCCTTAGAATTATCTGTCAGAATGCCATTGATTTGTAGAGAACTAATAGAAAGATTCCTAGAGTTGTGTTTTTTTCATTCTAAAAAAATAAGCAGAGCTCTGTTCACCTTGTTCTAGCCATTTCCTCCTTGAACGAACGTAGGAGCCTTCGGCTTTGTATTTATAAATATTGTCTAATTTAGATTGGAGCTCTGTAAGTTCTGTTAGATCAGTTTCCGATAAGCTTTCCTGAATTTTGCTTTGAAGTGTTATGATCTTTGATATGACCTTCTCCTCTTCATCCCTTCTCTGTTTTGCCAAAATGCTGCTAAAATGTCTAATACACATTCCTACTTCATATTTTAACAAATCCCAATTTAAGCTAAAAAATTTTTCCGAAGAAGCTTTCACCCAGTAATATCGAATCAGAAAGGAAATTCTTTTTTTCAATTCATCATGCTTAAGTAGAGATGAATTCATTTTCCAATAAGAGGCTCTAGAATTTATATTTGAGTGTCCTGTGGACAGAGGAGTAGAAAGAAGAATAATGTGGTGATCCGTTAAGGGAGAGGGAAGAATACTAACCGAAACATTATAATCTTTGAAAGAGTATGGTACAAGCCAATAATCTAAACGAGAAAGTCTTGAGCGACTCTTGTTACCCCATGTATAAGATTTAGTATTTGGAAACTTCTCCCTCCAAATATCAACTAAATCCAACTTCTCCATGAACATTTTCAATTTTAAATTAGGAGAAGTAGACTGCCTAGGAGGAAATCTATCAAGATTATTATCAGGAGTGATATTAAAATCTCCACCAATACAAATTACAGCATCAGGAAATTTATTAAACCATAATAAAATGTTGTCTCCTATCTCATCAAGTAACAAGTCATTTTCTCTAGAGGTATTATACCCATAAATGTTTACCAATAAAACAAATATATTATTAATACAAATTACCAAAATAAGAAAGTGTCCCATAGGATCTATATAACTCTGTAACACTGAACCTGCGAAATGGTTTTTCACTATCATAACACCAGCAGAATGTTCTGAACCATGAGCCATCCAAACCTCATTGCCCCATTGGTTTTTCCAAAAAGAAATGTCATTGGAAACAGAGTGAGACTCCTGGAAAAAACAAAAGTCAGTTTTAAAAGACTTAGCATACAAAAACAATGCTTTGCACTTTACATTGTCACGCAACCCCCTGGCATTGAGGGAAACAATTGAAACAGACATTCAAAAGAACCGAACAAGAGATAATAGAACAAAAATACCAGTAGTAGAACCCTCGAGGAAAAAAAAAAAAAAGTGCATCGATAGCTGACTAACAGTGCCGGGTAAAACCAATCTTCGGCATGAATTCAGTCAAACAGGTTAGTGAGCTTTCTTAAAATGAAATATTACACCCACTAAAAAAGAACTGATTTCCCATGCTGAAGGTGGAAAAATTTCAGATCCATCAACAAAGGCACGACCTCCAATGAAGTGAGCTTTCTTTCCCTCCTTTCGAGCCTTATCTACAGCAGGCCAAAGCAGCTGTCTTCTTTCTCGATCAGTTGCGATGAGATCCTCAGTGAAGCGAAGATGATTGGCACGAAGAAACTCCGACTTCCTCGCTGCCTTCCACACACCGTCTCTCGTAACTCGGGAAGAAAACTGAATGATGATCGATCGTGGACGTGAACTATTCTGGAGCCTCCTTCCAATGCGGTGAACTGTATCGATTTTGTCTGCTAGACTGCTTCTTCCCTCAGGGAAAGTGGCTTCACAGATACGGATGGATTCCGCTCTTACATCCTCTCTTTCCTTCTCAGTAACACCGTGTAAACGTAGATTCCAGCGTCGGGAATATCTTTCCAAGTCAATGAGACGTTGTTCACAGAATCCCATCTTCTTCTCTTCAGTGTTCAATCTTTTCTCAACGTGACTGACTTGGCCTTTGATGTCGTTTAGTTCAGCACATACGAAGTCCACAGTTTTTTTTAAACCTTCAATTTTAAGAGCATTTTCACTCACCATTTTCTCTAAGACGTCAGAGCGAGTATTGATCAAGTTGGAAAGCGTCGAAACAACAGAAGAGATATCATCATCTGCTTTGCCCTTCTTGGAGGGAGGTTTAGCTGGGCTATCAGAAAGTGGTGTTCTGGCCCCAGGCAGCGTTTCTTCCACAGACACATAGTTGTGAAAGTCCATCTTGTCAGATTGCCGCGAAACACGGGACATATCTTTCCTTTTGTCAGCGGTCGACTTCATATTTCAAACATCAGAGAAAGCAGAAATATAGATATGGGTTATTTTGCATAAAAGTAACTTTAAGGAGTGATATTTATGCCGTTTTTAAAATTTGTCAGCAGAGCTCGGCGAAAGTTAAGTTAGCAGGATGCCATCTTGGACTCCCCCCCCGGGAATATGCCTAACTCCAGGTTCACACACTCTGTCTGTGATGCGCCTTTTTTCCGAGCCCATGTTAACGGATCAGAGCGTTCACACTGCACGCGGTAAATGGCTAGAAATAAAAACGTGCGAAAATAATTCATATCTAGCACATGAGCATAGAGAGAGTTGTGATTGCACAGGACGCAGTTTGAGTGAGAGGAGACACGTTTTAAGTGCGCATAGTGTACGAGTCTCACACAGTGGCGAGAGCAGCGTGTATCTGAGCAAGCACGTCTGGTTTTGTAACATAGTGTAATAATTCTAGCCACCACTAGGGGCCACTGGTAAGCTTTCTTATTGCGGATTAACACCTATTCTGCCACCACCTTTAATTTTAACCCGGTCTGGTCCGGGAGGAGCACTCCAAACACACTCAAGAACAAGAATTACAGAAGAATACACTTTTTATTAACAATAGCAGCCATTTGGCGTTGTCTCACTTAAATATCCCGATTACATACACTAGTCATATTTCATTAAACCGTGACACACATTTAAAAGAGAACCCAAGTAACGTTACTCATTCCAAATTCACAGCAAACCATAAATAATGTGAAATCTCATGCAAAGCACACTCAATTAGAAACTCCACGCCTAAATCACATGCCCTAGGTGTAATGACCAGCACAGGCAATCAACATAATTCAGGAGGACAGTAATCACCAATGGCTGAGCACAACAAAAATAACAACACACAACCCTGTAATAATAAAATAATTTCGGACTTCCCTGTCCACGTCTGACGACACCCTGCCGTCACTGTGAGGACTCAACCTTCCCTTCCGCGGAAATGCCGAGAAGGTTTCTTCCAAACAGCCTGCCAAGTCCACCTACACTCTCTTCCCTATCTATCTAAGTTCCCCCCAGTATCTAACTCCGGGCCAATAAGTGGGACCCCGGTTTTCTTCACGCCGGTGGTGCTAACCAACCACGAACGCCACAGATCCCCTGCTTTTGCGAACCCGGCAGGCTTAATAAACACAGCGTCTCAGTCTCTTTCACAGTTAATTATCAGGCAACAGCGCGCCCTCACCTTTCCTCTCCCCCGCATTTAAAAGCATCCCAAAATTGTTCATTGTCCACAGGTGTGCTCAAAGACATCATTCCTTCCGTATTTGTCCGTAGCAGTGACGTCACGCATCAGTAGAATCATAATCATTACACTACTTCCCCTCTTGAAAAAATAGGACTCGTCCTCGAGTCCTTAAACAGGTCCATCGTAATCCTTAAACCACACAGGGGGTTTTCGTCTTCGTAGGGGACGGCCCCGCTCTGTAGCAGATATAGCTGGCGTAGACAATTTCCCCCCAGTCACAGACAAATCGTTCCTACCAGCCCCCTCAGCAACAGTAAATCCAGCAGTTAAGGGAGGCTCTCTCACTATGACCGGAGACTCCGGGGGATACCAACTGTCCACAACTGGAACTTCCACTGAAGCCGAAGACACCTCAGCCTCAATAGAAAGCTGCGATGTTTGAGAGTCCCTGCTAGCAGCCGACAGCCCAGGTGAAGCAGGTATTCCAGCAGCCGCAGGTGACCTAACCGACTGAAAGCCCTCGGTGACACTGGCAGAAGCCGATGAATGGGAACCCCCACCAGCAACAGGAAAATCAGGTGGCCGTGATCGTCGAAACACCCAGCTAGACCCAAAGCCTGGACCCCTTTCTTTCTTCCCCCTACTTGGGGCAGATGTAGTCTTCTGGTCAGCTTTGTCTGTAGTATGGCCACCCGTAGACTCTGCAACCATAGAAGGGACATAAGGTTTCAGTTGATTAAAATGCACCACATGATCTATACCTCCAGCCTCTGGCTGTATCCGATACAACACTTCGGATACCCTTTCCAAAATCCTATATGGGCCCTTAAACCGTTTCTGCAATTTTGGACTCACCCCTTTCTTCCTAACCTTATTCTTTAGCCATACCAACTCATCCACTGAATAATACTGAAACTTGCCTTTAAAATCAAAATACCGCTTTTGATGTTCTGAGGCTCTAGCCTGATGATTTTTCACTGCCCCCACTACTGTTGCAAGACTTTCAGCTACCCCCTTCACATACTCATTCACAGATGCAAATCGCTCTTGTCCGTCTACCTCCATCATAATGTCAATTGGTAAAACCATCTCCTGGCCAAATAAAACTTTATATGGGGTAAAGCCAGTACTAGAATGAACACTACTTCTATAGGCCATCATCACATAAGGCAAAAGGACGTCCCAATTCTGTTGATTGTCATCAACATAAAAAGACAACATAGACAACAATGTACGATTGAACCTCTCAATCATTCCATCTGACTGGGGTTGATATGGAGTTGTCCTCGTCTTATTAATGCCTAGCAACCGACACAATTCGCCAAACAAATTTGATTCGAAATTTCGACCTTGGTCAGAATGCAGACTTCTAGGGGTTCCATAACGACACACCCACTCTTCTACAAGTACTCTAGCTACTGTCTTTGCCTCCTGGTTTGGGAGGGGGTACGCTTCTGTCCACTTTGAAAAATAGTCCCCCACAACCAACACATATTTATTTTTGAGGAGGGTCTCAGGAAGGGGCCCTAATATGTCAAGTGCAACTCGTTCGTAAGGACGAGATGCTACAGAAGGAATAAGTGGGGCCCGGAGAACCGGACCAATTTCCTTATGAACCGCACATTCAGGACACTCCTGACACCATCGTTTCACATCCTTATACCATCCCGGCCAATAAAAACGACCCCTCACCTTTTCATGTAACTTTTGCACTCCCAAATGGGCTCCAGTTGTTATATTATGCAATAACCTCAACATATCTGGCACCATAGACTGTGGAACAATAACTTGAGTTTTTGCGCTCAAACCAATTTTTGGAGGCAGCACCCTCACCAACCTCTGCCCCTGAACCTCTATCTGCTCCCAGACCAAGGCATACTTCTTAAGGGATGGATAGTCATTCATTACTTCCTGTCTGTTACCTTTCTGACTCTTCAGTTTTAGCATCAAACTCAACTCTGGATCACTGTGCTGGGCTCTTGTCAAATCATCCTTTCCTCCTTCCACCTCCCCCATTTCATAATTCAATACCTCTCCTTGTTCCAAAACACCACCCTGAGGTGCAGGTTCTACTTCTACATAACTAACAGAGCTAGCCCCATCCTCCCCAGAATAAGCAGGTAATCTTGATAGTGCATCAGCATTTATGTGCTCTTTACCTGATCGATGAACAATTTTATATTGGAAAACAGCCAGCTGTTCCAACCACCGGGCCAATTGGCCTTCCAAACCCTGGAAATTATGCAACCAACGAAGAGAATTATGGTCTGTTCGCAGCAAAAACTCTTTCCCTAACAGGAAATGTTTGAAATACTTGGTAAAATTAACCACACTAAGAAGTTCTTTCTTTGTAGTGGCGTATTTACGTTCTTGTTTACTCAGGGTTCTACTTGCATACGCCACCACTTGCTCCAAGCCATCAACTTCCTGTGACAAAACGGCCCCAATCCCCACATCACTGGCATCTGTATCCAGAATAAACGAGCGCTGCGGGTCTGGATAGGCTAAAACTGGAGCAGTGGTAAGACACGCTTTCAACTTCTCAAAAGCAACCTGGCAACAATCATCCCACTGAAATCGCCTCCCCTTTTCTGTAAGCCGATGCAGTGGTCTAGTCAACTCAGCAAAACCCCTTACGAATCGCCTGTAATATGAAGCTAAGCCCAAAAAGCTTCGTACCTCAGTCTGATTTTTAGGGATTGGCCATGATTGTACAGCGTCCACTTTACTGGGATCGGCCATAACCCCCTCAGCCGAAATAACATGACCAAGGTATTGCACTTTGGTGGCAAACAGATTGCACTTAGATGGTTTTACTTTGAGATTGGCAGCCTGCAATTTGGACAATACTTGACCTAGCCGCAGTAGATGTTCCCCAAAATTTTTCCCGAAAACTATAATGTCATCCAAGTAAACCAAACACACGGACCACTGCAAATCTGCCAAAATCAAGTCCATAAGTCTTTGGAATGTACTTGGACTATTGGACAGCCCAAAAGGAAGAACATTAAATTCAAAAAGCCCCTGTCTTGTTATAAAGGCTGTTTTAGGGCGATCTATAGGGTCCACTTCAACCTGCCAGTAACCACTAGCTAAATCTAAAGTAGAAAACCACTGTGCATGAGTTAGGCTATCCAATGCATCGTCAATACGGGGAAGGGGATACGCATCCTTTCTAGTAACATCGTTTAACTTACGATAATCGACACAGAACCTCAATGACCCATCTTTCTTTCTCACCGGAACAACAGGAGCAGCCCAAGGACTACAGGATGGTCGTATGATACCCCCTTCCTGCATCTGCTTCACATGATCTGCCACCTCCTGCTGCAAATGGAGTGGTACCCGACGAGGAGCCAATTTAATGGGCTTTGCATCCCCAGTGTCAATCTGATGTAGGGTCCTATGAGTCCGCCCTAAATCTGTATCACTTTTACTAAAAACAGTAAGATAGTTACTCAATAACTCTTGAACAGCTTGTAACTGTGTCGGTTCCAGGCCTCTATTATTCAGCCCCAGATTTTGCAACAAAACTTCAGCGGTCCATGGCTGCTCTACTGAATCTTTCAATGAACCCAAATAATTGACTGCACTATCCCCTATCTGAACATCGGTACATAAAGTTCCAATAGTCATCCCTTTTCTTAGGATAAGTTCCTCACTTGTCACATTAATAACCCTTAGCGGCAACATTTCCTTTTCCACCCTACATAACACGCGGGCCACCAGAACTTCAGTAACCAATCTATCCGAAGGTTCCAGCATTCCTTCCATACACTCCGGTCCCACTCCTTCGACACTACCAGGAATTATAACCTCAGTTCTTGGGGGCACAATCACATCCTGCCTTACTGATACAGTCCTGGTCTTGTTGTTCACATTACCCAATTGTAGGGGTAGGCTCTTCCCCATTAAGGTACAACATCTTGTATTTAAGTCAATCACGGCACCAAACTTCCTCAAGAAGTCTGTGCCCAGAATAATCTCCTGCAAAGGTATGTCAGCCACTAAAAAGTCTGTGGCCAAAGCCAACGCCTCTATCTGACACACAGTTGACCATTTTCCCACAATATTCATCTGTCCCCCATCAGCTACAGACACCTTCCCTAAATAGGGGACCAATTCAGAACCCCCATTTGTTGCCTTTTGCCAAAATTCTTTAGACACTACAGACACCTGAGCACCTGTATCTAACAACAAATCACAAACTTTACCTCCCACTCTAGCTGATAGAAACACGCCAACACCCTGTTCACTACAAGAAACACTAATTTGTAGGCCAGTCGTATAATCAGGGAGGGGGACGAGCATTTGGCCCTCTTTACTCGCCCCCTCTATTTTCCCTGTACATAAGGACATGCTTTTCTCAAATGGCGATCACAACCACACTGCCAACATACGTCGCCACGACCCTTCTGGCCCCGATTAAAACCCTGCAATTCAAGATGGGAAGGAGCCCTAAAAGAAGAGGCATTATTAACTGGAGTCTTGGTAAGATTTTGAACAGTAACCTGTAAAGTTCTAACTTCCTGGCGCAAACTCTCTACCGTTTCAAGCAATATAGCCATTTGAGTATCATTAGGATTGTTATTAGACACTCCACGCACCTTCATTTCAGGCGTAATCTGACTACGCTCTAACTCTCGAATAAGCTCCAATTCGGAAGCCAAATTTATGGCTGCTTCTAATGTAGCTGGTCTAGCACTACGGAGCTGTATTCGCAGTTCGCCGGACCCAACATGTGCAATAAATTGCTCACGTGCTAGTAAATCTTGTGTATCACAGTTAGCCACTGGATAAGATTTGGCTACTAATCGCCTTAAAGCATTTCCGAACTCACGTGCGCTTTCCCCAGGTAATCGTCGCCTAGCAGACAAACTTGCACGGTTCCAATCCTCACTTTCACAAGGATCAAAACACTTGCTCAACGCTTCTTTTAGTTTGGCATAACTACTACGGTCTTCTATGGTCAAACCACAGAATACATCTCTCGCTCTGCCAGACAACAAAAGTGACATAAATTTCAATTTTAGATCCCCATTCCAATTATTCACCTCTGCGGCCATTTCAAATTGCTGGGACCAATCAGACCAGTCACGGCCGCTACCTGTAAATGTCTCTGGCATAAACACAGGACGATTCACTATGCTATTAGAAGTAGCAGTCATACTCCTAGCTGTCTGAGCAGAAAGTTCTTGACTAGAATGTGCATTTTCACTGTGCTCCATTTTAATTTACCACCCAAAAAAAAGGTATGGGTATATTACAATTCAGTCCCACCGCTGCCACCAGTGTAATAATTCTAGCCACCACTAGGGGCCACTGGTAAGCTTTCTTATTGCGGATTAACACCTATTCTGCCACCACCTTTAATTTTAACCCGGTCTGGTCCGGGAGGAGCACTCCAAACACACTCAAGAACAAGAATTACAGAAGAATACACTTTTTATTAACAATAGCAGCCATTTGGCGTTGTCTCACTTAAATATCCCGATTACATACACTAGTCATATTTCATTAAACCGTGACACACATTTAAAAGAGAACCCAAGTAACGTTACTCATTCCAAATTCACAGCAAACCATAAATAATGTGAAATCTCATGCAAAGCACACTCAATTAGAAACTCCACGCCTAAATCACATGCCCTAGGTGTAATGACCAGCACAGGCAATCAACATAATTCAGGAGGACAGTAATCACCAATGGCTGAGCACAACAAAAATAACAACACACAACCCTGTAATAATAAAATAATTTCGGACTTCCCTGTCCACGTCTGACGACACCCTGCCGTCACTGTGAGGACTCAACCTTCCCTTCCGCGGAAATGCCGAGAAGGTTTCTTCCAAACAGCCTGCCAAGTCCACCTACACTCTCTTCCCTATCTATCTAAATTCCCCCCAGTATCTAACTCCGGGCCAATAAGTGGGACCCCGGTTTTCTTCACGCCGGTGGTGCTAACCAACCACGAACGCCACAGATCCCCTGCTTTTGCGAACCCGGCAGGCTTAATAAACACAGCGTCTCAGTCTCTTTCACAGTTAATTATCAGGCAACAGCGCGCCCTCACCTTTCCTCTCCCCCGCATTTAAAAGCATCCCAAAATTGTTCATTGTCCACAGGTGTGCTCAAAGACATCATTCCTTCCGTATTTGTCCGTAGCAGTGACGTCACGCATCAGTAGAATCATAATCATTACACTAGCAAAGGAAATCTGCGTGCGAACAGAGAGATTCGCGCTCGCGCATTATTTTAATGTGCTTTTGCGTTACATTAATGCGCTCTCTCTGCTGCTTCTGCACCGCTTGTATACACAGTGCAGACAGAGTAGACGTCTGAACCTGTATAATGTATAACAAATCTATTTCAACACCTGAGGCACCGCTACAATTAATGAGCTCTATGAACAATGCATGGCAAAAAAGAAAAAAAGTCCCTGGACACGGGATTTATTTATTTATATTTCTTTGCCATAAATCTATAAATTTTGTTACACCTTTACTATAGTGATTATTTTGACTTATGTCTGTTCTAGAGACGTTACAACTTTTTGATAAAGCTCTAATTGGTTTTCTTTTGGAAATATGTTTCAAATTCATCCTGAATGCATTTATGATTGTAAAGCATATCTGTGTTTGTCAAAATCGTGATTAAAATCAAAATCGGAAAATTGATCAAAGAAATTGCGATAGGTTTTTTTTTTTTTCCCATATCGCACAGCCCTAGATCATTCAATAAATACTGTTAACAATCTAGCTTCTGAGTACTAAGTTATTAACCCAACAATAGCGGGGTCAGTTAATTTTTTTGCAGTGGGCCGCGCAAACATATGTGTTTGGTTGTGTGGGCCGCGAGTTGAAAAAGTTGGGAACCACTGCTCTAAAGGACTCATTTTCTAAACAAAATAAATAAAGGACAAAAATAAATGTATATTCTGCTATTACTTTATGCTAATACTTGTTTTTAACCTGGGTTACACACCTCCCAGCAGTTTATGCACGCACCAAGCAGAAATGACATAAGCCCATATATCTTTACAGACAGCCAAGTATAAAACACAAATGCAGTTAGAACCCACAAACATTCATCAACAATTCACCTGATTTTTTAAAAAATTAGCTGCTAACAACTGTCTATAATATAGATGGACAAACTGTTCTTCAACTTGAAATAGATTTTGCGCGCGCGCTGCAAATCAAATGTAACAAGTTTACTTGGCGACCAATAAGCATTCACCATGACGAAGCCTAGTAACGTGCCATGAACAACCAAAATTATGCATTTTTCCCATTCTTTTTATTTTATTTAATTTAAGTTACAGTTTGAACATTTAATATTAAAATAATAACTAAAAGGGATTTTTTTTGGGGGGCCACGCCATGGCCTGTAGGAGGGACATCAATGACCGCTAGGGGGGGCACGGCCCTCGAATGCCCCACCACAGCGCCGGCACTGATAAAAACTAAATAAAAATGTGTTCACAAAATAAAAACTTAACTAAAACTAACAAAACCATTAATGAAACTAACTAAAACTAAACTGAAATTACAGGAAAGTTACTTTCATTTTGTGATGTGACATTACATTAAAGAAACAGGAAGTAAATGAGCTACAGACAGAATGAACTGTCCAGTTTACAATCATGTTTATAATAAACAATTTGAAAATTACTCTTGACCATATAATACATCTAATATGTGGAAATATATATTTTTGTTGAAAAATATATTACTTTAATCTAAACAGCAGGCCAGTCAGTGAGTTTATGAGTCTTATTGTGCTGATAAAGGACTAATTGTTTCTAATGGCTTTCCTCGCTATTCATCTTTACATGAGATTTAAACAATTTAATGTAAATATTGATTAAATGGTCATGATCCAAATGAGTAACAATAATGATAATAATAAGTAATGAGTTGTTAACAAGAATGAGAGGACTGTATACTCTTTGAAAATATCTAATGTAAAATAATAATCATTTTAAGAATAATTCAATTTAGTTTATTTGTATAGCGCTTTTCACGATACAAATCCTTGCAAAGCAGCTTTACAAAAAATAATGTTTCTACAATATATTTAGTAGTAGCTATAATAAGTAACCCAAACTCTGACCTGTGAGACATAAGATCTCATTTAAACCACAGTGATCAAATATACATTCAAATATATAGCGAATGGGTTGTTTCTTATCAGTTCATCGGGCATTATTTTATATTCTGAAATACAATGTTTGTTTTTGTTTTTTAAAGGGGAAAAACAATGGCAGAATCTTCAGCACCATCAAAAAAAAAAAAAAAACAAAAAAAAACAAGAGAAACCAGGAGGCAGGTTATAGATGAACCTCCATGTATGTCAATAACCCAGAAAATAATGACTTACTGCCTGAATGACTTACTGTACACTCTTCTTATATAGTAATATTGAAAAGTCAGTTCAGGAATGTACAGTTCTGGTGCTTTGTATTTCTGATAAGCTTTAAGTTTATTTTGCAATGACCAGATGAACTCTTGCATTTTTAAGATTGCTCAAAGTTTGTATCTACACAGTCTTTTACATTCAACCAGCTTCAGTTTGTGCATTATGGGATTCTTTATAAACACTTGTTGATTATTTTCCTTCTCTCTCTGTCTCCATTTAAAATAGTAATCATCATCATTTCAATAATTTATACAAATACCTTTTTAATCAAAAAGACTTTAAGATGATTATGAACTTAAAGTGTGTCCAAACTAGTAGTCTATGTGATTTATCTTTAATTTTTTTTTTCGTTCTAGCAATGCCATCCTCCAGTGGTCCACTGACTGAGGGGCTTCAGTGCTCTGTATGTCTGGATGTGTTCACTGATCCAGTCACGACTCCATGTGGACACAACTTCTGCAAGATCTGTCTGAATAAGTGCTGGGACAGCAGCCAAACCAGAGAGATTCGATACATGTCCCTGTGTCTTGGGAAAGGAGGGATTCTTATCAGGGAGATTTTATTTTGAGGTGCAGGTGAAGGGAAAGACTGAATGGGATTTAGGAGTGGCCAGAGAATCCATTAACAGGAAGGGAGACATGATACTGGACCGTGTGGCTGAGGAATGGAGATGAATATAAAGCCTGTGATGATCCTCGTGTCTCTCTGTCTCTGAGAGTGAAGCCGCAGCGGGTCGGTGTGTTTGTGGATTATGAGGAGGGTCTGGTCTCCTTTTATGATGTGGAGTCCAGCTCTCATATCTACTCTTTCACTGCTCAGTCTTTCACTGGGAAACTCTATCCATATTTTAACCCATGCCTTAATCATAACGGTAAAAACTCAGACCCACTGATCATCACAGCTGTTAATGAAGGTACATGAATTTATACATTAAATAGGATCACAATGATTTTTATAATCAATATATATATATATATATATATATATATTGTATTTGTTGCTACTCAAGTGATTAAAGTTTTTTTTATTACATATTTTACAGTCAAAATGTAATGATTGTCTAAAAATGCTGTTCCCCCAAATGCTTATGACTTTTCTACACCATTTTCCCATCTTCTCCTGACAAAGTGAACCTGCCTGTAAAATGTTTACATCAAAATCCACACAGGCCAGAGTCTTCCCTCTCCAAGTGCACCAATGAGCCGCCCATGACCCTGGAAACACCCCACAAGAGCTGCAGTTTTGGAGATGTCTCTGACCCAGTCGTCTAGCCATCACAATTTGGCCCTGGTCAAACTCGCTCAAATCCTTACGCTTGCCCATTTTTCCTGCTTCTAACACATCAACTTTGAGGACAAAGTCTGTATTCCACTCCACTTTTAGACACACACTTGTGAACCAGACCCAGGTAGCCAGAGCAGTCGGGCCAGTTGCAGCGGAGTGTCAGCTCACTCTGTTCTACACATATAATATGAAAGTAATGTTTATTTATAATGAAGCTATAATTGTGAGTTTGCTGACATAGTGCAGGAGTTTAGTTCTAACCATAAGGGCAGACGTGAGAGAGGATCCAGGGCGGGTTGTGTTCAAAAATTTGATTGATGAGGGTCATAAAAGACATCTGTTTTGTACACCTGTTTGGACCCCCTCCCCTCCCCTCCCTGTACAGCCCCCGTGTGTGACCTTTTTATGAACCTAAATGGAATTTGGCGGGGAGGGAAAAGTGTTTTTGTGTGGGGCCATTGAAAACTGTTCAAAACTATGTGCTTTAAACTTTAAAATGTGAAAACGTGAAAATGGTATAAGGGAAGTTTTTATTAAGGTTTACATACACAGTGCATTTCAAGAAAAAGGTTAAAACATAGACGTAATAGAAACAGTGTAATGATTGTTTTTTGTACTCGGAAAAGAGTAAAAAAAAGGTTCAAGGTATTTAAGAGCTGTTAAAACAATTTAAAAAGGTGTTAAAGTTGTTACAAATTAAATAAAAAAGAAAACTAGGTTACTGATTATCTATCTATCTAAAATAAACAACACGTGAGTCAAAGTTTGTAACATTACAATTTAAAAAGATGTTAGAGTTTGTTAGGAGTTAGAAAAGAAAACTAGATTAGTGGTTATTTATTTAAAACAACCAACCAAACAAACAAAAAAGCATCAGATACGTGCGTTAAACAATATGTTAGAGTCAAAGCTTGTAACATTACAATTTAAAAAGGTGTTAGAGTTTGTTAGCAGTTCGAAAAGAAAAGAAAACTAGGTTACAGAGTTTAACAGCATTTATATCTTACCTCAAACTAAAACAAAAAAGAAGCGAACATAAAGCAAACGGTAGTTTTTCAATGTTACAAATCAGGAAAGTTAGCGTTTTGTCACGCCTGGTGAAAAGTTAAAACAAAAGAAAAAAGAGGTATGTATTTACGCTGATCTAAAAGAAAATGCATCAGACGCAGTCGTTAAAACACCAGCACAAGATACTTGTCAAAACTATGTTGTACTCTAACACTAACTACAATTTTAAAAATCGAGACTTTGTTACTGACGGAGAGTTAAACAAAAGAAATAACAACACACAGCAGAGCTTACGACGTCTCCGGTGGATCGACCTCACGCGCCGCTGTCAAACTCAGAATGCGTTCAGGAGAGCATGGGTCAAGCCACGCCTACAGCCCTGCCCCTCTAACGATAGAGAAGACACCAGCACGAAATGGATTTAAATGTATGTTAAAATACATTAAACAAAGTAACGTTTTTAATAAATATACACCATTTCTTAATTGGTGAAAACGTTCTACCTGTTTAAACATTAGACCAATGTTTTTTACTTTAAAATGAGGTTAGTCTATACGATTTTTTTTGTCTAAACAAAAGTTCTTGTCAAAAAAAAAAAAGTGTTGTTTGTTTTTATTTTAATAAGCCACTCACACTTACTTTATTAGCCTAAATCCTTTAATATGTTTTTTTTTTTTTTGTCAATATTAACTTCCGGCATTGCTATATCAGTTAAAACAGTCTAAATCTAGTCTAAATCTAGACTAAATCCTTTAATATGTCTTTTATTTTGTTAATATTAACTTCTGGAATTAAATTTTACATTCATAAATGTAAGTTTTTCAAAACTCCCCCCATGATTAGTGTTGTTTAAAGAGGAATTCGTAATGTATTTGGAGACGTTAAAAGGAATGAAAAGTCCCAAAGCAAGATTTTTTTATACTTCATTTGAGGGCTTTGATTTCTTAATGTGAAAATCTGTTACTCCCCTACTTTTTCTTTATATTTATTTTATTTTTTCTTTGCTTTATGATGTACAGAGTGTGAACGAAAATTGAATGTAATCTCAGTCAGTATTTGTAAATCTACCAGTAATGTATGTCTTTCTGTGTTAATGTTCAAAGCATTGAAAAAAAAAAAATAATAAAAATAAAAAACACCCACTAACAGTCCCCCTAACACCTCCCTAATAACGCAGGCCACAAAGATAGATTTAAATGTATGTTAAAGAATTAAACAAAGTAACGTTTTTAATAAATCGACATCAGTTCATAATTGATGAAAACATTCTACCTGTTTTTAACATTAGACCAATGTTTTTACTTTTAAAATTAGGTTAACCTATACGATTTTTATTTTTTCGTCTTAACAAAAGTCCTTGTTGGAAAAAAAGTGTTGTTTTCTTTTATTTAATAAGCCACTCACACTTACTTTATTAGCCTAAATCCTTTAATATGTCTTTTATTTTGTCAATATTAACTTCCGGCATTGCTATATCAGTTAAAACGTGTATAGGCATACAAAAAGCTAACTGGAATGAAATGTTTTGGAAAGTCTTTGATTTTCTTGCCATAAGTCTTGTTATCAGTTGAAATAGATGTAGAATGTCTAAACTTTTACAACATTACACGAAAGGCTAAATATTTCATCTCAAGTAGTGCATCGAAACGCGTCTGGTGTCTGGGGGCTGTGTGATTACTGGCGCGGCCATATCAGCGAAAGGTATTTTTAAAAAGATTGTAAAACCTCTAAAGGTTTTCGGGGGTTTGCAACTCAATTGTAAACTAATTAGTTTTGAGGGGGTCTGGCACTGTAAATGGTGGTGCTGAGGGTCAGCTAAAGCTTGACATTTTGTGTTCAGTGATCAAAGGGTGACAATTTAAACTTTATGAGGTAGACCTGTTAGCGTGAGGTTAGCTGAAAGTTCATTTACTGGTCATAAGGATGTGAGATCTATGATTGTTTTAACAAGACAGACTATGGTATATAGGAAAATGTTGTTTATTTCGTTTATTTTAGCTACATTTATAAGTTACATTTATAATTTTTATTAACCCGTAGATCTTTCAACCTCAACATAATCGTACTGAGAATGCAAACAAGTACACAAACACAAGCATACAATCACAAACACACACACACACACACACACACACAAACGAACGTAAACATACAGAAAACATGAACATGCACACAAACATACACAACCTTACCGACTAAAACTTACAATCAAACACAAATATACACCCAAACTCAAACAAGTACACAAATATACAAACAAACAAACTAGGTCACAAACACAAACATAAACATACTGTATAAACACACATACAAACATAAACCACAAAACACAAGCATACAAATGCAAACATACAAACTAAAAATTACAAACAAGCATACAAACGTAAACAGCAAACACAAACATACAATTGCAAACATACTGTACAAACAAACATACAAACTAAAACTTACAAACAAGCACAAATATACACTCCAAACTCAAACAAGTACACAAACAAACATACAAAACATACAAACATAAACCACAAACACAAGCATACAATTGCAAACATACAAAGATACAAACTAAAATTACAAACAAACACAAATATACACCCCCAAACTCAAACAAGTACACAAACATACAAAAACAAACTAGGTCACAAACACAAACATACACGCAAAAAACAAGCACTTACACAAAACACATACACAAAAACACAAACATACTGTACAAACAAACACTTACACAAACACATACACAAAAACACAAACATACTGTACAAACAAGCATACAAACGTAAACCACAAACACAAACAAATGCAAACATACAGAAAACATAAACATGCAAGCAAACAAACACAAATATACCCCAGACTCAAACAAGTACATAAATATACAAACAAACAAACTAGGTCACAAACACAAAAAGACCTATATTAGATTGAAAATGTGTTGTCATAAGGTTTCTTTGAAACCAAAAGTGCTTCTTCTACAAATTGCTACAAATGTCTCACAGAACTTTTACAACAGATTAGACTTTCTTTCTCACTTTACAATTGGCATTGTTAACCATGCTGTTTAAAATAGTTTTAAAAGTTTAAAATAGTTTTCATGTAGGATTCATGTCCGCACAAGTGTTTTTAGTAAGAGTCCTGAGACAAGTGAAAATAGATGCGTGAAAAGACTTTTCTCTTTAAGATGTTTTTAATGACAGACTAAATGCATTAGATTGTTTAAAACAATTGAGTTTATGCATTTTTCTTGAATATGTATACAGTGACCGATGAGTACATGAAGTAGAAGAAACACATAACCTCATAAATGCATTGTGGTTGATGTTAATCAATTATATAAAATAAGACTTAATTGATATATCATATCTTACTATCTTTTCAAAACACAATAAACATTCTTATGACTTTTAAATGCGAACAACCGGTTTTGTTGGAAATTAAAATAAAATAAAATAAATAGATTAATAAAAACATAGTGTTATGTTTCATAGTTAGAATGCTTATAGTTTGTAGTAAAATCAGATATTTAAGCTAAAACATTTTTCTTTCAAACACTCTCATGCACCACACAGACACTCCTCACAAACTGCCAACAAGGTCCTTAAGTTTTGTTTTAACATTTAGCTGTAGCTGAGACCCTGATGGAATTATTTTACGCACAGTTTTGGGAAGGTTATAGATTACAAATTACCCTATTTAAAATCTAAAAGGTAGTGTAACTATTTCAATTTCTTTAAAAAAGTAATGCAACTGATTACATTTGATTACATGTTTTAAGACTTTTCTAAATATGTAATGTTTTCAACCGTTAATCTTTTGAAACATGTAAACCGGCCAGTTTAACTTTAGAGTACTCAACAGCTAATGACTGTCAGACTTTCAAAATCCTTCATCACTTAAATTAGGTTGTGATAATTTCTTTTTAAAGCACAACCACCACAAAATCAGATTTGCTCTGAGATTGTTCTGAGATTAAATACATATTTAAAAACACAACAAGATAGTTTAATAGCTATGATACTGTTTTGAAATCAAGTTTTTGCATAGCTATGACAGGGAAAGCACCCGGCATCTAACAACGGGTTGGTAAAACAGTTCAACTTAATAAATAAATATACATCACCCAAGTAGAAAATAAGCATGTGTCCTTAACTCCTGAAACATCTGTGTCTAATATTTTAGAGCAGTCAATGCAGTTTATGAAATATATCAATTAAATCTGCACGTGTGTGAAAAAATATTCAGATGTAACCCTTCTGTAATCGTTAACATTTTCATAATTAACTGCGATTAAATTATATATTTTTTTTCTCAGTAACTGTAACTGATTACAATACATTTATTTTGTAATCAAATTACATAATTTAGCTATATGTAACTAGTTGCTCCCTAACACTGTTCATGCATTATTACAATAATAGATGGTGAAAGAGTTCATTAACCTCTTTAATGTTAAAAATGAGGACAATATCACTCAACACTAGTTTGGCAAACAAGGGTTTTCTCATAAAACAAGCCAGACCAAAGAAAATTATTTGGTTTCAGGAACACACGAATCCTAACGCCAAATGCTTCACAAGATCACATAACAACGGTTGTTCTATTACAACATAGGCAACACTTCAAGCCTGTTTTAGCACATGTATATCGTATTATTCTTGAATATAATCATCTAGTCTAAATATGTTTTAACAATTATTTTTGTTTTTGTTTTACAAAGGGGGGTTCAATTGAACACGTTTAACTAATACATCATTCAAGTGCTGTAGACCTTCAGGTCAGGGAACTACAATACCCAGCATACACCCCAGACTTCAAACATGGCCGTCGTTGATCCATAACCCAAATTACTCATACCGTAAATGGCTGTGCTCTAAATCATTGGTCTTCTGATTAAACGCATGCTCAGATAACCTATATAAAAAGACGCACATTCCTCACTTTTTGTAGTGTATACTCTCCTTCCATGTTGTGATGTTACAAACCCATTTTTGTGAACCGTTTTAGTGATGCAAGTCCGATTCACTTCTGCAAAATGAATCATTTGGACAGTTCGGTTCAATGAACCGATTCAATGAACCGAATCATAGGCTCCTTAAGTCATCTCGCAGTTATGTCAGTACACATTTTTTCTTCTAACAACTCAGTGTCATTTTATATCAGTGAATCATTTAAATAACGTTAACTGTGTGAACACATATTGGTGGTCATTGTCTTTTGTTCATTTAAGTTGATGTTTGTGGTCGCAGTTTTATGCACCGATGCTTTGTTGTTTGTTTAGCTTAAATATCAGTTTTTAGTCGGTTACAAAAGTGTCAGGTATAAAGTTTATTTGTATTTTTAACTAATCACGATAGAGTTACGGGTTTCGAGTATTTGGGTGCGTGCAAGCGGTGAAAACTTAAATGTGACAGTAAATGTGACAGACGAGTGTGTTAGCTACTCAAACAGTCCACCGTGTCATCTTTTAATAAAATATACCATTGAAAGACACTAAGACAAATTATGTAGGCTAAGTGTTCATTAAGATGCTGAAATGAAAATAAGCGTACAAATATTCATAATTACAATAAGTAGCCTACAATATACCCTATAACAACACAATAGACCTGCTAAGTACAACTAAATTGCTAGAATTGTGAGATATAAACCGCAATGTTTTTCATAGCGTTACACTTTGAAACCAGAACGGTATGTTTCCATAACTTTGTTAGCTCTTTCTGTTTGAATTTGTTTACCACAATTTCACCATTCTTATCTTATTTTACCACCTAATTGTAATTGTTTGGTCTTACGCTTAGGGCCTTATACGTTTTGTTTCCTAGTTTTTGCTGTCACGTCAGCGGGGCCTCTTTGTTCATACAAGTCAATATTTCTGTGAATTTGGTTATTAAAATATTGCTTTAAACCTCGTCTTCATTTGAGACGTTTACTTAACATCTTTATATTATCCTAGTTTATATCAGATATAAGATACAAGATCGTTTCTTATTAATTATTATCCAAAATTTTAATCATAAACCAAAATAACACTACTGACTTGAGTGAAACTTATCTTAGGCATGACCAATGTTTATGACTTCCTGATGACAACCCCCGACCCTTTACACCATACAAGGGGTGAGGGTAGGTCCCATAGCTAAAACCAACAACGACCGGCTGATAAGCGCTACAGTTGCTGCGCTGCGAACAATAAACAATACAATAAATCAATAAACCGGAGATCGAATCCGAAATTCCACTGGACCGTCGTGGATTAAAACAGTACATCCGCATTCTAGGTAACGGTGACAACATTCTATACTGATAAGGGGGGCAAAGTTTATGTCTTGGAAAGAATCGAATTCTGAAAAATTCGTCTGACGCTGCACAAACGCACCATGGAGGGTAAATGGAGTGGCGCTGCTGAGGTCGAAGAACTGGAGTGCGCCGCGGGAAAAAACTGTTTTAAAAAAGACATTATCGACCCTGTTTTTAAACTACACTACAGAGGACAAATGATCGGGCTGATGCATAAGATCATCACTGCGGCATGCGACCCAAATCACGATTATACGGGCGATAGCAAACAGGAAAAAAAATCTCAGTAACCAAATGAAACTTGTAAGAAGCCTGAAATATACATGGCCTGATTTGATGAGCATGTTTGTAACGGGGGAGGACCCTGTGCATGTCACTACACGAAAAATTCTGGAAGTGATGTCTGAATGTGAAGATGAGATGGACATTAATGACGTTCTCTATCTGTGTACATCTGTAACAGATCAATGTGTGCTGTTGGCTTCCAAAAATTATGATTCTATGACCTGTGAAATTGTTGCATCGTTGATTGATTTTATATTGGAGCAAAACATGTTAATCTGCAGAGACTTTCTATTCTGGCTAGATTGTCTGTAATGGCATAAGTACTGTTTGTTTTTAATGGCAAATTTTATCATTTTCGTCGCAACTTCGATGTATGTATGTATATTCAACAATATAGTGTTGAAATAAAAGATTGATCAACTTCACTCGTTATTCGTTGTTCTCTGAGTTCAGAAACTTTTTTGTTTGTTTGTTAACAATTTAATAATAATTAATAAGAAACGATCTTGTATCTTATATCTGATATAAACTAGGATAATATAAAGATGTTAAGTAAACGTCTCAAATGAAGACGAGGTTTAAAGCAATATTTTAATAACCAAATTCACAGAAATATTGACTTGTATGAACAAAGAGGCCCCGCTGACGTGACAGCAAAAACTAGGAAACAAAACGTATAAGGCCCTAAGCGTAAGACCAAACAATTACAATTAGGTGGTAAAATAAGATAAGAATGGTGAAATTGTGGTAAACAAATTCAAACAGAAAGAGCTAACAAAGTTATGGAAACATACCGTTCTGGTTTCAAAGTGTAACGCTATGAAAAACATTGCGGTTTATATCTCACAATTCTAGCAATTTAGTTGTACTTAGCAGGTCTATTGTGTTGTTATAGGGTATATTGTAGGCTACTTATTGTAATTATGAATATTTGTACGCTTATTTTCATTTCAGCATCTTAATGAACACTTAGCCTACATAATTTGTCTTAGTGTCTTTCAATGGTATATTTTATTAAAAGATGACACGGTGGACTGTTTGAGTAGCTAACACACTCGTCTGTCACATTTACTGTCACATTTAAGTTTTCACCGCTTGCACGCACCCAAATACTCGAAACCCGTAACTCTATCGTGATTAGTTAAAAATACAAATAAACTTAATACCTGACACTTTTGTAACCGACTAAAAACTGATATTTAAGCTAAACAAACAACAAAGCATCGGTGCATAAAACTGCGACCACAAACATCAACTTAAATGAACAAAAGACAATGACCACCAATATGTGTTCACACAGTTAACTTTATTTAAATGATTCACTGATATAAAATGACACTGAGTTGTTAGAAGAAAAAATGTGTACTGACATAACTGCGAGATGACTTAAGGAGCCTATGATTCGGTTCATTGAATCGGTTCATTGAACCGAACTGTCCAAATGATTCATTTTGCAGAAGTGAATCGGACTTTGCATCACTAAAACGGTTCACAAAAATGGGTTTGTAACATCACAACATGGAAGGAGAGTATACACTACAAAAAGTGAGGAATGTGCGTCTTTTTATATAGATTATCTGAGTATGCGTTTAATCAGAAGACCAATGATTTAGAGCACAGCCATTTACGGTATGAGTAATTTGGGTTATGGATCCACGACGGCCATGTTTGAAGTCTGGGGTGTATGCTGGGTATTGTAGTTCCCTGACCTGAAGGTCTACAGCGCTTGAATGAGGTATTAGTTAAACGTGTTCAATTGAACCCCCCTTTGTAAAACAAAAACAAAAATAATTGTTAAAACATATTTAGAATAGATGATTATATTCAAGAATAATACGATATACATGTGCTAAAACAGGCTTGAAGTGTTGCCTATGTTGTAATAGAACAACCGTTGCTATGTGATCTTGTGAAGCATTTGGCGTTAGGATTCGTGTGTTCCTGAAACCAAATAATTTTCTTTGGTCTGGCTTGTTTTATGAGAAAACCCTTGTTTGCCAAACTAGTGTTAAGTGATATTGTCCTCATTTTTAACGTTAAAGAGGTTAATGAACTCTTTCACCATCTATTATTGTAATAATGCATAAACAGTGTTAGGGTGCAACTAGTTACATATAGCTAAATTATGTAATTTGATTACAAAATAAATGTATTGTAATCAGTTACAGTTACTGAGAAAAAAATATATAATTAAATCGCAGTTAATTATGAAAATGTTAACGATTACAGAAGGGTTACATCTGAATATTTTTCACACACGTGCAGATTTAATTGATATATTTCATAAACTGCATTGACTGCTCTAAAATATGAGACACAGATGTTTCAGGAGTTAAGGACACACGCTTATTTTCTACTTGGGTGATGTATATTTATTTATTAAGTTGAACTGTTTTACCAACCCGTTGTTAGATGCCGGGTGCTTTCCCTGTCATAGCTATGCAAAAACTTGATTTCAAAACAGTATCATAGCTATTAAACTATCTTGTTGTGTTTTTAAATATGTATTTAATCTCAGAACAATCTCAGAGCAAATCTGATTTTGTGGTGGTTGTGCTTTAAAATGAAATTATCACAACCTAATTTAAGTGATGAAGGATTTTGAAAGTCTGACAATCATTAGCTGTTGAGTACTCTAAAGTTAAACTGGCCGGTTTACATGTTTCAAAAGATTAACGGTTGAAAACATTACATATTTAGAAAAGTCTTAAAACATGTAATCAAATGTAATCAGTTACATTACTTTTTTAAAGAAATTGAAATAGTTACACTACCTTTTAGATTTTAAATAGGTTAATTTGTAATCTATAACCTTCCCAAAACTGTGCGTAAAATAATTCCATCAGGGTCTCAGCTACAGCTAAATGTTAAAACAAAACTTAAGGACCTTGTTGGCAGTTTGTGAGGAGTGTCTGTGTGGTGCATGAGAGTGTTTGAAAGAAAAATGTTTTAGCTTAAATATCTGATTTTACTACAAACTATAAGCATTCTAACTATGAAACATAACACTATGTTTTTATTAATCTATTTATTTTATTTTATTTTAATTTCCAACAAAACCGGTTGTTCGCATTTAAAAGTCATAAGAATGTTTATTGTGTTTTGAAAAGATAGTAAGATATGATATATCAATTAAGTCTTATTTTATATAATTGATTAACATCAACCACAATGCATTTATGAGGTTATGTGTTTCTTCTACTTCATGTACTCATCGGTCACTGTATACATATTCAAGAAAAATGCATAAACTCAATTGTTTTAAACAATCTAATGCATTTAGTCTGTCATTAAAAACATCTTAAAGAGAAAAGTCTTTTCACGCATCTATTTTCACTTGTCTCAGGACTCTTACTAAAAACACTTGTGCGGACATGAATCCTACATGAAAACTATTTTAAACTTTTAAAACTATTTTAAACAGCATGGTTAACAATGCCAATTGTAAAGTGAGAAAGAAAGTCTAATCTGTTGTAAAAGTTCTGTGAGACATTTGTAGCAATTTGTAGAAGAAGCACTTTTGGTTTCAAAGAAACCTTATGACAACACATTTTCAATCTAATATAGGTCTTTTTGTGTTTGTGACCTAGTTTGTTTGTTTGTATATTTATGTACTTGTTTGAGTCTGGGGTATATTTGTGTTTGTTTGCTTGCATGTTCATGTTTTCTGTATGTTTGCATTTGTTTGTGTTTGTGGTTTACGTTTGTATGCTTGTTTGTACAGTATGTTTGTGTTTTTGTGTATGTGTTTGTGTAAGTGTTTGTTTGTACAGTATGTTTGTGTTTTTGTGTATGTGTTTTGTGTAAGTGCTTGTTTTTTGCGTGTATGTTTGTGTTTGTGACCTAGTTTGTTTTTGTATGTTTGTGTACTTGTTTGAGTTTGGGGGTGTATATTTGTGTTTGTTTGTAATTTTAGTTTGTATCTTTGTATGTTTGCAATTGTATGCTTGTGTTTGTGGTTTATGTTTGTATGTTTTGTATGTTTGTTTGTGTACTTGTTTGAGTTTGGAGTGTATATTTGTGCTTGTTTGTAAGTTTTAGTTTGTATGTTTGTTTGTACAGTATGTTTGCAATTGTATGTTTGTGTTTGCTGTTTACGTTTGTATGCTTGTTTGTAATTTTTAGTTTGTATGTTTGCATTTGTATGCTTGTGTTTTGTGGTTTATGTTTGTATGTGTGTTTATACAGTATGTTTATGTTTGTGTTTGTGACCTAGTTTGTTTGTTTGTATATTTGTGTACTTGTTTGAGTTTGGGTGTATATTTGTGTTTGATTGTAAGTTTTAGTCGGTATGGTTGTGTATGTTTGTGTGCATGTTCATGTTTTCTGTATGTTTACGTTCGTTTGTGTGTGTGTGTGTGTGTGTGTGTGTTTGTGATTGTATGCTTGTGTTTGTGTACTTGTTTGCATTCTCAGTACGATTATGTTGAGGTTGAAAGATCTACGGGTTAATAAAAATTATAAATGTAACTTATAAATGTAGCTAAAATAAACGAAATAAACAACATTTTCCTATATACCATAGTCTGTCTTGTTAAAACAATCATAGATCTCACATCCTTATGACCAGTAAATGAACTTTCAGCTAACCTCACGCTAACAGGTCTACCTCATAAAGTTTAAATTGTCACCCTTTGATCACTGAACACAAAATGTCAAGCTTTAGCTGACCCTCAGCACCACCATTTACAGTGCCAGACCCCCTCAAAACTAATTAGTTTACAATTGAGTTGCAAACCCCCGAAAACCTTTAGAGGTTTTACAATCTTTTTAAAAATACCTTTCGCTGATATGGCCGCGCCAGTAATCACACAGCCCCCAGACACCAGACGCGTTTCGATGCACTACTTGAGATGAAATATTTAGCCTTTCGTGTAATGTTGTAAAAGTTTAGACATTCTACGTCTATTTCAACTGACAACAAGTCTTATGGCAAGAAAATCCCATCTTGATTTTACCACATTCATTCCTGTTTAATATTTGTATGCGTATACAGGTTTTAACTGATATAGCAATGTATAATGTTGTAAAAGTTTAGACATTCTACATCTATTTCAACTGATAACAAGTCTTATGGCAAGAAAATCAAAGACTTTCCAAAACATTTCATTCCAGTTAGCTTTTTGTATGCCTATACACATGTTTTAACTGATATAGCAATGCCGGAAGTTAATATTGACAAAATAAAAGACATATTAAAGGATTTAGTCTAGATTTAGACTAGATTTAGACTGTTTTAACTGATATAGCAATGCCGGAAGTTAATATTGACAAAATAAAAGACATATTAAAGGATTTAGGCTAATAAAGTAAGTGTGAGTGGCTTATTAAAATAAAAGAAAACAACACTTTTTTTCCAACAAGGACTTTTGTTAAGACGAAAAAAATAAAAATCGTATAGGTTAACCTAATTTTAAAAGTAAAAACATTGGTCTAATGTTAAAAACAGGTAGAATGTTTTCATCAATTATGAACTGATGTCGATTTATTAAAAACGTTACTTTGTTTAATTCTTTAACATACATTTAAATCTATCTTTGTGGCCTGCGTTATTAGGGAGGTGTTAGGGGGACTGTTAGTGGGTGTTTTTTTTTTTTTTTTTTTTTTTCAATGCTTTGAACATTAACACAGAAAGACATACATTACTGGTAGATTTACAAATACTGACTGAGATTACATTCAATTTTCGTTCACACTCTGTACATCATAAAACAAAGAAAAAATAAAATAAATATAAAGAAAAAGTAGGGGGGTAACAGATTTTCACATTAAGAAATCAAAGCCCTCAAATGAAGTATAAAAAAATCTTGCTTTGGGACTTTTCATTCCTTTTAACGTCTCCAAATACATTACGAATTCCTCTTTAAACAACACTAATCATGGGGGGAGTTTTGAAAAACTTACATTTATGAATGTAAAATTTAATTCCAGAAGTTAATATTAACAAAATAAAAGACATTTTAAAGGATTTAGTCTAGATTTAGACTAGATTTAGACTGTTTTAACTGATATAGCAATGCCGGAAGTTAATATTGACAAAATAAAAGACATATTAAAGGATTTAGGCTAATAAAGTAAGTGTGAGTGGCTTATTAAAATAAAATAAAACAACACTTCTTTTCCCAACAGGGACTTTTGTTTAGACGAAAAAAAAAAAATCGTATAGGCTAACTAACCTAGTTTTAAAGTAACTCATATATATATACAGGACACACAGCAGCGTCAAAATATGTTCCAAGGTTCAGGTATAGAATAGCAAAAAGAACATCTAATCATCTGTCAGTTTATATTACAGAAATGATTGCCATATTTTTGGCTCTTCGGTGGGTTGAAGGCATTAATATACCTGAAGTAGTCATATGTTCAGACTCATTTTCAGCACTATCAAGTTTAAAGAGTGGCAAATCTTCAACTAGACAAGACATTTTGTCAGACATCTTACAGAGTTTGTTCAGAATACAAACAAAAACAAATATTTATTTTGTATAAATACCTGCAAATATAGGAATAGAAGGTAATGAAGTAGTGGATCAGATTAAAAACATTAAAATGTCCCGACATAGAATTTAATACTCCAATGAGTAAATTAGAAATAAAAGGGTTAGTTAAAAAAAAACATGAAAAGATATGTGGCAAATTAAATGGGATGTCGAGAATAAAGGACGGCATTTATCTAATATTCAAAGAACAGTTGGAAATGAGAGGAGAATACTAGACTTAGATTAGTGTGAGTGGTTAATTAAAATAAAAACAAACAACACTTTTTTTCCAACAAGAACTTTTGTTTAGACGAAAAAGTCGTATAGACTAACCTCATTTCAAGTAAAAATAAAAAAAATAAAAAATTGGTCTAATGTTTAAACAGGTAGAACGTTTTCACCAATTAAGAAATGGTGTATATTTATTAAAAACGTTACTTTAATTCTTTTAATATACATTTAAATCCATTTCGCGCTGGTCTCTTCTCTATCGTTAGAGGGGCAGGGCTGTAGGCGTGGCTTGACCGAAGCTCTCCTGAACGCATTCTGAGTTTGACAGCGGCGCGTGAGGTTGATTCGACGGGTAAGCTCTGCTGTGTGGTGTTATTTATTTTGTTTAACTTTTTTTCTGACCGGCGTGACAAAACGCTAACTTTTCCTGATTTGTAACATTGAAAAACTACCGTTTGCTTTACGTTCGCTTCTTTTTTGTTTTAGTTTGAGGTAAGATACAAATGCTATAAAACTCTGTAACCTAGTTTTCTTTTCTTTTCTAACTGCTAATAAACTCTAACACCTTTTTAAATTGTAATGTTACAAGCTTTGACTCTAACATATTGTTTAACGCACGTATCTGATGCTTTTTTGTTTGTTTGTTTTAGATAAATAACCAGTAACCTAGTTTTCTTTTCTAACAGGTAACAAACTCTAAATAGTTTTTAAATTGTAATGTTACATGCTTTGACTCTCACATATTGTTTAACGCACGTATCTGATGCTTTTTTGTTTGTTTGTTTGGTTGTTTAAGATAAATAACCACTAATCTAGTTTTCTTTTCTAACTCCTAACAAACTCTAACATCTTAACGTTACAAACTTTGACTCACGTGTTGTTTATTTTAGATAGATAGATAATCAGTAACCTAGTTTTCTTTTTTATTTAATTTGTAACAACTTTAACACCTTTTTAAATTGTTTTGACAACTCTTAAATACCTTGAACCTTTTTTTACTCTTTTTCCGGGGACAAAAAAACGATCATTACACTGTTTCTATTTCGTCTATGTTTATAACCTTTTTCTTGAAATGCATTGTGTATGTAAAACCTTAATAAAAACTTCCCTTATACCATTTTCACATTTTCACATTTTAAAGTTTAAAGCACATAGTTTTGAACAGTTTTCAATGGCCCCACACACAAAAACACTTTTCCCTCCCCGCCAAATTCCATTTAGGTTCATAAAAAGGTCACACACGGGGGCTGTACAGGGAGGGGTGGGGGGTCCAAACAGGTGTACAAAACAGATGTCTTTTATGACCCTCATCAATCAAATTTTTGAACACAACCCGCCCTGGATCCTCTCTATTGACATTATAGCAGGTACAGTCACTTTAAGAGACAATGCGTCCATTATAATAATACACATCCGATTTCTTTGTCCAGTTTACTTTCACTTAAGTTTTATCGAGGATACTCTCCAAGACGGTATTTTGACATAATTTTGTATGTATTTGTCGGTACAAGAGCAAGAAGAGGCAAATGTCGGTGTTGAAGCGCTTTGAGACGCATCTCTCTGTGTGCACACAACACAGAACTCTTTCACATCTTTTTCTGTTTGCATGTTTAAACTGCGATTTGTATTTGTGTAATGCCTAAAGTAGCGCAGTGACCATATCACAAATATCAAAATATCATAAACACAGATAAAAAGCTTCAGTGGCCATCCTTCACAAAATGTAACATCTAGCACAGTTTTATCACAGAATGCAAAATGTTTCAATACAAGCATTTCAGTTAAATGTAATTTATGGAACATTTCAAGCGGGGAAAATCAACCCATGGTAACAGTTTAAAAGTAGCCAAACTCCATCAAAGAAAAAAAAAAGGTGCACTTGACAACCCTGCATCCATCACGAGCTGCAGGAGTCAGATTTGACTGATCACGGGTTGAGAGAAGAGATTACTGAGCTCAGTGACAAATATCTGATCTTCCTTTACACAGAGCGCGTGATGTTAAATCGAAAGTGAAAGTGAACCACGAGCGCTCATTCAAAGAAATGTAAATACTCTGCATATTGATTGTTGGCTCCCGAATGCGCCAAAATTATATGCAATTATAATGTTTGTGGGAGCACTGGGCACAAAAATCACGGGAGAGGGCGATAATGGTCAGAAATTCAGAGGAATAAGCGGGATTACCGTTTTTTTTCGGAATTGCTAAAACACAAAACCCCAATCTCTGAACCAAATTCTCACAAGCTTTAACCAATTTGTCAAATAAAGCTCTCTTTCTGCTAAACCTTAAACACGTTCAGGCAGTTCGGCTCTATTCGCAAATCTCTAAACACTTTCTCCTTCACTTAAACACTTAAAAAGTTATTGTTTGCACACAACCATTCAAAATTGTTCACACTTGTTTCTAATGATGTGATCAAACCAACTCAGAGAGCACAAGTGGCTCAGGTGACATCTGAATCTTGACCTTGTGAGATATGTGGCAGGTGTTTGTCAAACATTGTAGTTGGTGTGATCTTAACGTGTCTCTATGAAAAGGACATTTTATGAACAAAATGTTGCAATACAATGTTTTTACAATGTTACAATTCATAATGAATTTGCAATTTACTCCTTTAAAATGATTCTTTTATATTACGCTACGTTTACATCAATAAATTACATTTGTAAGACGGTAACGACGGTTTATTTATTTTTTAATAATGGAGTGAAACTTGTTTATGTCAATAACTTTGGAGACACTCCCTTTTAGCTCGACATTGTTCAGCAAACGAACGTCAGACTGAAAATGTTCAATAGGTTTATGAAAATAGCTCACCAGTGGAATACTTTCGGTTTATTCATTCTTTAAAGCTGGCTAAACACGCAGTGCTTTTCAAACCTGAACGCAGCACTCATATAGAATTTTAACCATGATGTAAGTGTTCGTGTTTTTAAATATAAACACAGCTGTGTGTTTGTGTGCTATTATAGTACTATACTGTTGTTTATTTCTGGGGAACTAACCTAATTTATGCTAAATGTGTGATTATGACGATGTTTTGTATTAGCCAAGTTACTAGGTTATACAACAATTAAATATATAAAATGTAATAATTGTTAGGTTGTTACTGAATCTCTAAAGCCGGTTTTTGACTGATCATTTCGTGGAAGGAATAATTAATTTTCATGAATTATACCAACGATTAAGATTATAGTTTGATGTTTATTGTCCCATTTAGACTTGCACTCTATTCATTTGCTGCTTTTTTCCCTTAATATATATATATATATAAACTAACACTAGCGTTCTTATCTTTTTGTATTTATAAATTTATCTGTTTTCTTTTCATTTAAAATACAATTAACAAAAGCAAAAAAGACCTCTAACACTAGCTTGCTCTATCATGTTTCTATTCTATCTGTTTTCTTTTCATTTATTATATTTTAAAAAGAAACTGTACTGTATTGAGCTAACTGAGACTTGTTATAGCACTTGTATATCATTGCTCTTTTGTTTATTTTGATTGCTTCTATTGTCCTCATTTGTAAGTCGCTTTGTATAAAAGCATCTGCTAAATGATTAAATGTAATATAAATGTGCATGTTTATAAACTTTTTTTTAATCATGTCACAACAAGATCCAAATATTCAGATAGAACGATAATGAATGTTTAGATATTTTACCAATCGGGGGGCGTTTCATAAGTATTTCTGTGATGTATGTATATGTCACATAAATCAGCACTTCTGTTTTCTCATCAGGTTTTCAAATCTTCTGCTGTTCTGCTTTGTCTATTACAGTGGTAAATATCAGTTCTGTTTGCAAATCGTAATGAATTTTTTTTTTTTTTTTTTTTTTTTTTTTTTTTTCAGTTGCATGCAGAGATGTTGTAGTTGATTGTTTCACTTTCTTGTCATTTAGTCAAGTGACTGTGGGAGATTGATTATGAAAATATCCCACCATGGTATATTTTATAGTTATTATTATTGCAGGAATTCACTACAACTGCACTGATACACTGATACAGTTTAGTATTTTTGTCATCAACATTTGAAGCTTTTGAAATGTGGCACAGCTAATATTATTGGCTCCTTATTACTTTTATTTATATACATTTTTAAACCAGCTAACTAAAATAAGAATAGTTTTGATGACCTTGATTACAGAGAATAAATAGAAACACATGAAATGTTCAGTAATGATACTTTGTATTAAAATCATTTTATACTGTCTGTATTTGCAGGAACTCCTCGTGCAGGAACTAAACTTGTACATGTGACAGGAAAAAAGGGAGACAGTGTCATCCTGCCGTGTGAATTTAAGGCCACACAGATTTCTCATTATCATTTAAGCAGTTGGTCAAAAACGATCTATGTTTGTCAGAATGAAGAATGTGAAAGTGAAAATGGCCGAGTATTTAAACAAGGAAACTGTGACGTCGTCATCAAGGATCTGAGCTTCAGTGACGCAGGGAAATATGTTTTGAGAGTCAATTACAATAACGCTCAGTCAATGCTGGAGCGACTGACCCTGGAGTACTATCTTCATATTCAGGGTAAAGTCCAAACTGATCAAAGCATCAGCATGTGTTTTCGTAACAACAGTGTGATAATGTTGGTGTTGCATGCAGGGCCATAACCAGCAAAGACATTTAAAGTGATGCATCTAATCCAATATTCAGATCAGTTTATTTAAATAGAGGCTGTTCAATGGCTGATTTTAAATAATCACATTTTGTCCCCTAATATGTGTTCATGGTCTGGATTGATTCCACCATATTAATAATGAAAGATGAACTGTCTGTTTGTCTGCTCAGATGAGATTTCTGTGAAAATGGGTGAGGAGCTGAAGCTGGATGTTCTGTTGACCAATACTGAAAAAGTTGTGCATCAGAACAAAATCAGCACAGAGTGGACGGAGGTCTGGAAGAAAAGAGCTGGGGTCAGGAGCGATCAGTTGACTGTCAGAGATGGAAACCTGACCATTAATGCGTTAACAGTCACTGATGCAGGAACATACAGAGTTCTGGACTTTGATGATGAAATCTTGATCACAGTGACAGTCACAGGTGACAAAAACTCAGTGGATGTTTAGAAATATTATTCTTAAAGTGGACAGCTGAGGTTTATTCATGATTTGAACAGCAACTGTATAACTGATCTTTGATATTCTCACAGGATCCGGTACAGACTCAAAGGGAAACCACACTGATGATGACAAAACTGATGACACTAAACAAGTTTGTAAGTAAAACAGGAGACAGTTATAAGGGATTCATTTTCTGACAAATGTTTTGTGGTCATTGATCAAAAAAACAATAGGTGTGAATCAAAACTTTTAACACATTTAAAATTATATTTCAGAAAACCAGGTATGTGAAGTAACGAATTACAAATACTGCTGTTACTGTAATTGAAGCTGCAGACCATAACTTTTTTTATTATGAAAAAAAATTATATGACATGATAAATGTAAACATAGAATCTAGAAACCTGAAACAACAGATCTTTTCTACAATTTGAGTATTCATGTTTTTGTGTGTTTGTGTGTGTGTGTGTGTGTGTGTGTGTGTGTGTGTGTGTGTGTGTGTGTGTGTGTGTGTGTGTGTGTGTGTGTGTGTGTGAAATAGCAGTTAACGTTTGGACTATGGAAGTGGTTCTCAACTTTTTTTATTCCAAGGCCCCCCTCCTCTCCGAATCAAAATTGCAAGGCCCCCAAACCTTATATTGCCCCTTAAAATGCATTTTTAAATGCCTGATTCACAATTTATTTATTTATTTTCGTTATTAAATTTTGCATTTCAGTTTTGTGTAATATATGTATTTAGGTGTGTTTTAACATTTTTGATTCAATGATTTGATTTATTGATTTATTTTTTTGATCTGTGACTGCAATACATTTGCTGGAAAATTAATCCCACACAATGAAAGCTTTAAGAGTTTAAAGAACATAAAAAAATGTGTTCTCTTCTAATTTCCCTCTTCCAGCTGTACTTGACTGGATTATGCGTGTTGGAATGGGTTTTTCTGTGCTTCTGCTTGGTCTGGTTCTGATTACATTCATCATCAGGAATCCCCAACCGGTACACTATGCATTTTACGGTTATAATAATTTCAGACAATATATGTTGTTGAACTAATGTGGTTCAAACGACGGGGATGTGACCGTGTTCGGGAAGCAGTCGTTACTAGTTTGTTTCCACAACAACGCATCACACTATGGTGGTTAATCAGTGAGTTACCTCGTTACAAGAAACACACCCCAGATCAACAGATCTGCAAAGGATTCTGTCAACATATGTCTGAAATATTGAAGTTTGTTTGCATCAATGTTTATTTAAAAAAATATTAAGTTAGTCATCAGGTGCCATGTTCAGTACAGCAGCATCTGATGTCTAATCGGTGTGTGACATCATTAACAATGACCCTATGTTGTTGAACTAATGTGGTTCAAACGACGGGGATGTGACCGTGTTCGGGAAGCAGTCATTACTAGTTCATTTCCACAACAATTCATCATACTATGGTGGTTAATCAGTGAGTTACCTCGTTACAAGAAACACACCCCAGATCAACAGATCCGCAAAGGATTCTGTCACCATGTGTCTGCAATATTGAAGTTTGTTTTGTTTTCAATGTTTTTTTTTTCTTTTATGTTTATCACTTTAAAGTTGTTTTGAAGTAATCTGTATTATATAATCTGTATTGTATCTGTAATTTTACATTTATATTTAATATTGCATGAGGAAGAGTCCTCACTTTTCCTAAAGTGTCTTCTTCATCATCTACTATGGTTTTCCTTTTCCTTATTTGCATTATTCTTTATTGTAAAAAAACAACAACAACAACAAAAAGTTGCAAAGCATCATTTAAGAATCCACTTTGTTGATGTTGTTTGTTCATATGTATTTTTGTACAAATTACGTAATTTTTTTCCAATATGTTCAGAAAAATATTTTTATATATTTATATATATATTATGATCTGAAGAGAAAATTTAAATAGTTAATTTCTGCTGCATTTACTTACAATCAAACTGTTGATCAAACTGTTGAGGAAGTGCAGCAAACAGCAGAAGATGCACAATGTTTAATGGACTTCCCCCGCTTGAACTGTACAATTATACTGAGATTCTTTATTTTTCTCTCTAATCGGTTTACTTTTTCCCAACTGAAAAAAAAAATACGTTTGACCAAATCAAATTTCTTTAGTCAACTGAAACTAAAAATTCACTTTAAACAAAATATATATTTTTTTTACATGATTGTATCACAAATTATCAGTATAAATCTATTTGGATTAACTTACATATTTAAATCAAATATCCAGATAAATACAAATCTAAATTGTACCTTGTTTTGGGGGGGGGGGTCTTTTTACACTCTTGAGTGTCAAACATTTTAAAATGTTTATTACATCACAGTGAAATCTTCAACACTTATTGACACAATTTCCTCTTTTTTGCATAGAAATTTGAGGAAGAATTTACAACAGTTAATAATGAAAATTGCTTTAAATCTGCGTGGCTTAATAAAAGCATAACATTCCAGAATAGAAAATTCATACATACAACAAAATTAACGACCAAAGCCACTCACAGTCCAGATGAACTTGCATTAACTTAAAAAAAAAAAAAAAAAAAAGGACAGTCTCTCACATTTGGACAATTTTGAAAAATACATTAGATTTAATGTCAACATTGTAAACTTTTCAAGATTTCAATACATTTAATTTCATTTTTCAGGGAAATCATCATCATAATCATCATGTACTCACCCTCTTGTAGATTCGATCTATCAGACTCTGATTATCTTCAAAACACAAATTAAGATATTTCATAATGAATCCTGAAAGCTTTCCTTCCCTTCAGTGACAGTACATGTAACAAAAACTTAGAAGATCCAAAAAAAAGTCATAAATGTGTCATAAAATGAATCCGTATGAAATGTATGTGCATTTATATGTGAATAAAAGCATAAATTAAATCTGTTCATCATACTTTTTGTTTGGGTCAGATTACTATTTGCAGATCTCAGGGGTCAGCATGGGCTCTAAGATGGCCCCAAGTTTCGCATCATTACTTTGTGATTTGTTTGAACATCAGTTTGTGTTAAATCCTGGGACCAATGATTTCTTTAGACACATTGTTCTATGGAAAAGATACACTGATGTTTTTTTAGTGTGGAGTGGCACTGAATCTGAGCTATTAGAGTTTCACAGTTTGGTTAACAACAATTGTAGTGCGTTGAAATTTACGATGGAATTTCATAAAGAGAAAATTAATTTTTTGGACGTGCTTGTTTTTCGCACTGCATCAGACATAGAAACCACTTTGTATCGCAAACCAACTGACCGTAACACTATATTACATGGACTATCTTATCATCCTGTGTCATTAAAGCATTCGTTACCAACTTCTCAATTTAGTCGTGTTCGCCGTATTTGTAGTAGTAATGAAGATTTTCAATAGCAATCACAAATTTTATCAGAGAGATTCAGAAAACGATCATATCGAGAAGAGTGGATCCAGTCTGCAGTTTGTCATTTTAAAGACGTGTCACAACAAGAGAGTCTTGTTAAAAAAACAAAAAAAATTGACTGTCGTGTTAATTGTTATATCCAATTTGCCCATTTCGAGGGACATTGATACCGTTTTACTGAAACATTGGCATCTAGTGTATAAAAAAAAAAACACCTAATCTCCGAAATATTTTGGTTAGAGCTGATTTGAAACCTGCTCCTCATTTCTTGAACAATATACCTGTAGCGAAGAGCTACCTGAATTACTAGGGCTAGTAAGGTAATTGTTTGTCTTAAGGATGGGCATAGTTAATGACGTTTTCAGTGGAAATTATAAATAATTATGAGTACTCATGTTGATACAACTAAAAAAATAAAGACAATGATAAAAAGATATGAAACAATTCAGCAGATACTTCATTACTTTTTTGCAGAAAAAAAAAGTTAAATTGTTTCCTGAGCGTCCTATATGAGGCACCTGCTACAAATGTCTGGTGATGTGCTTTAATACTGCTTCACTATCAGAAGATAAACCTAAACAATATTGCAGTTACCAAAGAACCATAGTTCTTGAGCTTCTCAGAAGATAAAAGAAATAAAAAAACAACAACATTCATAAAGAGTAAGATTTCTAGCATCTCTCCTGTATTATTTTGCCCACCCCAAAAAACATAAACAGTTTTTAAGAAAATGAGCGTTAACTTTCTCAGGAGAATCTGTGATCTCTGATAACTGACTGTGGAGAAGACTCTTTCAGACAGTGCTGAGGAGGCAGAGTTAGGTGCTGGACAGCCGATAGAGAAGAGGAAGAGTGTCTTTCTTACCCCAGAAGACAGGCTCTTCTGAGACAAGGACAGGAGGGTAACACTTCACATGGAGGCTTGATGCAGTGTTTTGCTGTAGAACAAGGCTCCTCCTCAGCACCTGATCTTCTTTAGCAAAGAGTTCCTCTAGTGCAGAGTCAGAGACTCAGATTTCTTGCAAACTGGAATCTTTTAATAACATTTAGCATATTATTGAAGACAGGTTTATTGTTTTTATTATAACACATGGCAAAGTTATGAGAAAATTGTTAAACGTGTTCTTCCTCCTCTTCTTCATCCTGAGCCTGCACCGTCAATATCCTTCTCTGAGCTGAAAGGGAGGATCATCTTGTTAATGTTGCACAACCAGTCAAAAATCTGGAATCTTTATGCTTTTTTTTTTTTTAAATGGTTTTCGAAAGTCTCTTCTGCTCACCAAGGCTATATCTATTTGATCAATATTACACTACAAAACAGTAACATTGTAAAATATTTTTTACATTTAAAATAAGTTTTCATAATCTTTTTCGAATATACTTTAAAAATATATTTATTGAAAAAATTATGAGGCAAAGCTGAATTTTTCAGTAACTTTACTCCAGTCTTCAGTGTCACATGATCTTTTTCATATACTGATTTGCTGCTCGGGAAACATTGCTGATCATTATCAATCAGTGCATTTACATGCAGCCAGAGCCGGATTAAATAAATGGACTACACTAGGCAGGCTGCATTTTTTGGGCCCCCCTCCATCGATGTTATTTATGAATTGAAATCTGAAACTTACCAAAGTTACTAATAAAAGTTAATTCACATTTTACATAGCCTAGTCTTTGGTTACAAATTGGTTGTGTTGTATATTAAACAGTCTATCAGACTATTTTTTGATATTCATTATTTATACTTCATTACACGGCTCTATTAAATGCTATTAAATTATCCTCATCCATTGGGAGTGTCATTGTTAAGGCAGTAGTACCAGTAAATAACCAATAGGTGTCAGTAAACTATGTAAACAGAGCAAATAAGTTTATCTTATTTGCTCTGTTTACATTTAATCAACACATTTAATTAAGATTTTCTGCAAAATGCAATAGCTTACAACATTTATACATGTTGTAATTAAGATTTTCTGCAAAATACAATAGCTTACAACATTTATAAATGTTGTAATTAAGAACAAGAAGGCAAACATGACCCCTTCACATTCATCAAGACCATTTAGAAACTGTCTAACAATAAATAATAATAAATATAAGGATGGAGGATTTAAACTATGGAAAACTAAAGGTATTCAGACTATTAAAGACTTGTATATGGATGGAATACTTCTTACATTTCAAGAATTGTGTGATAAACACCAGATTCCCTCAAAACATTTTTTTTTTTATATTCACAGCTTAAAAGTTTTGTGTCTTCCAGGTCTACAGATATTATGTACATTCCCAAACTGTCATTAATTGAGGAAATAATTGAAAAAAGAGGTGAAAAGGGCCAATTGTCAAAATATTATAATTTAATAATGTCTAACTCTAAAGAGTCTTCTGTAGACAAATTAAACGCATGGAGGAAAGACATTCAAGAAGAAATAGAGGAATTTGAATGGACTGAAGCATGTTTAAAGGCGCAAAAACAAATCATAAACACGCGGCTTAAATTATTACAGTATAAATGGTTGACAAGGGTTTATATAACACCTGAAAAACTCAATCATATGTCTAGCAATATTCCTGATATATGTACAAAATGCCAAAATTATAAAGGAACTCTAATTCACTGTCTATGGGAATGTTCTGATATACAGACGTTCTGGAAGGATGTCATAAACTGTTTGTCAGAACGGTTTAATCTTAAAATACCACATTGTGCCAAACTTTGTGTACTGGGAATATATCCTACAGGTTTCTCACAAACAAAGAAACACACTAGACTATTGGACTTTGGATTGTTACATGCCAGAAGAGCCATTGCTATGAACTGGAAGAGCATGGAAGCACCTTCTGGGTCTAGAGGCTCCTGCTGCAAAACGATATTGGGCTCACTTCTGGCTGGCTGCTGTTCTTCCATCAGTTTGTCGTTCTGTGACGGCGCTGATGTTGACGGCGCGGGCGCCACAGTGTCTTCCACCGCGTCTTCGGGCCGTGTCTCCGGGCCTGGCTCGGCCTCTGGCTCTGCTGACTCGAGCAGGTTCACAGCTGTCGGACGGCTGCCCGACAGAAACTTCTGTAAAGCCCCCCGCTGTCTCTTCTTTTGTTCCTCTTCATTTTTTTTCTTTTTACGTTTTGCCGCACCCGAAAGCATCTTGAATGTTAGCCTACTCAAAACACACCTGCCTGCTAGCTTTGTTGTCCCGCTCTGACCTCTGACCGCCGCTGACGTCTCCTCGGACTTAACTGGCTGGCGCCTCTATATAAATACAGTCATGGGCTGGCGTTAATGTGACGTAATGTAACAGTCTATGGTTAAGATAAACATCGTCACTATTTTTAGTTAATTAATAAATATTGAAATAAATTGTAGATAGGACATTTGTACATTTTATTTTATTTTTATTTTATTTTTATTATTATTATTTTTTTTTTTTTGTCCCTCTGTCTGGGCCCCATCCCGCCAATCAGGCCCTAGGCACGTGCCTAGTTTGCCTTTGCGTTAATCCGGCTCTGCATGCACCTAATCACATTATTGCCACTCTGACCACAGTGTGCATCTGCTCATGACGTAGTCAAGTCAAGTCAAGTCATCTTTATTTATATAGCGCTTTAAACAAAAAAGATTGCGTCAAAGCAACTGAACAACATTAATTAGGAAAACAGTGTGTCAATAATGCAAAATGACAGTTAAAGGCAGTTCATCATTGAATTCAGTGATGTCATCATGCAGCTCAGTTCAGTTTAAATAGTATCCGTGCAATAATTTGCAATCAAGTCAACGATATCGCTGTAAATTAAGTGTCCCCAACTAAGCAAGCCAGAGGCGACAGCGGCAAGGAACCAAAACTCCATCGGTGACAGAATGGAGAAAAAACCTTGGGAGAAACCAGGCTCAGTCGGAGGGGGGCCTGCACAAATTATTGCACGGATACTATTTAAACTGAACTGAGCTGCATGATGACATCACTGAATTCAATGATGAACTGCCTTTAACTGTCATTTTTCATGCCATTTCTTTAACATGCCATTCTTCTAACGATGTAGCAAGTACATCGGGTGTTATGGGAAGTGTTCCCGGTTCCGGTTTACCTAATTAATGCAGCCTAAAAATCCTTTAACGGATTTGGATATTAGAAGTGTATTAGTGTGTTATGTGTAAGCCAGGTTAAAGAGATAGGTCTTTAATCTACAGTCGTGGCCAAAAGTTTTGAGAATTACATAAATATTGGAAATTGGAAAAGTTGCTGCTTAAGTTTTTATAATAGCAATTTGCATATACTCCAGAATGTTATGAAGAGTGATCAGATGAATTGCATAGTCCTTCTTTGCCATGAAAATTAACTTAATCCCAAAAAAACCTTTCCACTGCATTTCATTGCTGTCATTAAAGGACCTGCTGAGATCATTTCAGTAATCATCTTGTTAACTCAGGTGAGAATGTTGACGAGCACAAGGCTGGAGATCATTATGTCAGGCTGATTGGGTTAGAATGGCAGACTTGACATGTTAAAAGGAGGGTGATGCTTGAAATCATTGTTCTTCCATTGTTAACCATGGTGACCTGCAAAGAAACGCGTGCAGCCATCATTGCGTTGCATAAAAATGACTTCACAGGCAAGGATATTGTGGCTACTAAGATTGCACCTAAATCAACCATTTATAGGTTCATCAAGAACTTCAAGGAAAGAGGTTCAATTCTTGTAAAGAAGGCTTCAGGGCGTCCAAGAAAGTCCAGCAAGCGCCAGGATCGTCTCCTAAAGAGGATTCAGCTGCGGGATCGGAGTGCCACCAGTGCAGAGCTTGCTCAGGAATGGCAGCAGGCAGGTGTGAGCGCATCTGCATGCACAGTGAGGCCAAGACTTTTGGAAGATGGCCTGGTGTCAAGAAGGGCAGCAAAGAAGCCACTTCTCTCCAAAAAAAACATCAGGGACAGATTGATCTTCTGCAGAAAGTATAGTGAATGGACTGCTGAGGACTGGGGCAAAGTCATATTCTCTGATGAAGCCCCTTTCCGATTGTTTGGGGCATCTGGAAAAAGGCTTGTCCGGAGAAGAAAAGGTGAGCGCTACCATCAGTCCTGTGTCATGCCAACAGTAAAGCATCCTGACACCATTCATGTGTGGGGTTGCTTCTCATCCAAGGGAGTGGGCTCACTCACAATTCTGCCCAAAAACACAGCCATGAATAAAGAATGGTACCAAAACACCCTCCAACAGCAACTTCTTCCAACAATCCAACAACAGTTTGGTGAAGAACAATGCATTTTCCAGCACGATGGAGCACCGTGCCATAAGGCAAAAGTGATAACTAAGTGGCTCGGGGACCAGAATGTTGAAATTTTGGGTCCATGGCCTGGAAACTCCCCAGATCTTAATCCCATTGAGAACTTGTGGTCAATCCTCAAGAGGCGGGTGGACAAACAAAAACCCACTAATTCTGACAAACTCCAAGAAGTTATTATGAAAGAATGGGTTGCTATCAGTCAGGATTTGGCCCAGAGGATGGATTACCAGCTGAATTTTACAGACACTTCTGGGACATATTATCACCACTATTCAACAGAGTAATTATAGAAATTAAAAGGTCATCTACCATACCCACACACATGAATACAGCAGCCATGACATTACTGCTAAAACCCAACAAAGATCCATCTCACCCTTCTAGCTACCGACCTCTCTCACTATTGAATACTGACTTGAAAATTATCACCAAAGCACTAGCAACTAGAATAGAAACAGTCACCCCCACACTCATTCATCCAGATCAGACAGGCTTCATAAGAAATAGATACGCCACAGATAATGTCCGCAGACTTTTTAATCTATTTAATATATCACAAGAAAGACAACAGAAAACCATTATCATTTCACTTGATGCAGAAAAAGCTTTTGATAAGGTAAATTGGTCTTTTTTATTCAATACACTTCACAAGTTCGGTTTTGGAGAGTCATTCATCCATTGGATTAAAATACTGTACACATCACCCAGGGCCACCATTACCACTAACCGAATCACTTCACAGAGTTTCACACTGCATCAGGGCACCAGACAGGGATGCCCACTCTCGCCTTCTCTCTTCGCAATTTTCATTGAACCACTCGCAGCAGCAATAAGACAAAACACCTTAATCAAAGGAATTCAGGCAGACAACGCACAACACAAAATCAGTTTATATGCAGATGATCTTTTACTTTATTTACAGAACCCACGAGTATCACTTCAAGAAACGTTCAACATTATCAGTAGATTCTCCCTTGTTTCACATTACACTATCAACTGGAACAAGTCAATCTTACTACCACTTTCAGATGATGCATGGGATTCTGGAGCTCAGGACACATCCCTCCACCTTCACACAGGTAACATCAAGTACCTAGGGATTCAGATTTCCCCCAGGCTGTCAGAGCTTTTCACCCTCAACTATACTCCACTCCTAAAGAAAATTGAAGATGAATATAAACGCTGGTCTAAACACCCACTCACACTCATCGGAAGAATAGCTGCTGTCAAAATGAAAACCCTACCCCAAATAAACTATTTTTTTTCTATGATCCCCATCACTCCTACAGATAAATGGTTCAAAACTCTTAATTCATTAACAACACAATTTTATTGGAAAAACAAAAAGCCCAGGATATCACTCTCAACACTACAAAATAAAAAATCACATGGGGGGCTTGAGGCACCAAACTTCCATCACTACTTTCTGGCAAATCAATTAAAGTACATAGTTAAATGGATCAATATACACAAGCATAATTACCCTTGGCTAGAACTGGAACAAAACCAATGCACAAATATCTCAGTTGCAGACCTCCCCTTCCTCTCACAATCAATCAAGAAATCCAAACTTTGCCAACATATTACCATCCATTCAACTCTGACAGCCTGGTGGAAAACGAACCAAATCACAAAATCATCATTAGAATTAAACAGGTTCACCCCACTTTGGTACAACCCAGAATTCATGATACAGAGTAAACCGCTCTATTTTCCCACATGGGCACAAAAAGGAATCACACATCTTCACCACTTATTTGAGAACCAACATTTCATGTCATTTAACACACTCACACAGAAATATGGGGTTGGGAGAGAACAATTCCTTCAATATCAACAACTTAGACTTCAAATTAAAGATAAAACCACACTTACTAACAATACATTACAACCTTCCCAGTTTATAGAAGAATTTTTGAAAATTAATAACTTCAAAAAATTAACCTCCCAACTATATACATTGATTTCTAACCAAAACACAACAATAACACTTCCAACAACCAAGTGGGAAACCGATCTGGCTGTCTCTTCCAACCCTGAGTACTGGGAACAAATCTGTAAGAATACATTTTCCATGACCGATAACACAAACCTGCAGCTTATACAATATAAAGTCATTCATAGAACTCACATCACCCAAAGTAAAATGTTCAAAATGGGCCTACACAACATTGATATCTGTTCACAATGCACTTTAGGTAGCACAGACGACTATTTGCACGCCATGTGGCATTGCCAACCAGTTCACTCGTTTTGGATTACAGTCACTGAGACACTGTCCACTATCCTGAGCCACAGAATCCCATCATCACCAACACTTTGTCTCATAGGCGACTTTTCCGAAATCCATATCCCGCAAAAATACAGGAATCCATTGCTCATTTCTCTAGCTATCGCTAAGAAAGTAGTTCTCCAAAACTGGAAATCAAAAAAATCTTGCCACATTAAACACTGGACAAATTTAATCTCAGAATACATTTCAATGGAAAAAAACAATGCACACAGAAGGAAGCAATCATCAGCTTTTGAAGACACCTGGTCCCCATTTTTGACATTTCTTAATACATTTCTTAATATCACACAAACATAATTACAAGCCAAATGTACATTACCAGATATATACCTCACTACTTTCGTTATGTAAGTTTATATATTCTTTCTTTTCACTTTTGCTTTTGCCCTTGCAGCTATCATTTCATACATACATATAGGCATACAGTATCCACACCTATGCATAACATGTTTCCATATTTTTTTTTTTTTTTCCATATTTTTTTTTTAACATCCACCAGGGCGTTTTTTTTTTTGTTGTTGTTGTTATAGTAGATTAATGGAATTAGTCAATGCATTTTCATTGTACTGTTTTATGTTATATGTAATGTTATGTTATGTTATGTTATGTTAAAAAAAAAAAAAAAAAAAAAAAAAAAAAAAAAAAGGATTTGGCCCAGAAGTTGATTGAGAGCATGCCCAGTCGAATTGCAGAGGTCCTGAAAAAGAAGGGCCAACACTGCAAATACTGACTCTTTGCATAAATGTCATGTAATTGTCGATAAAAGCCTTTGAAACGTATGAAGTGCTTGTAATTATATTTCAGTACATCACAGAAACAACTGAAACAAAGATCTAAAAGCAGTTTAGCAGCAAACTTTTTGAAAACTAATATTTATGTAATTCTCAAAACTTTTGGCCACGACTGTAGATTTAAACTGACAGAGTGTGTCTGCCTCCCGAACAATGTTAGGTAGGTTATTCCAGAGTTTGGGCGCTAAATAGGAGAAGGATCTGCCGCCCGCAGTGGACTTTGATATTCTAGGTATTATCAAATTGCCAGAGTTTTGAGAACGCAGCGGACGTGGAGGACTATAATGTAACAAGAGCTCGTTCAAATACTGAGGTGCTAAACCATTCAGGGCTTTATAAGTAATAAGCAAGATATTAAAATCTATACGATGTTTGATAGGGAGCCAGTGCAGTGTTGACAGGACCGGGCTAATATGATCATACTTCCTGGTTCTAGTAAGAAATCTAGCTGCTGCATTTTGGACTAACTGGTGTTTGTTTATTAAGCGTGCAGAACAACCACCCAATAAAGCATTACTATAGTCTAACCTTGAGGTCATAAACGCATGGATTAACATTTCTGCATTTGACATTGAGAGCATAGGCCGTAATTTAGATATATTTTTGAGATGGAAAAATGCAGTTTTACAAATGCTAGAAACGTGGCTTTCTAAGGAAAGGTTGCTATCAAATATCACACCTAGGTTCCTAACTGATGACGAAGAATTGACAGAGCAGCCATCAAGTCTTAGACAGCGTACTAGGTTATTACATGCAGAGCTTTTAGGTCCTATAATTAACACCTCTGTTTTTTCAGAATTTAGCAGTAAGAAATTACTCGTCATCCAGTTTTTTATATCAACTATGCATTCCGTTAGTTTTTCAAAATGGTATGTTTCGCCAGGCCGCGAAGAAATATAGAGCTGAGTATCATCAGCATAACAGTGAAAGCTAATACCATGTTTCCTGATGATATTTCCCAAGGGTAACATGTAAAGCGTGAAGAGTAACGGCCCTAGTACTGAGCCTTGAGGTACTCCATACTGCACTTGTGATCGATATGATACCTCTTCATTCACTGCTACGAAATGATGGCGGTCATATAAGTACGATTTAAACCATGCTAATGCACTTCCATTAATGCCAACAAAGTGTTCTAGTCTATGCAAAAGAATAGTGTGGTCAATAGTGTCGAACGCAGCACTAAGATCCAATAGCACTAATAGAGAGATACAACCACGATCAGATGATAAGAGCAGGTCATTTGTAACTCTAAGGAGAGCAGTCTCAGTACTATGATACGGTCTAAATCCTGACTGGAAATCCTCACAGATGCCATTTTTTCTCTAAGAAGGAATATAATTTTGAGGATACTACCTTTTCTAGTATCTTGGACAGAAAAGGGAGATTCGAGATCGGTCTATAATTAACTAGTTCTTTGGGGTCAAGTTGTGGTTTTTTGATGAGAGGCTTAATAACAGCCAGTTTGAAGGTTTTGGGGACATATCCTAATGACAATGAGGAATTAATAATAGTCAGAAGAGGATCTATGACTTCTGGAAGCACCTCTTTTAGGAGCTTAGATGGAATAGGGTCTAACATACATGTTGTTGGTTTAGATGATTTAACAAGTTTATACAATTCTTCCTCTCCTATAGTAGAGAATGAGTGGAACTGTTCCTCAGGGGATCTATAGTGCACTGTCTGATGCGATACTGTAGCTGACGGCTGCATGGTTACAATTTTATCTCTAATAGTATCGATTTTAGAAGTAAAGTAGTTCATAAAGTCATTACTGCTGTGATGTTGGGAAATGTCAACACTTGTTGATGCTTTATTTTTCATTAATTTAGCCACTGTATTGAATAAATACCTGGGGTTATGTTTGTTTTCTTCTAAAAGAGACGAAAAGTAATCAGTTCTAGCAGTTTTTAATGCTTTTCTGTAGGATAGTTTACTTTCCCTCCAAGCAATACGAAATACCTCTAGTTTTGTTTTCCTCCAGCTGCGCTCCATTTTCCGGGCTGCTCTCTTTAGGGTGCGAGTGTGCTCATTATACCACGGTGTCAGACTGTTTTCCTTAACCTTCCTTAAGCGTAAAGGATCAACTGTATTTAAAATGCTAGAAAAGAGAGAGTCCATAGTTTCTGTTACATCATCAAGTTGTTCTGAGGTTTTGGATATGCTAAGGAATTCAGATACATCAGGAAGATTACTTACAAAGCAGTCTTTTGTGGTAGAAGTGATGGTTCTACCATACAGTTTTAGCTATATGAAGTTTGCACAAAACTATATAATGATCTGAGATATCATCGCTTGGCTGCATAATTTCAACACCATCAACATCAATTCCATGTGACAGTATTAAATCTAGAGTATGATTTTGACAATGAGTAGGTCCTGAGACGTGTTGTCTAACCCCAATAGAGTTCAGAATGTCTATAAATGCTGATCCCAATGCATCTTTTTCATTATCAACATGGATATTAAAATCACCAACAATTAAAACTTCATCTGCAGCCAGCACTAACTCGGATGTAAAATCAGCAAACTCTTTAATAAAGTCTGTATGGTGCCCTGGTGGCCTGTATACAGTAGCCAGTACAAACATCACAGGGGATTTATCATTAACATTTGTTTCTCTGGATAATGTTATATGAAGCACCATTACTTCAAATGAGTTATACTTGAAGCCTGCCCTCTGAGAAATCCTGAAAACATTGTTATAAATTGAAGCAACACCTCCCCCTTTACCTTTTGGACGTGGCTCATGTTTATAACAGTAATCTTGGGGTGTAGACTCATTTAAAATAATGTAATCATCAGGTTTTAGCCAGGTTTCTGTCAAACAGAGTGCATCTAGATTATGATCAGTGATCATATTATTTACAAAAAGTGCTTTCGTAGAAAGGGACCTGATATTCAATAAGCCAAGCTTTATCATTTGTTTATCCGTATTGCATCTGTTTTTTATTTGTTGAACCTCAATTAAATTGTTGCTCTTAAATTGGTTTGGACGTTTTATTGTCTGAATAATTTTTGGTCCCAAATTTTTAATCAATTTTACTGGTAGTCTACAGTATCAAGAATTTTTGGGTATAATATGTGACAGTTTACTTTATTTTGTTATACTAACTTACATAAATGAACTATAGTGTCCTGCACCCAAATATCAAAAAGTATATCTGGTGTCTGAATAATTTTTGGTTTGACTGTGCATTAAATCTTGTTAAACCTACAAAGTAATTCAAGAGCAGTGAGTGATTTTCTTTCCTTCATTTTCTTGGATTAACATTACAGCAGCTAGTAAAGTAGGCGCGGTCACTTTAAGAGACAATGCATCCATTATAATGATACACATCCTATTTCTTTCTCCAGTTTACCTTCACTTAAGACATAACCGACCGTTTTTTTCGACGATACTCTCCAAGACGGGTATTTTGACATCATTTTGTATGTATTTGTCGGTACAAGAGCAAGAAGAGGCAAATGTCGGTGTTGAAGCGCTTTGAGACGAGTCTCTCTGCGTGCGCCCTGTGTGCACACAACACAGAAATCTTTCACATCTTTTTCTGTCATCTGTTCAGGAGGACGCGAAGGAGAGCTCGGTTCTCTGCGTGCGCACTGAACACGGCGCGCGAGCACAGTTGAGTTTGTCCATGTCTTGTGTTTGAATGCTTTAAACTCTTGTGAATGTTTAAATGGTCAAGGCTTAAAAACACGTGAAAATTATAAGCTTTCATGCTTTTCACCTTTCACCCCACTAGCGACGGCCCTGATGAGGGGCAGACAGGTGAGTATGATGAACTAATAATGAGACACACCTGGAAACAATCAACACACAATGGGAACTGGAGAAACCAAATATAGACATGGGAAAACACACACAGACAGTCCATAACCCTGACAATGACCTTCTATTCAGTTTAAATTCACAAGTTTTTGGAAGTGAAAAAGAACAGGTAATTTTATCATTTACAGTGAAAAATGCATTCCCAGAATTCCCTGACACTAATGTAGCGCAATGGCCATATCCCAAATATCAAAACTCAAAATATGTCATTTCCATACCTAAAATACATATTTTACATTTACAGTCACTGTTATGCATATTGATCATAAACACAGATAAAAAGCTTCCTACCAGTGGCCATCCTTCACAAAACTTAACATCTAGCACAGTTTTATCACAGAATGCAAAATGTTTCAATACAAGCATTTCAGTTAAATGTAATTTATGGAACATTTCAAGCGGGGAAAATCAACTCATGGTAACAGTTTAAAAGTAAAAAAAAAGGAAAAAAAGGTGTACTTGACAACCCTGCATCCATCACGAGCTGCAGGAGTCAGATTTGACTGATCACGGGTTGAGAGGAGAGATGGCTGACATCATGCTGGAAGATTGCTGCTCAACAGATACTGAGCTCATTGACAAATATCTGATCTTCCTTTACACAGAGCACGTGATCGTTAAATCGAAAGTGAAAGTGAACCACGAGCGCTCATTCAAAGAAATAGAAATACTCTGCATACTGATAGCGGCTCCCTAATGCGCCAAAATTCTATGCAATATTAGAATGTTTGCGGGAGCACTGGGCACAAAAATCACGGGAGAGGGCGATAATGGTCAGAAATTCAGAGGAATAAGCGGAATTACAGTTTTTCTGAATTGCTAAAACACAAACCCCAATCTCTGAACCAAATTCTCACAAGCTTAAACCAATTTGTCAAATAAGGCACTTTTTCTGCTAAACCTTAAACACGTTCAGGCAGTTCGGCTCTATTTGCAAATCTCTAAACACATTCTCATTCACTTAAACACTTAAAAAGTTAAACACAACTAAAGCACATGTTGTTATTGTTTGCACACAACCATTCAAAATTGTTCACACTTGTTTCTAATGATGTGATCAAACCAACTGTACATAATATAAGCCAGCTCAGAGAGCACAAGTGGCACAGGTGACATCTGAATCTTGACCTTGTGAGATATGTGGCAGGTGTTTGTCAAACATTGTAGTTGGTGTGATCTTAACGTGCCTTTATGAAAAGGGCATTTTCTGAACAAAATGTTGCAATGTTTTTACAATGCTACAATTCATAATGAATTTGCCATTTAAGTCTTTACAATGATTCTTTTATACTACGCTACGTTTACATCAATACATTACATTTGTATGACGGTAACGACGGTATTTTTTAATAATGGAGTGAACCTTTTTTTATGTCAATAACTTTGGAGACACTCCCTTTTAGCTCGACATTGTTCAGCAAACAAACGTCAAACTGAAAATGTTCAATAGGTTTATGAAAATAGCTCACCAGTGGAATACTTTCTGTTTGTTCATTCTTTAAAGCTGGCTAAACACGCAGTGCTTTTCAAACCTGAACGCAGGACTCATATAGCATTTTAACCATGTAAGTGTTCGTGTTTTTAAATATAAACACAGCTGTGTGTTTTTGTGCTATTATAGTACTATATTGTTGTTTATTTGTGGGGAACTACTCGGAAATTATTCAACATGTTTATGCTAAATGTGTGATTATGACGATGTTTTTTATTAGCTTAGTAACTAGGTCACAACAATAAAATATATAAAATGTAATAATTTTTAGATTGTTATTGAATCTCTAAAGCCGGTTGTTTGTGTATAATAAATTTGACTGATCATTTCGAGGAAGGAATAATTCATTTTCATTAATTATACCAACAATTAAGATTGTAGTTTGATGTTTATCGTCCCTTTTAGACTTGCACTCTATTCATTTGCTGCTTTTTTTTCCTTTAAAAAAAAAACTAACCCTAGCGTTCTTATCTTTTTGTATTTATCATTTTATCTGTTTTCTTTTCATTTATTATACAATTAACAAAAGCAAAAAAGACCTTTAACACTAGCTTGCTCTATCATTTTTCTATTCTATCTGTTTTCTTTTTATTTATTATATATATATATATATATATATATAAAACCTTGCTATGTGTACTGTGTTAAGATAACTGAGCTTATAGCGCTTGTGTATCATTGCTCTTTTGTTGATTTTGATTGCTTCTATTGTCCTCATTTGTGAGTCGCTTTGGATAAAAGCATCTGCTAAATGACTAAATGTAAATCTACATGTTTATTAGACTTTTTTTTTTTTTTTAATCATGTCACATCAAGATCCATGTGTTAAATATTCAGATAGAACGAAAGTGAATGTTTAGATATTTTACCAATCGTGGGGCGTTTTATAAGTATGTCTGTGATGTATTTATGTATCTGTATTCTGTTTTCTCATCAGGTTTTCAAATCTTCTGCTGTTCTGCTTTATCTGTTACAGTGGTAAGTATCAGTTCTGTTTACAATTATTATTTTTTTTTTTTTTCAGTTGCATGTAGAGATGTTGTAGTTGATTGTTTCACTTTCTTTTCATTTAGTCAAGTGACTGTGGGAGATTGATTATGAAAATTTACCACCATGGTATATTGTTATAATTATTATTATTGCAGGAATTCACTGCAACTGCACTGACACATCTGATACAGTTTAGTATTTGTCATCAACATTTGAAGCTTTTGAAATGTGGCACAGCTAATATTAGTGGCTCCCTATTACTTTTATTTATATACATTTTAAACCAGCTAACTAAAATAAGAATATTTTATGATGACCTTGATTACAGAGAATAAATAGAAACACATGAAATGTTCAGTAATGATACTTTGTATAAAAATCATTTTATATTGTCTGTATTTGCAGGAACCCCTCGTGCAGGAACTAAACTTGTACATGTGACAGGAAAAAAGGGAGACAGCGTCATCCTGCCGTGTGAATTTGAGGCCAGACAGATTTCTCATTATCATTTAAGCAGTTGGTCAAAAACGATCTATGTTTGTCAGAATGAAGAATGTGAAAGTGAAAATGGACGAGTATTTAAACAAGGAAACTGTGACGTCGTCATCAAGGATCTGAGCTTCAGTGACGCAGGGAAATATGTTTTGAGAGTCAATTACAATAACGCTCAGTCAATGCTGGAGCGACTGACCCTGGAGTACTATCTTCATATTCAGGGTAAAGTCCAAACTGATCAAAACATCAGCATGTGTTTTCATAACAACAGTGTGATAATGTTGGTGTTGCATGCAGGGCCATAACCAGCAAAAACATTTAAAGTGATGCATCTAATCCAATATTCAGATTAGTTTATTTAAATAGAGGCTGTTCAATGGCTGATTTTTAAATGATTACATTTTGTCCCCTAATATTATGGTCTGGATTGATTCCACTATAATAATAATGGTTAAGGATGAACTGTCTGTCTGTTTGTCTGCTCAGATGAGATTTCTGTGAAAATGGGTGAGGACCTGAAGCTTGATGTTCTGTTGACCAATACTGAAAAAGTTGTGCATCAGAACAAAATCAGCACAGAGTGGACGGAGGTCTGGAAGAGAAGAGCCGGGGTCAGGAGCGATCAGTTGACTGTCAGAGATGAAAACCTGACCATTAGTGCGTTAACAGTCACTGATGCAGGAACATACAGAGTTCTGGACTTTGATGATGAAATCTTGATCACAGTGACAGTCACAGGTGAGAGACACTCAGTGGATGTTTAGAAATATGAAGTGGACAGCTGAGGTTTATTCATGATTTGAACAGCAAACTGATACAGTTTGACTAATCTTTGATATTCTCACAGGATCCGGTACAGACTCAAAGGGAAACCACACAGATGATGACAAAACTGATGACACTAAACAAGTTTGTAAGTAAAACAGGAGACAGTAATAAGGGATTCATTTTCTGACAAATGTTTTGTGGTCACAGATCAAAAAACAATAGGTGTGAATCAAAACTTTAAACACATTTTAAATTATATTTCACAAAACCATGCTTGTTTTAATTGAATTTAATTGTATTTTTTATATAAGAGTAAAGTAGTCCATAAGACTCCAGTGGCTTAATGAATGCCTTCTAAAGCCAAGCCATGTTTTTTTATTTTTTTTGTAGGAAATTTATCCATATTTAAAGCTTTATAAACTATTATCACTGGTTTCCGGCAACTGCCGTATGCACCTTTTACGAGAGAGTGACCTCTGACTCAATGTAGGACATAGCTAATACAAAACCTACAGTACAGCCAAAACAACTCACTCCAAAGAGAGGCATCAGTTCTCACCTTAGCTTCTGCTACACCTGCTTATTTTTAAAGAGTCATGAAACCCCTTGTTTCAGCACCAGTTAGTTCTACGCTTCATAACGTTACGGTTGAATCACTGATGGCAGATGGAGTATTCTGACGATGCTTTTCATACTTTCCTGGACCTTGACACTGTTATTTATTTGGCAGTCTATGGGACAGTCTCAAGCCTACCGGTTTTCATCCAAAATATCTTAAATTGTGTTCCGAAGATGAACAAAGCTTTTACAGGTTTGGAACGACATGGGGGTAAATGATTAACGACAAAATTTTCATTTTTGGGTGGAGTAACCCTTTAAGTTTTCACAGGCACTACAATACTGATGTATTTACAGCATCTAAACGTACAAATACTTATGTGTTTTCAGCATTTTAGTACAATACTGACGTATTGACGACACCTAAAAATGAATCCTTAAGAATATTGAAATCGCTGCATTAATTTTATTATTATTGTATTCAGTTGTCATATTAATGGCTTTATGTTTTCAATTGCATTATTAAATTGTTTATTTAATATGAAATGATAACATTTCATTCTGTGTGATATCTGCTGCCAGCTCGTTTTGAAGAATAGGTCTACATAAAGTTAAACAAGACACTTTGAACCCTTAAAATTAATAACATTTCTGCAATCATTTAACCATTACTTATCATGTAATATTTACTTTGTTTCCTGTGAGACAAAAAAGTATGGGATGATATAATTAGACTCAAAATGATTAATAGATGCGCACACAATTATCCATGTACTGCATTAATTTTATGCATGTATCTTACTAAACAAATGCCTTTCAATTTGAGTCTGTGTAATTCAGGATTAAATGATTGTGCAGCGATTTGTATAAATACAGACATGTTTGTGAATAAAAATGTTCTGTTCTGCATTAATATATCATAAATTTCTAATGCAAAAAGCAATCCGGGTATTTGTGGATCAGGTGACGTGTGCAGTTTTTTAAGTCTTGTTCGAGTCAATCTTGTTCAGTTCATTTGGATTTTGAGACTTCATTTAATGCAGTTTACAGCATTCCACAACGCCCACAAACACAGCTGCCAACAAAAGTTAAGACTGAATGTACCTGAAAATGTCAAATGGTGTAACTGCCAAAGAATGAGAAATATTGAATATTTTATCCACCTAGATCGCATGTAAACTTACTCATATAAATAAATGCTTCATTTAAAAATATTACATGAAAATAGATTTTATTAGAGTTATCTCTAAATATAAATTGTATTGTGTTTCTGCAATATTTCGCAGGACATATGCTGAAAACACCTATATTTTCTGAATAATATTTAACAAATTATGTAAAAAATGTTAAAAACCATGTTATTATACTTAACTACATGATTACATTTTATACCACATAAATTTTCCTGTTTATAATTATATTTTATAAATATATAAAAATGTATATAAAAATTGCGGTTACGGTTAAAATTACTGGTAACGCAAATTGACACAAACATGTTGCTTCTACACTGTAAAAAGATAACTGTGAAATTTACAGTAAATTGCTGGCAAAAATTGACAAGTAAGTTGCTGTAATATATTCCACAGTATGATGACTGTAATTTTAATCACAGTAACTTATTAAATACTGTATTTTTTATTACAGTAAAAATTGCAGAACATAGATTAAATATTGTATTTTTATTACAGTTGAAATCACAGTACCGTAATTGCAATCAGAGTAATAGAATGCTGTATATTTAACACAGCAAATATTATTTTAATATAACTGTGTTAATTGTGTGTAGTGTAAAAGGAAGATGGTTTTTGCCACAAAAGTAACATTTATCAACTTTAAAATGTGAAAATACATACAAATAGCATAAAATATATTTCAATTTTGTATTTTTCAGTCAGTAAACACTTTTTATTTTGCAAAAATCTAAAAATGTATAGTTTTTTAACTATAAAATCTTTTGTGACTGACTTTGTTCCAGTAAAGGGTATATGTCAAACATCACATGACAAACCAGAAAACTCAATACTGCTGCTTGTCAGAGAAAGTGTTAACAGCATTACAAAATAACAACGATATCTATTGATTTTATTCTGAGGTAAAAAGCTAACTTAGATAAGTGTTTTCAATATCATTTTTCACCATCAGTGAGAAGAAAAATAAAGAAGATTTATAAATCAATCTTCATACAGTTGCAGTCAAAAGTTTACATACACCCTGCAGAATCTGCAAAATGTTAAAAATTATTTTACCAAAATAAGAGGGATCATACAAAATGCATGTTATTTTTTATTAAGTACTGACCTGAACAAGATATATCACATAAAAGATGTTTACATATAGTCCACAAGATAAAATAATAGTTGAATTTATAAAAATAACCCTGTTCAAAAGTTTACATCCCCCTGACTCTTAATACTGTGTTGTTAGCTGAATGATCAACAGCTGTATATTTGTGTTAAGTGATAGTTGTTCATGAGTCCCTTGTTTTTCCTGAACAGTAAAACTGTCTGCTGTTCTTCAGAAAACCTGAACTAATTTTTTTTCCCAGCATTTTTGTGTATTTGAACCCTTTCCAACAATAACTGTATGATTTTGAGATCCATCTTTTCATACTGAAGACAACTGAGGGACTCACATGCAACTATTACAGACGGTTCAAACACTCACCGATGCTCCAGAATTTAACTTTTGTCTTCTTTGAAACATGTAGCTTCTGAGCAGGGAAGGACTGGGAGTAAAAATGGCCCTGGATTTTCCCCCAAATAGGCCCCAGCACAACTACAAACAGCCACTAATATCTCACAGTATATTACAGCAGTCAACGCATCGCATTTATGGCAAATAATATCACAAAACCAATAGTGATTGAAAAAAAAATTATTATATTAACTAAAATACTTGAAATCTACATAAAAAGAGCAGAAAAAAATGTATATGACATATAATGAAAAATGTAAACAAGGAATCTAGAAACTTGAAACAACAGAACTTTTCTACAATTTGAATATTCATGTTTTGTGTGTGTGTGTGTGTGTGTGTGTGTGTGTGTGTGTGTGTGTGTGTGTGTGTGTGTGTGTATGTGAAATAGCAGTTAACGTTTGGACTATGGAAGTGGTTCTCAACTTTTTTTATTCCAAGGCCCCCCTCCTCTCCGAATCAAAATTGCAAGGCCCCCAAACCTTATATTGCCCCTTAAAATGCATTTTTAAATGCCTGATTCACAATTTATTTATTTTTGTTATTAAATTTTGCATTTGTATTTCAGTTTTGTGTAATATAGGTGTGTTTTAACATTTTTTTGATTCAATGATTTGATTTATTGGTTTATTTTTTGATCTGTGACTGTAATACTTTTGCTGGAAAATTAATCCCATACATTGAGAGCTTTACAGATTATTTGAGTAGTGAGTTTAAAGAACATTAAAAAATGTGTTCTCTTCTAATTTTCCTCTTCCAGCTGTACTCCATTGGATTATACGTGTTGGAATGGGTTTTTCTGTGCTTCTGCTTATTCTGTTTCTGATTATATTTATCGTCAGGAATCCCCAACCGGTACACTATGCATTTTACGGTTATAATAATTTCAGACAATATATAATGTATTACAACACACATTCTGAATAATTATAATTTTATAATGCATTATGTATAAAGGCTTTAAGTAAAATATTATTATTATTATTATTTTTAATTTCTTTAGACCATTAAACTGTTTCAAGAATACACTGTGATTGATCAGCACAATCTAACTGGCTTGAGTCAGTGAGTGGAGTCCACCAATTAGTTGATTTTTCTCCACATCCTGACACAAGAATGTTCAAGAATCAGCAAATGCGTTTAGTGATCCACAAATACACAGAAAGTGAATCAACTATGCCAGGTGTAGTTGTCTTTGTGAAATAAAAACTTATCTGTGAATATGTCTTAATTTGAGAATCTAATTTTATTTGTGAATTTAATTCACTTTTGTGAAGCTCCTAAAATATATTTGTGGATCTCATTCTGTTTATTTGTGAATGTTTGATTTTTACATTTATTTGGAGTTAAGAAACAATTCTAACCCCATATTAGTCACTGGTTACTCGTAAATTTAGGTGATTGTGCATTTCCCAAAAACATTGTTATCCAACTATGGTCACAAGTTCCGTCGTTACCAACATAGTTTAACGAGTCTGTGTTTGCCGATACCATAGTTCAAATGAACATTAACAAACAGCGTCGCAAACTTATGTGGTTGGAACCTAGTTTCCTGTAAGTAAGGCATATGGGCTTATATAAATATGCTCTTGTGCACAATAAGCAAGCTAACATGCAGTACAATTTATATACTCCATTCTTTCTAAATATAAATGTATTTTAATCTATGTATTTTTGCATGTCCTCTAAAAGTGCCGTTTTTGAAGAGTGTGCAAGCTGTGAACAAATACCTAAGGGACCCCCGGAGTATAACGTAAGAGCGAACAAATAAACCAAAATGACAGGGAACAAAAAATATTAAATTAGTCATCAGGTGTCATGTTCAGTACAGCAGCATCTGATGTCTAATCTGTGTGTGACATCATTAACAGTGGCCCTATGTTGTTGAACTAATGTGGTTCAAACGACGGGGATGTGACCGTGTTCGGGAAGCAGTCGTTACTAGTTCGTTTCCACAACAATGCATCACACTATGGTGGTTAATCAGCTAGTTACTGTACTTCGTTACAAGAAACACACCCCAGATCAACAGATCTGCAAAGGATTCTGCCAACATATGTCTGAAATATTGAAGTTTGTTTGCATCAGTGTTTTTTTTTTTATGTTTATCACTGTAAAGTTGTTTTGAAGCAATCTGTATTATATAATCTGTATTGTATCTGTAATTTTTCATTTATATTTAATATTGCATAAGGAAGAGTCCTCACTTTTCCTAAAGTGTCTTCATCATCATCTGCTACAGTTTTTCCTTACCAATTTTGCTTAAGCTTAATAAAGCATTTGCATTATTCTTTTTGAAAATGCTTTGATGAGTTATTTTAAAAAATAAATAAATAAATAATGAAACTCTAGATGCTTCTTTTTTCTCTCTTTCATACACTGAAAACCAACTACCTAAACCAACTTAAAAAAAAAATATTTGTCTTGTTACAAGTACAAATTAATTTTTAATTTGTTTCGGTTTACCTTTTCTCAACTGAAAAAAATAAATTAATAAATAAATAAGTTTGACCAAATCAAATTTCTAAAGTCAACTGAAACTAAAAATTCTTGTGAAAGTGTGCAATCGGTTTCTTAAGCACGCCGGGTTTTTTTTTTTGTTGTTTTTTTTTTTTTTAAGGTTTCACTTTCAACGCATGCAACGCATGTTTCAAAGATTCTAGATATAAGGAGTCATCGGTTACTGTAGAAGATTTGTCGCCTCGTGTGGACAGTCACCGCATCAACTGATTATAATGGGTTCTCTTGGTGAAGGCACAGCTTTAGATACGGATTAATCATGTTTTAGGCTGGAAATAAACAGAATTAGATCAAACAAAAGGTGTCCATGGGAACGGAGCTAGTGAAACACAGGCCATGCATTTTAGCCTAAAACATGTTTAATAGCCTATTTGCAACCAGGAGCGCAACTGCACATTTGCCGAGGGGTATGCAAGATCAGTGTCGGCGCCCCCCTGTATTCTAGTAGCCTCTAACACTAACTCACGCAGAAAACTTTCTGCAAGTCGGTGACCAAAAGCCCATGTCTTCAAGAATGTCTTCAAGATGGCGCCATGCATGGCCTCGGTTTGTTGCTCCTTGGTACTTTGACTGTTTTTGTTTGTTTGTCCGTTCTTAAGAAATGTTTTTCCGATCAGCTTTACTAGAAACAAACTCCTGGACATAAGAAATAGCACACCAAATAACTTTTTGCCAATGTTTAAACATTCAGAAGTTTTACTGGACATTTTAGTCAGAGGTGCTGTGATACTATACAAGTGCTCCAGGTGATGCAAGCGAGGAAAGTGCGTTAGTACGCTCATGAAATTCAGACAGTGCAGTTTAAGGACTCCGCTGCCGAGCATTCATCTGGCGAATCTCCGCTCCCTAGAAAATAAATCAGATGAACTACGACTCCTCACCCATACAAACAAGGACTTTCTAAACTCTGCTGTGCTTTGGGAAACCTGGCTGAACAGAGTCATTCCGGACAGCGTGCTTCATCTAACGGGCTTCCAGCTGTTCAGAGTCACCGAGTCGCCGGGGAAAACGAGAGGCGGTGGATTACGTTTATATATCAATGAAGGCTGGAGTACAGACATGACAGTTTTAAAGAAGATGTGCAGTCCAAATTTGGAAGCTCTCTTTATTAACTGTAAAACTTTTTATTCACTGCGTGAGCCCACAGTCAGAAACTCAAATCTGCTAAACCTGTCGTAAAAACTGTAAAGAGATGGACTGCTGAAGCAGAGCGGGATTTACAAGCCTGCTTCGACCTCACTGATTGGAGTGTTTTTGAGGCTGCAGCTACTGATCTGGATGAGCTTACTGGCACTGTGATGTCCTACATCAGTTTCTGTGAGGACATGTGTGTCCCCACCAGGACTTATTTAACATTCAACTTTTAACAACGACATACCTTGGCTCAGTGCAAAACTCAAACAGCTTCGCCAGGCCAAAGAGGACTCCTACAAGAGTGGGGACAAAGACTTGTACAAACAAGCCAAATACACACTGAATAGGGAGATAAGAGTGGCAAAGTTAAACTACTCTGAAAAGCTAAAACAACAGCTTTCAAGTAATGACTCTGCATCAGTGTGGAATAGCCTGAAAGCCATCACCAGCTACAAGACCCCATCCCCAGCACTGAGGACAATCGACACCTGGCTGAAGACCTGAATGAGTTTTACTGCAGGTTTGACAAGGCAAAAGCCTGGTCTGACGGCCCACACCCGCTCTGACCATCTCACAGCACAGCCATCAACACCCTCCCCCTCCCTCCCCCTACAGCCTGTACTTAAGACCTGTGAAGAGGATGTGTGCAAAGTCTTCAGGAAGCAGAAGATAAGGAAAGACAAAGGCCCAGATGGTGTCTCTCCAGCCTGCCTCAAAGCCTGTGCTGTCCAGCTATCACCCATCTTCACATTGATCTTCAACAGATCCCTGGAGCTGTGTGAAGTCCCCTCCTGCTTCAAACGCTCCACCATCATCCCTTTACCCAAGAAACCAAAAATCACAGGACTTAATGACTACAGACCTGTTGCTTTAACATCTGTGGTCATGAAGTCATTTGAGAGACTGGTGTTGGCCTACTTGAAGGATATCACTGGACCCCCTGCAGTTTACAGAGCAAACAGGTCTGTGGATGATGCAGTCAATATGGGATTGCACTATATCCTCCAACATCTGGACAAACCAGGGACTTATGCAAGGATCCTGTTTGTGGACTTCAGCTCCACTTTCAACACCATCATCCCGGACACCCTTCAGAATTAACTCACACAGCTCTCTGTACCCACCTTTTTACTACCTCTATTGCTGCTATGTAAATACCCTGTACAACCTTTTGCACATTCTTCTCTTGTACATTCCTGCTCATAAGTCTACAGTATACTGTCCTGCACATTTTATTTTATAAGCATTTTATTTTGTTCTTTTTTATCTTACTTTTTCCATACCATATTTATATATAATTTTCTTGTGTTTGTATTCTTTAATAATTGCACTGTCCATGGAGCGGACCTGACTTACATTTCACTGCTGGTCATATGCTCTCCATATAGCCTCATTCAGGACGGTGACGAGTCTGCTTACAGACAGGAGGTTAAAGAGTTGGTTGTCTGGTGCAGTCGCAACAACCTGGAGCTGAACACGCTCAAAACAGTGGAGATGATCGTGGACTTCAGGAGAAACCCCCCTGCTCTCCCCGCCTCCACCATCATGAACAGCACTGTGACTGCAGTGGAGTCATTCAGGTTCCACCATCTCTCAAGACCTGAAGTGGGACATTCACATTGACTCCATTGTGAAAAAGTCCCAGCAGAGGTTGTACTTCCTTCAACAGCTGAAATTTTCAACCTGCCACAGTCCTGAAGACTGGGCAGGTGCACACCAGTGATCCTTTCTGCTGTCCTGTTGCAGTCTTCTTAAATCTGATTTGATGACTGACCCAAACCAGTCAGTTATAGAAGAGCAGATGACACGCAGATGACACAGTTTTACTCAGCTGTTATTGAATTGGTTCTGTGCTCTTCTATAACTGTCTGGTTTGGGTCAGTCATCAAATCAGATTTAAGAAGACTGCAACAGACTGTTAGGACAGCAGAAAGGATCACTGGTGTGCACCTGGCCAGTCTTCAGGATTTGTACAACTCCAGAGTGAAGAAACAGGGAGGAAACATCATCAAAGACCCCTCTCACCCCGGCCACAACCTGTGTGCACTTCTCCCCTCAGACAGACACTACAGATCTCTGGGCACTAGAACATCTAGACATAAAAACAGTTTTATCCCCCTATGTCATCTCCAGCCTAAACAGCTAACATATGAATCATTACCTGTGTTCTGTAATTCATGCCTGTAATTTATTCATTCTCCATCTGTAATTATTGCCTCTCTCTCAAGTACTATGTAAACACATATGCATATTTTCTGTATATCTGTATATATAGAATGAACAATGCACAAATCTGTACATAAATCTTCTGTTCCAGATTCATATACATTAATTAAATGTTTCTGTTCTCATGTCAGACATGTATGTATATGCATGTATGTACCAAAAGCTTCTTTAAAAAACACAACAAATTCCTTGTGTGTTTACGCACACTTGGCGAATAAAGCTAATTCTGATTCTGATTACTTGCTTGCGCACTGAAGGAAACAAACTCATGATTTTGTATATTTCCATGCACAAGCTAGTAATCGGGGCGTGTCTACGTGGTGGCCAGGGATGGCACCGGCCCCCTTGAAATTCAGCAGGGTGCCCCCCCTACCAGATGTCTTCCCATAGGCTTGTTTTTAGTAAATTTCTAACTGCATCTGGCAGTGGCAGATCCTGGCATGTGCAGCTGCCTACACTCAAAAAAATGAAATCTGGGTGTTGTTTGATAAAAATAAATAGAGCATTTTGAAACAAATAAAATTAATCAGTTTAAGGGATGTACACAATTATTTTAAATCAGTCTGAACTAAATCCATACAACCTTAAAAGAGCTCAATTCATTTCTGTTGAAACAACGAAAAAGAATGATTCGAGTCAAACTACTACTTTTGCGCATGCGCTGATGACAGGAAATCCACGTGACCTCGTCAGTTACCGCAGGCGCTGTAGAATGTGTTCCCCCTTAACACATGGACTCTTCCAGTCACCCCTGTCATCCAGTGTAAAATGGACTATTCCTGAACTTTCCATCAGAGTTCGCGGAGTGACGGAGAAGAGAGCAGGTGGATGAAAACGGGAAGGCAAACTGTCTGAATATTGTAGATAGTTTGTAGATTCATAAGTATTAGTCCAAATTAGAGGAATTTTATAGTTTGTGCGTGTGCGTGCATCACAACGTAAGTAATTATATCATTACTGAGCATTCTTAGCAACTGTTTAACTGTAGGATAAACGCCATTACACCTGTATAAGTGTGTACATTTTACTATTGTTTACATGATCGTGCTCCACCGCTATTATACTGCTACTATTCAGTATTATTCATGTTATTTACTGTCAATTTATGCATATTTAATCATTACAAATAAGGATGCACGGCCGCATCTCAGGTAGCGCGCATGCGCTCTTGAGTTGTTTACATCGCTTGCACAGCAGAGATATTCACGTGAACAGTTCGTGCACAGTGTTACCGCACACACATACTTTGTATGTTTATACTGGACACTCATTTCCACTTATATAAATAGTTAGACCTTGATTGTGATATTGTCTGTTACATTTATCTCCATTGAACAGCCATTTCAAATAAGCTTTATTTAAGTTGTTGTTTGTATAAATTTATATTCATACTTATATTTGTATTTTATATTTTCAGAACCACACATCTATGCACATCTTATAAAGACAATTTGGATTATTTGAGTGAGACATCATTGTTCTGACCGGGCAAACTGTAGCCTTCACCCAAACCGGGACTAGCAATAGAGTGCAGATTAATAAGAGTTTTCATGGTCCTTCGAGCCGGATGGTGAATTGTTACAGAGATGTCTCAACCCGTGAAGGAAGTGCCCGTTGTGCGTCCACGAAGACGGATTAACCCACCAGCTCATCTAGTGGACTACGAGCTTGGTGAGCCATTGCAGCATCGACCGGCACTCCCAGGCCGCAGTCAAAGCAGAGGACAGACACCAAGTACAGTTGGACATACCAGATCGAGTTCTCCTGTTAGCCAAGATTTAGAATGTGATAAATGGACACTGAGAGACGAATGGCCAAGTGCATCTGATGGGCGAGGAGAAAAGGAAGTAGAGCTTACAGCCATGTTGCAAGAGATGCAACAAGAGAATGCAGTACTGCGACGACAAGCCAACCAGCTTCCAGAGATTATCTCAGCATTACAGGAGATGTGCCATCAGAATGCCATGTTACATCAGGAACTTCAAAGTATTAAGGCAGAAAAGGAAGCCCCCTCCAGGCCAGTGACTTTACCAGTCCCGTCTCCAAGTCCCTTTACTCCAATGGTGAGCCCCGAGACCCCACAACGGTTCCGTCCGACTCCAGCCCCACGGACAAAGCCACCAACTCCGCCTACTGCCGTGAGAGACCTGCGCCCAGCTACAGTAGACGAATACCCTGGAATGGCCGAGGATTTTAGTAACATGGACATTTCTTCCTCAATGCCTGAGAGAGTACCACCACCAGTACATTACAGCGACCCTCCTCAACCCAGGTACTCTCGTTCCCCACAGCACATTCCATCCCATCTGTCAGAGTTCAAGACTCCAGCACATGAGCAGATGCTGCCCGCTCACACAGACTACAGACAAGTTCATTACCACCCTCCATCCACACAGGAAAAGATGTACAGAGGCCCTGCTCCAACTATCCCCTTTCTGACAGCCCCGGATCCTAGAGAGTTCTCTAGACTGAGGATAGCTCTAGAGAACATTCTACCTGAGGATGCAACAGAACAGTTCAAATACCAAATCCTCACTGACCACCTGAAACTGGAGGAAGCACTCCTTGTGGTGGACTCATATAGCAACTCAAGGTTTCCATTTACAAATACCATGAGAGCCCTCAAAAAAATGTATGGCCAGCCCCACCATCTAGCATTACAGCGCATTGCCGAATTAATGGATGGTCCAAACATTTGCAGTGGAGACGTGAAAGCTTTTCGGATGTTTGGACTCCAGGTGCGCTCCCTGGTTAGTATGCTGGAACAGTTGGGCCAGAAAGGCAATGTTGAGCTGGAGTGTGGGTCACATGTCTCCAGATTGATGAGTAAACTGCCACATGACCTCAGGTCCAGTTTCAAGAGGTACACTCACCCTCTTCGTGTCAGCATCCCCACCTTATTGGACTTTGCAGATTGGCTTGAGTATGAACTTCAGGTGCAGGAGGAGCACACCGACTATACTAGTCTGCCCAAAGTTTCATCACTGCAGAGAAAGGAGATGAGGAGAGACTCTAAGCAACCTCGTAAATCCACTACCATCCTCTTTGGTACAGAGAACCTGAAATCCAGCCCAGCCACACCAGCTCATCCACCCAAGCCAGCCGCTGCTAAGAGAGAAGGGATGAATGCTTACTGTCCATACTGCGAAAACAACAGACATTTCTTGAATGGCTGTGAGAACTTCAAGCTGCTCAGTAAAGAACAGAAAGTGACTTGGATTAAAAGTCAAAATAGATGCTGGCGCTGTGGACGTGGTCATCATGCTGCCAATTGCACACTCAAAGCCCTCTGTCCAACTTGCAACAGGAAGCATCTGCAGGCACTACACAATGTAAATGAACAAAGTAGAGCCACAGAAGAAGCAGTTCCAGCTAGTGCAGTCTTATATGTGGATCGACCAACTTGTGACAACAAAATTCTGCTGAAGGTCACCAAAGTTCTGCTCCAAAATGGCCACAAATCCATGGAGGCATATGCAATTCTGGACGATGGGTCAGAACGGACCATTATCCTACAAGAAGCAGTCCAGAAGTTGAATCTGAAGGGACAGCCAGAGGACTTGGTTCTTCGCACAGTCAGGCAAGACACCCAGACCATTCACGGGGCGGCTGTGACCTTCACTGTGTCTTCAGTAGCGTACCCAAGGAAGCCCTTCAGGATACGGAGTGCCTTCACAGCCAACAGCCTGGGCTTAGCAGAACACACACATCCAGTCAAGGTACTCCAGAAAAGGTACAAGCATCTTGCGGGCCTGCCACTGCAGCACCTTCACAAAGTGAAACCAGTGGTTCTTATTAGACTGGGTCCTCCTGGTGGCCCTGCTGCTGTGAGAACATGTTTAGGCTGGACACTACAAGGCCCAGCGCAGGAAATATCCAGCAGGCTTTCCCCACAGCAATGTCTCTTCACCAGCTTACGGCCTAGTAATGACCTTTATGTGAATGTGGAGAAACTGTGGAAAATGGACATTCTTCCATATCAGAACGAGAAGGTACTGACAAGGTCAAGGCAAGACCAAGAGTGCATCCAACTTCTCCAAGACAAAACAGTGAGAGTGGATGTTAATGGAATCCAGCGCTATGCTACCCCTCTTCTACGTACCAAAAATATGCCATGTCTACATGCACCCAAAGATGCTGTCCTGCCACAATTAAGGGGAATAGAGAATCGGCTCAACAAGAATCCTGAACAAGCTGCAGCCTACCAAGAGGAGATAGCCAGGTTACAGCAAGCTGGCTACATCACAAAACTCCATCCTGAACAGGTGGACCGTACCAGAGAGAGTTGGTACATCCCACATCATCTGGTGGAACACAATGGAAAGAAAAGGGTCGTCTTCAACTGTTCATTTGTTTACCAAGGTTACAACCTGAACGAGTACTTGCTCCCAGGTCCACCACTCAGTCCTTCTCTGCTGGCAGTTCTACTGCGTTTTCGAGAGCATTCCATCGCCATTAGTAGTGACATTCGTGGGATGTTCCACCAGGTACGCCTTTTACCTGAAGACAAACCACTACTGAGATTCATTTGGAGAGATCTTCAGAGAGATAAAGCACCGGATGTGTACGAATGGCAAGTTCTACCCTTCGGAACCACGTGTAGCCCTAGCTGTGCATCATTCGCTCTACAGAAGCACGTCCTGGATTACAGTGAGTCAGAAGACACAAGGTTCTCAATAGAGAAATCTTTCTACGTTGACAACTGCCTTCAGAGTTTCACCTCAAGTGAAACAGCAAAAGATTTTGTTGACAGACTCCGCAACCTCTTAAGTTCAGGAGGCTTTGACTTGAGACAGTGGGCGAGCAATGATCCATCAGTCATCAGTCACCTGCCAGCTGATGCTCGATCCCACAGTAATATCCAGTGCCTCAGTGAAGGCCATCAAGATGCACAAGAGTCAACCCTCGGGCTACATTGGCATTGCTCATCGGACACTCTCTCCTATAAGCAACGTTGGATAAACCACCCACTTCCAACTATGCGGAGTATATACCACACCCTCGCTAGCCAGTATGACCCTATTGGCTATATTACGCCATTCACAACACGGGCCAAAGTGATTGTACAGAGGTTATGGGACAAGAAAAGAGAGTGGGACGATACCAGACTGCCTGAGGAACTGCTGAACTTGTGGAAAGCTTGGGTGAGTGAGCTGGATGATCTACAGCACATTGCATGGCCGAGATGTTACTGCAGCAAAGAACTAGATTACCCTACTAGCACCAGGCAGATCCATATTTTCTGTGATGCTTCAGAGCAAGCCTATGGTTCTGTCGCCTACTTACGAACTGAAAGCCCTGAAGGTAAAGTGGAAGTAGCCTTTGTAGCTGCTAGATCTCGGGTAGCCCCGAAAAAACAGCAAACCATTCCACGGTTGGTGTTATGTGCAGCAGTGACTGGTGCCCAGCTCGCAAAGATTCTGAAGACAGAACTGACTTTGCACATCCACAGTGTCACCCTGTGGTCTGATTCCACAACTGTCCTAAACTGGTTGCTATCACCCTCCTGTCGTTTTAAAGTGTTTGTAGGCACTAGAAATCCAGGAACTCACAGAGTCTGATAAGTGGAAGTATGTGCCATCAAAGGAGAATCCCGCAGATGACATCACCAAGGGAAAATCTCTCTGTGAAATAAACCAGGAAAGCAGATGGAACAAAGGGCCCAAATTTCTCAGAGAAACAACTGACCACTGGCCAGAGATGCTGCCATTAATGACCACTGATCAAGACGGTGAACTGAGAAAGCCAGTCTTCTGTGGTCTATCAACATCCTCCCCACCCATTCCTGATCCACAGAAGTATGATACATTTCCAGAGTTGCTAAAGGCTTACATCCAGCAAGTCAACGGGGCAGCCACTAATATCCCAACCGCAGACGATTACAAAGAGGCAGAACTTGCAGTCCTTCGTCAAAGCCAGTACGAGTCATTTCCAGAGGAACTGTCCTGCCTTAAAGCAGGTAGACCCTTGCCAAGAAATAGCCGCTTACTGTGCTTAGCTCCTGAATTTGATGAGGATACCAAACTCATACGAGTTGGGGGTCAGCTCCATCAAAGCAGCCAACTGGAAGATGATGCTGTACATCCCCTTGTCCTCGAATCGCGTCACCCTCTCACCAAACTGATAATCAAGGACTATGACAATCAACTGCATCACCCAGGGCCAGATAGGGTGTTCGCTGAACTTCGGAGGAAATACTGGGTGATACGGGGGCGAGCCACAGTCCGAAACCGCCAACGACAGTGTCTAGAGTGTCAGAGATGGCGGGGACAACCACATCCCCCCAGAATGGCAGACCTTCCACCTTCTAGGCTAAGGATCCATCAACCTGTCTTCTACTCAACAGGTGTGGATTGGTTTGGACCTTACACCATAAAGGTGGGACGTAGAACTGAGAAAAGATGGGGAATCATGTTTAAATGCATGACTTCACGTGCAGTTCACATTGACATTCTCACCAGTATGGACACAGATTCCTTCTTGATGGCTTTACGGCGATTCATTTCAAGACGTGGTAAACCCTTTGAGCTCCTAGCAGACCAGGGTACCAACTTTAAAGGAGGAGAAAGAGAACTAAGAAAGTCATTCAGTTCCCTTCACCCTGATCTCCAAACCCAACTCGCCAGCCAACAGATCAGATTCATCTTCAATCCACCCAGTGCACCACACTTCGGTGGATGTTGGGAGAGAGAAATACGCTCCCTAAAGGCTGCACTTCAAGTCACCATCGGCGCCCAGACGGTTACAGAAGAAGTACTGAGAACCATCTTCATAGAGATAGAGAGCATCCTCAACTCCAAGCCCATTGGCTATACCTCTTCGGACATTGCCGATCCAGATCCAGTGACTCCTAACATCTTGCTGATGGGGCGGCGGGATGCCTCATTACCGCAAGTGGGATATCAGGACACTGAGCTCCTAAGCCGTAGGAGATGGAGACATAGCCAGGTCTTGGCTGACCACTTTTGGAAGCACTTTATCCGGCACTACTTACCCAATCTCCAGATCAGACAAAAATGGAAAACCGAAGAAGCTAACTTGCAGATCGGTGACACAGTCATGATCGTGGACCAGCAACTACCTCGTTCACTTTGGCCCGTAGGCAGAATTGTTCAGGTCTTTCCTGGGTCCGACCAAAGAATTAGATCTGCAGAAATACGGATCAAAGACAAGACTTACACCCGACCTGTAACCAAAATTATTTGTCTGCCCCAACTCCCTGACTAGCAAAGACAATTTAAGTTGGCAAAATTCACACTGTGAATTTGGGGCGGCTGTAGAATGTGTTCCCCCTTAACACATGGACTCTTCCAGTCACCCCTGTCATCCAGTGTAAAATGGACTATTCCTGAACTTTCCATCAGAGTTCGCGAAGTGATGGAGAAGAGAGCAGGTGGATGAAAACGGGAAGGCAAACTGTCTGAATATTGTAGATAGTTTGTAGATTCATAAGTATTAGTCCAAATTAGAGGAATTTTATAGTTTGTGCGTGTGCGTGCATCACAACGTAAGTAATTATATCATTACTGAGCATTCTTAGCAACTGTTTAACTGTAGGATAAACGCCATTACACCTGTATAAGTGTTTACATTTTACTATTGTTTACATGATCGTGCTCCACCGCTATTATACTGCTACTATTCAGTATTATTCATGTTATTTACTGTCAATTTATGCATATTTAATCATTACAAATAAGGATGCACGGCCGCATCTCAGGTAGCGCGCATGCGCTCTAGAGTTGTTTACATCGCTTGCACAGCAGAGATATTCACGTGAACAGTTCGTGCGCAGTGTTAGCGCACACACATACTTTGTATATGTTTATACTGGACACTCATTTCCACTTATATAAATAGTTAGACCTTGATTGTGATATTGTCTGTTACATTTATCTCCATTGAACAGCCATTTCAAATAAGCTTTATTTAAGTTGTTGTTTGTATACATTTATATTCATACTTATATTTGTATTTTATATTTTCAGAACCACACATCTATGCACATCTAATAAAGACAATTTGGATTATTTGAGTGAGACATCATTGTTCTGACCGGGCAAACTGTAGCCTTCACCCAAACCCGGACTAGCAATAGAGTGCAGATTAATAAGAGTTTTCAGGCGCCATCAACCTGGTGGAGTTCAAAAATCTTTTATCATCTTTGTTTGCATTGTACTGATAGAGAGTAAAAAGTATTTAAATCAGTCAGAATTCAACATTAAGCGGATATTTGACCGCTTATTGGAATATTTGAACTACTCTATTAGTCACATGTTCATACTCGATGAAACATAGTAAATCGATATAAATGCCTACATGAATGTACATAATTTAACATTACTGCGGTTGCTAGATTGTTTCAGTTAACGGGCGACTGTTGTTGAGCGTGCTGTAGGTGATGTGAGGTCTGTACAAGTAAAGACGAGAACACTGCGAATTAATGTAAAAACGAATTAACAAACAATGATGTCAATGTAAATACAATTATATTCTTGATGTAAATCAACAAGCAACCAGGCGGTGTGGAATACAGTATAGAGCACATGCGCACTAGGCCAATGTCATTTGATGATGGTCAAGACAGTGGATGCACGCGTTGTAATTTTGCACAGATAAATACTGTGACTGTAAGTGATTCCCTCATTCCTGTTACATGTTCAAATTCGTAATGTTTTATAGTTATGATCTTAAACATGATATTTATACTTTAAACTTATCACTGTGTTGTCTGTTGTAATTGCTACTGCACATTATTGTATTACGCTTTATTATTCTTGCAGTTGCTGTAATTAAATTGAGCTGTATTTAAAGCATTATTTAAAGACACAAATTAATCTTTGCTTGTATGAAGTATAATGATCGAACCTTGTCTTCCAGGGTAGCATTCACATTTTATATTGATTTCAGTTATGATGCATATTCCACAGGAAAATGCGACATTAATCAGCTTCGGTTTCATCGGTAGAGCAGGATGGCCTGTTTTCTTCAGAACTGTTTATGTAGCGACACCAGGGGCGCAGCTGCACATTTGCCGAGGGGTATGCAAGATCAGTGTCAGTGCCCCCTGTATTCTAGTAGCCTCTAACACTAACTCACACAGAAAACTTTCTGCAAGTCAGTGACCAAAAGCCCTTAAGAAAAGTCTTCAAGAATGTCTTCAAGATGGCACTGCACATGGCCGCCTTGGTTTGTCGAGTTGAGCTGTGATACTATATCAGTGCTCCAGGTGATGCAAGCGAGGGAAGCTGGGCTTCCAGCTGTTCAGAGTCATCGAGTTGTTGGGGAAAACAAAGTCACTGCACAAGCTAGTAATCAGGGGCGTGTCTACGCCCCCCCCCCCCTCTTTTTTTCTTACAAAAAAAGAAAAGTGTGTCACAAAACATCCCCTTTAACTCCTGATGGCAGACCCCAGACAGTAGACACTTTTTAGATAGGCAATTTGAATATATATATATATATATATATATATATATATATATATATATATATATATATATATATATATATATAATTTGCCTCAAAATTATTATATTTGCACATTTTTATATAGTAAAATTTATTTTAAAGAACATCTGCAATTTTTTGGAAAGCCATGTTTTTTTTTTTTTTTTTTTTTTTTTTTTTATTTAAAGAGATAATTCATGGAAATGTGCAAAGCTAAGTGGAAGATTTCTGCCAAGATTTGATACGGCCGTTCCACATCTTAATAAGTTTTTAATAAATGATTTTTGAACTCATTAAAATGCCAAAAACTGTTTAATAATTATTTTTAATAACTAAGCTTTGATTATTTATAACGTTTTATTAAGACTGGAATTCAGCACACAACTTTTATAATCTGAAAATATTTTAACACCATCGATATCGCACACTTGTGACTTTATAAACAGTTATAAACAATACGTGTTCAAGAACTGGCTTCAAATATCAAATGTGTGTGATATCCTCAGACTGGATGAAATAAATTCTGAAACTAAAATTCAGTCTGTGCTCATCATACACTCACAGTTTCTGTGAAATCTGTCAGCTCTGACTGAACAAAGACTAGCACCTTAGCACCGACTGAAGACAAATAACTTCAACTCAGGGAAAAAAATTCTGTACAAAAGTTATCATTTATTCCATAGATAGATCTGCAGAAGATTCTGTCAACATATTTCTGCAATATATTTTTAATTTTAAGTGCGTATGCACATGTACGTGGGCTAGACCCCTACAGCAGGAATCAGTTTGTTAACTGTATCTGCATTTAATGTAAAGCAGCCTAATTCATCAACTAGAGGAAAAATAAAATAAAAATAGGAAAGTAATAATAATATAAAAATGCATATCTGGGCCAAACAACAGTGTTCTTGTACATATGTATTTTTTATACAATTTTCAATTTAAAAACATGTTTAAATAATATGTATATGATGCTTTTGTCTGCTGAATAATGGATTTGCAATATTCTTGTAAATCTGCTTTGACAGAGCATGTACTGTAAATAAATAAATAAAGATACATTTAGTTGGTTTGTACTGTGTATGAATTAAGTATTTTCCTAGTTATTTTACTGTGTTCTGGAAAATAATGTTTTATTGATAATAATATGATGAAATATTAAAAGGTAGTTTAATACGTTTACTTACAGACCAAACAGTCTCTTTGTGAAGCTGCATCCGGTTCAGAGAATCAGAGCTGAAATCTGCTGCTCAAACTGTTGAGATCAGATGGAAATCATCAGAGATCTTGTTGAAAATAAATGTCAGTCCCTCTAAACATCAGACACAGCTGTATGTGGAGCCACACAGTCAGAAGCAGCACAATGTTTGGTGGAAAGTTTTCTCTTTTTGTTTCTTATGTCCTCATTATTTGACTGTATCTGGACTCTGAAAATTTTATCCAAGTGTCTGCAAGCTAACAGACCGACATCTTCTGACAGCTCAGTCTGCTTTAAAAGAAAAACCAGCAGAGGGCAATAAAGAGCAGTGATCCTCATCAGAGTGGGAGGCTCCATCATTCCAGACTCAGGAAGCTCACCTGTGTGGGAGCGATGCTTTCGGTTTTGTTTTGCTTGGATCTCGCTAAAGCTGCAGTGGTTTAGACACACAGAAAACTCAAAAATGCTGGTTCAGCCTGTTGGGTCATTTTATTGGGTTGTTTTTAATATTTTTACCCAGGTGCTGGGTAGTTTTTCTGTAACTAAGTTGTTGGGTGATTTTTAACGCTGGGTTGATCTTGTATCTGATGAAACATCCGAGAGTTACAGTCAGAAGAACACAGAAGAGAGCTGTTCTCAGCGCCGTCGATTTGGTGCACTTCTTCAGCGAAATAAAGGTTTGTATACATTTAATATTTCATTTATAAAGTCGCCTCGCTCGATGGAAACGCCTTTTGTTTTGCATAACAGAAATGGAGTTTATTATATATTCGTCATGACTTTGGCATTCAATTATTAAAGAATGAAACAGTACAGCAACATGAAAATCGACAAAGGAGTATTTGGGGAGATGTAGAAAAAGAATGTGGTGGAGTTTGCAGAAAACTATTTGATTTAATCTTTTAAAAATATGACTGTATAGTGAGGTGAATAGTATAAGCAATGATTTTGGCAAGCAGCTATTAAAGAATGAAACAGTGCAGCAACATGAAAATGACCACAGGGGGAGATGTAGAACAAGAATTTGCAGAAAAAAGTTTTATTTAATTTTTTTCTTTATGAATTTTTAAAATGTCTACCAACACCAAGTGTCTCAGGCCAAAACATGCAAAAAACATTTTACAGACTCATTGCAAATGTTTTATTGAAAGTGTAATACATTAAATACAATTGAAATAATACAATACCATTAAATAAGATGTGCCTGTATAATGTTTCTTTCTGTGTAAACTAAAGTCAATATCTAACTGAAAAAGAATATCTGCTGATTCAGATGATGTCAGTTCTGAACATATACAATAATATGATGACAAATCTAATTAAGCCAGAAGTGAAATCTTGATTACTGATTAGAAATCAGAAGTCATAGTCTATTGTTTTCTATAAACACATACTTGTTGTATTTTGTTGTATCTGAGTGTTTGTCTCATCAGACGTATCTGTGCAGCTTCATGAAGACTGAATAAATCATGGAGGACACACAAGCATTCAGAGACGGAGATGTTTCTCCAGGATGCAGGTATGTCAAAGTCTTCATATGATCTTACACTGTACACCACATAACCAGGGTGTTTAGGACTTTAAATACTGACACCAAAACACCAAAGACACCACAGATAGATAGACAGCTGGATGGATAGATGACATTATCCCTGGACAGTGTCATCACTCTTCAACATATCTTCAACTTCATTTATTTCGGCATATTTATTTTTGGATAGACAACATTCACGTGTGAAATTTATTTTCATGTAAAATCAACCAGTTGGATTCTTGTTTCTACTATATTATCTCTTTTCCAATGTTTCTATTCTTTTAAAGTCAATTTCAGGGGGACAGATCAAACTCACCAGAGCCCAGCTGTGTGTCCATGAAGAGTAACCAGTCTATAGATAAAATAATACATTTTCAGGGAAGACACACATCACCTGATCTCAGGTACAACATTTTTTATCTAAATTACAGCATCTATTAAATTACAGCACATGAAACAGCTCCATCACTTTAATAGAAAAATACATCAACAGAACAGAAGTCACTGCTATCTGTCCCTAATAATACAGTACACTATGACAAACTATCTGTACTCAGAGATTTAAAATCTGAGAGCCATCTTGACTTGTTACAGACACAGTGAACACATCCTGACTGTAGATACGGGCGAGCAGAAGAAAACAGACACATCCTGCTGCCCTGCGTCACTTAGACCATCAAACTTTAAAGTTAACTTAACCAAAAATATAAAACTCCTTTTTTGGCAATTATTTTGAGATATGGTTAAAATAAGTTTTGTTCCAGTAATTCACAATACTTGTTTATTTGTAGCATTCATCTCATCTGTGGATAATTAGGTTTTTGTTTGAAAACAGAAGTATGTCAAATAGACTCTGATGTGATTCTTCAGTTTTAAAAGCTCTGATAATAAACATAATTAACAATGTTAAATGCAGCTAAATTTTATTGTAAGAAAAACACACAACAAATACATTATTTACCCCTGTTTGCACCTGCAAAGTGTCTATTAAACATTTTCCTGTGTGTTAATGTCAGTGTTTGACGTGTCGACTATCTGAGTTCTTGACACTTTCTTCATTATATTACTATTATATTTATGTTTTCAACATAAACTAATTCTAAAGCTTGTAAGATGATGAACTGCATTTTAAGCATTTTACTCCAAAATCATCAGGTACATCAGCAAGCATCATTTTGTTTGATGGACATGGACATAGACCGGACCCTTGAAAAGTGTTTGGTTAACTAACCTCTGTTATAAGATCAACTGAGACACAGCTGCACATTCAAGAACAGTCCTTCAGTTTTGATGTCAACTAAACATAAAATCAACTGCGATTCTTTACCCTTTATTCTGTTCTTCTCAAAAAACAAATGTAGTATTTTTTTCTGGGTTAACACAGAATGACTCTATATGAATTATTGTTTCTGTTATCTCTACTCAATGGTATTGTCTCTGTTCTGTCCATATTTGTCCATAATTAGTGAGCAGTCTGTGGAGACTCCAGGAACATTTAGAGAAAAAAATGTGTCATCTAATATGAGGTACAACATTTCTGTCTAGATATAAAGATACCTGTCACTTTTACTCATCTGATGTATGCTGTAATCTAGTATTTTATACTTTCAGTCGTGACTCTCAACTGGACCAAAGCAGATTCAAATCAAATCTGCTGAAGAAGTTTGAGCATCTGTATGAAGGAACAGCGACGCAGGGAAACCCAACTCTCCTGAATGAGATCTACACAGAGCTCTACATCACAGAGAGTGACAGTGGAGAGATCAATAATGAGCATGAGGTGACACAGATTGAGACACAATCCAGGAGAGCAGCAACAGAGGACACAGCCATCAAATGCAGTGACATCTTTAGAGCTTTACCTGGACAAGACAAAGCCATCAGAACTGTGCTGACAAAGGGAGTCGCTGGCATTGGAAAAACAGTCTCTGTGCAGAAGTTGATCCTGGACTGGGCTGAAGGGAAAGAGAATCAGGACGTCCAGCTCATATTTCCACTTCCTTTCAGAGAAATCAACCTGATGAAGGACAAAACGCTCAGTCTTTCAGATCTTCTTCATGTCTTTTTCCCTGAAACCAAAGAAATAGAAATATCCAGTGATGAATATAAAGTGTTGTTCATCTTTGATGGTCTGGATGAGTGTCGTCTGTCTCTGGACTTTAAGAGTAAAGTGAAACTGTGTAATATATCTGAATCAGTCTCAGTGGACGTGCTGCTGATGAACCTCATTGTGGGGAATCTGCTTCCCTCTGCTCTCATCTGGATCACCTCCAGACCAGCAGCAGCAGCTGATCTCATCCCCTCTGAGTGCGTCCATCGAGTGACAGAGGTACGAGGCTTCAATGATCCACAGAAGGAGGAATACTTCAGGAAGAGAATCAGTGATCAGAGTCTGGCCAATACAATCATCTCACACCTGAAGTCATCAAGGAGCCTCTACATCATGTGCCACATCCCAGTGTTCTGCTGGATCTCAGCCACTGTTCTGGAGAAGATGTTGAGTCAAGCAGAGAGTGGAGAGATTCCCAAGACTCTCACTCAAATGTACACACACTTCCTGATCCTTCAGACCAACATCAAACATGAGAAGGACTATGAGAAGACAGTCAAAGATGAAGATATGATTGTCAAACTGGGGAAACTGGCTTTTGAGCAGCTTGTGAAAGGAAACCTGATCTTCTATGAGGAAGACCTGAGAGAGTGTGGCATTGATGAGACAGAAGCAGCAGTGTACTCAGGATTGTGCACTCAGATCTTCAGAGAGGAGTCAGGCTTGTATCAGGGGAAAGTCTTCTGCTTTGTTCATCTGAGCATCCAGGAACATCTAGCAGCTCTATATGCACATCTCTCCTTTACAAAGAACTGCATAAATGTTTTTTCTAAATTTGTAAATTGGCTTAAATATCATTCAGTATCTGAGCTGCATAAGAGAGCTGTGGATGAGGCTTTAAAGAGTAAGAATGGACATCTGGACCTTTTCCTTCGTTTTCTTTTGGGTCTTTCATTGGAGTTCAATCAGATTTTCTTACGAGAGCTACTGACACAGACAGGAAGCTGCTCCTACAACAAAGAGGAAACAGTTGAGATCATCAAACAGAAGATCAGGGAGAATCACTCTTCAGAGAGATCCATCAATCTGTTCCACTGTCTGAATGAACTGGGAGATGATTCACTGATGCAGGAGATCCAGGGTTATCTGACATCTGGAAAAATAAGAGAAACCAAACTCTCCTCTTCACAGTGGTCAGCTCTGGTTTATGTGCTGCTGACATCAGAGCAGAAGATGGAGGAGTTTCATCTGAAACAGTTTATTGGAGCCCAAAAAACAGCAGATGAAGTTCTTCAGAAGCTGCTTCCTGTGATTAAAGAATCCAGATTAGTTCAGTGAGTCACATTGACAACAATCACTACACTGAGAAAACATGATCACATTTAGCACTTTAGCATGTACTTTTTTACCAAAGCAGTAAAAGGAAAAAATCATACATACATATATATATATATATATATATATATATATATATATATATATATATATATATATATATATACAGTATATATCTTATATCATTTATATCAGTGTTTCCTGAACTTGAGAGACTGAAGAGTGTCATTGTTCTCTACAGGTTGTGGGATTGTGGAGTCACAGATGAAGGTTGTGCTGCTCTGGCTTCAGCTCTGAGATCAAACCCCTCACACCTGAGAGAACTGAACCTGTCTGGAAATAAACTAGGAGCGTCAGGAGTGAATCTGCTCTCTGATCTACTGAAGGATCCTCGCTGTAAACTGGAGAAACTCTGGTAAGATTATATAAATCTGTCAGTATCTTCCTAAATTTTGCTCCTTTGTTGATTATGAACAAAATGAAAACCAAAACTGTGTCATAAAGAAAGTGTTCTGTCAGTTAATTGAAAATAATGCCATTTAATCTTCATTACATTCTTTCCAAAGTTTTTGACACAATTTTAAAATACTTGAGTGGATTATCTAAAAACAGCTGCTTTATATCATACAGATGTGTGTTGATGATTTGGGGTATTTACAAAAGAATTACACAGTTTTCTATGATATTGAAACTAACCCCTCAAAACACATGTAGAAGCAGGTCTGAACTGAGAGATTGTGCTGTGTTTGTCTGAACAGTTATTGAGTAGCTCACCAGTGTATTAGATTTCTCCATTAATTCAATTCAATTCAATTCAAGTTTATTTGTATAGCGCTTTTTAACGATACAAATAATTGCAAAGCAACTTTACAGAAAATTAAGTTTCTACAATATTTAGTAGTAGCTTATCAGTGATGACTGTCAGTTTATGTGTATACGGCAGAAATGTTCAGAAAAATCAATAAAAGACATGAACAAACAGACGATTAACACTATTAACAGCAATTATGGAATCAAACTTATAGCAAAATGTGGTAGTTCTGTATGTTGTCTCTGGGTTAGCATCATCTGAGGTCCTCTGAGGGGTTGGCATCATCTCTTCTCAGGTGTTATGGATCCAAACTGGAGCTTGATGTAAATCCCGTGGCAAAACAGAGAAATAAATAGAGACATAATTAGCGTAGCTGCTGTTCCAGCCAAGTAAAATTAATTAGTTTAACCCAAGCTAAAGAATAATAATGCACATTTGATCAGATATAACTGCAGTCCAAAAATTTGAGATGCATTATTTGAATGCTTGGCCAAAGAGGTGTGTTTTTAATCTAGATTTAAACAGAGGAAGTGTGTCTGAACCCCGAACATTATCAGGAAGGCTATTCCAAAGTTTGGGAGCCAAATGAGAAAAAGCTCTACCTCCTTTAGTGTACTTTGCTATCCTAGGTACTACCAAAAGTCCAGCGTTTTGTGACCTTAGGGAGCGTGATGGGTTGTAGCGTGGTAGAAGACTAGTTAGGTACGCAGGAGCTAAACCATTAAGGGATTTATAAGTAAGTAATAATATTTTGTAACTGATACGGAACTTAATAGGTAGCCAGTGCAGAGACTGTAAAATTGGGGTAATATGATCATATTTTCTTGACCTGGTAAGGACTCTAGCCGCTGCATTTTGGACTACCTGTAGCTTGTTTATTGAGGATGCAGGACAACCACCTAGCAGTGCATTACAATAGTCCAGTCTAGAGGTCATGAATGCATGAACTAGCTTCTCTGCATCTGAAACAGGTAACATGTTTCGTAGCTTGGCAATGTTTCTAAGATGGAAGAATGCTGTTTTTGTAACATGGGAAATATGATTTTCAAAAGACAAGTTGCTGTCTAATATAACACCCACATTTTTGACAGTAGAGGAAGTAACAGTACATCCGTCTAATTGCAAATTGTGATCTACAAGATTCTGTGTAATGTTTTTTGGTCCAATAAGTAATATCTCTGTCTTATCTGAATTTAATAGGAGAAAATTATTGGTCATCCAATCTTTTACATTTTTAACACACTCTGTTAGCTTAGATAATTTATAAGTTTCATCTTCTCTCGTTGAGATATATAGTTGAGTATCATCAGCATAACAGTGGAAACTAATCCCGTATTTTCTAATGATATTACCAAGGGGCAACATGTATATTGAAAATAGCAGAGGACCTAGGACAGATCCTTGTGGCACTCCATATTTTACTGGTGATAAATGAGATGACTCCCCATTTAAATAAACAAAGTGATAGCGATCGGACAGGTAGGATCTAAACCATCTTAAAGCCTGCCCTTGAATACCTGTATAGTTTTGTAATCGATCTATGAGTATGTCATGATCTATGGTGTCGAATGCAGCACTAAGATCAAGTAAGACTAGCAATGAGATGCAGCCTTGGTCTGACGCAAGAAGCAAGTCATTTGTAATTTTAACAAGTGCGGTTTCTGTGCTATGATGGGGCCTAAAACCCGACTGAAATTCTTCATAGAGATAATTTTTTTGCAGGAAGGAGCACAATTGAGCAGACACAACTTTTTCTAAAATTTTAGACATAAATGGAAGATTTGAAATGGGTCTGTAATTTGCCAGTTCACTAGGATCTAGTTGTGGTTTCTTAATAAGAAGCTTAATAACCGCCAGCTTGAATGGTTTTGGGACGTGACCTTAAGATAACGACGAGTTAATAATATTGAGAAGCGGTTCTTCTGCTACAGGTAACAATTCTTTCAGTAATTTAGTGGGTACAGGATCTAATAAACATGTTGTTGGTTTAGATGCAGTGATAAGTTTATTTAGCTCTTCCTGTCCTATAGTTGTAAAGCACTGCAGTTTATCTTTGGGTGCGATGGATAAAACTGAAGTATTATACGCTGTAGAATCTACATTTGCTATTGTATTTCTAATGTTATCTGTTTTATCAGTGAAGAAATTCATAAAGTCATTACTATTTAACTGTGAGGGAATATCTAGATCGGGTGGCGTCTGGTTATTTGTTAATCTAGCCACTGTGCTAAATAAAAACCTTGGATTGTTTTGGTTATTTTCAATGAGTTTGTGGATATGCTCGGCCCTGGCAGTTTTTAGAGCCTGTCTATAGCTGGACATACTGTTTTTCCATGCAATTCTAAAAACTTCCAAGTTAGTTTTTCTCCATTTGCGCTCAAGACTACGAGTTTCTTTCTTGAGAGAGTGGGTATTACTGTTGTACCATGGCACAGTACGTTTTTCTCTAACCTTTTTTAATTTGATGGGGGCAACAGCTTCTAATGTATAAGAGAAGATAGTGCTCATGTTGCCAGTTATTTTGACTAGTTCATGTGTATTTATGGGTACACAGAGCAGTTGAGATAAATCAGGCAGGTTATTTGCGAATCTTTCTTTGGTGGCTGGAACAATATTTCTGCCCGGACGATAACGAGAAGCCATATAGTTAATATCATCAATACGCAGAATGCACGATACAAGGAAATGGTCAGTAACATCATCACTTTGAGGTACGATATCTATATCAGTAAGATCGATTCCATGCAATATAATTAAATCTAGCGTATGATTAAAACGATGAGTGGGCCCGGTGACATTTTGCTTTACTCCAAAACAGTTTATTAAGTCAGTAAACGCAAGTCCTAATGCATCATTTGTATTATCAACATGAATGTTAAAATCTCCGAAAATTAGCGCTTTCTCAACGGTAACCAACAGGTCTGAGAGGAAATCTCCAAATTCTTTTAGGAATTCTGTATACGGCCCTGGTGGTCTATACACAGTAGCCAGAGAAAGAGATACAATAGATTTCTTTTGCATATCTGACAGTGTAACATTAAGCAGAAGTATTTTGAATGATTTAAACCTGTATCCTGTTTTCTGGGTAACATTGAGAATATTACTATATATTGTTGCAACACCTCCCCCACGACCAGTCTGACGGGGCTCATGTTTATAACAGTAGTTTGGTGGAGTAGACTCATTTAGACTAATATAATCATTTGGTTTTAGCCAGGTTTCAGTCAAGCAGAGTACATCAAAACTATTATCTGTGATCATTTCATTTACAATAACTGCTTTGGGTGTGAGTGATCTAATGTTTATGAGCCCAAACTTTAGAAATAGTTTTTGTTCATTTGTTTTACATTTTTCTGGTTTAATCATGATAAGATTTTTTCTAGATCCTACATTAAATTTATATTTTGACCTCACTATTCGGGGAACAGACACAGTCTTAATAGATTGGACAGCGCAAGTACTTCTAACATTTAAGCGGGTAGAACAAAAGCCATCATAGCAGTTATTTGAGAATTGGCTTACTAGTCTTATGGATTGTAGAGTGCTGGAGATGTTGTCCGAGAGGAGTTCTGCTCCGACTCTGCTGGGGTGCAGGCCATCAGCGTGAAAAAGCCTAGGACGCTCCCAGAAAAGATTCCAATTATTAACAAAGAGCAGTTTCTGTTCTTTACACCATGACAATAACCATTCATTTAGTGGAAAAAGTCTACTGAACCTTTCGTGTCCTCGACGATACGTGGGCAGTGGTCCTGACACGATGATCATTGCCGCGGGCATTGTGCTGCGCACCATCTCGATCAGGCTCCTGAAGTCCTTCTTCAGTGTCTCCGTCTGCCGCTGCGTGGTGTCGTTAACCCCGGCGTAAAGCACGACTGCTCCGGAGCTCTCATTGGCCTTCAGGATCGCGGGTATCTGCGCAGAAACGTTGAGAACACGAGCACCAGGGAAACAATGAGTGTGCACTTTACCTTCGGCTAACGTAGCACGGACGTGTTGGATGATGGAGTCTCCGACGATCATAGCGTCGCGTTCCGTCTCGCGGAGGGGAGCGAAGCGGTTCCATGTGGAGATCTCGAAGACCGGGGGGGAGAGGTCATCGCCCGGGGCCTGGCTCACATCCTCCGCTGCGGATGCACCCAGGGTCCGTGGTGTCCCGGTGCCGATGTGAAGGACATCTGGGAAGATCGCGTCCTGGGTGCACCGGGCCTGTGCAGAGAAACACACGGAGTAGAGGTGGTGGGACTGTTAGCAGCGCGCTGTATACTTACCACGGACTTGTGAGCGTCAGCCCGGGAGGTTTCCAGCGCGGCTCTCGGCTCTCTCAACTGGGCCTGCCTCTGTTCCAGGACCCGAATCTGCTTCTCCACGGCCTCCAGCTCGAGCTGCACCAAATGCAGCTCAAACGTGTTGTCACCTGCACTCAAAGGTAGACATACATCCGCCATTAAAGCAAGCAACAGTGAGTAAGGCAATGGTAATGTGTGTGAATAGAGTATTAGCAATGCACGCGGGTTTAGCGGCAACCACGCTGGCGATGCAAATGGGCTATAAGCTAATAGCGGACTTGGGAAATCAAAATAAAACTAGTGATAACAAGGCGCTCTGATTGTTTTTGTTGTAGAAATACGACAGAGGATATATTCACACGTTATAGAAACGAAAAATGATGGTGTATAAAATAGATTTTAAGATTAAAAAATAGACGATAAAGAATTAACGTGACAGAGCTCAAACTCGAGACACACGGCAGCAACAAAATATTAATTAACCTATGAACATTGCAAGAGAAAATAAAATTCCATGAATTTCAGATCCTTTACGTAGTATTTCTATAATAAATGTGTACAGATGGTCAGTGAATTAAACAGAAATAAATATTATATTTTTGTATTTAATATACAACAATTATGATACTTAAGGTTATATTCTTAAAATTTTGTTAAGATGTTGATGAAATATTATTGAATGGTCATACTCTGTTGTTTGTTGGGTGAACAGGCAAACTAAAAAAATGTAAAGAAAGACTGTATATTTCTGAAATGTTGAAATGGTGAGAAGTAATAAGAGCTGCATACTTCTTACTGTAGTCCTTGTCTTGAGTTGTAACTGAGTCCTCTTTTAATTAAACAATAATTAAACATCCTTGTTTAATTAAATATCCTCAGTAGAAAATTTGTAATTTAATTTTGACTATATGATTCACCAAACTACTACTAAATATCATTTCAGAGAATAGTACTATAGTAAGACTATAAATGCAGATGCAGTCAGCAAGTCACAACAGTGCTGCGCAGAAGAAAGTATAGTTAACCAAGGCATATGAATATTAATGCTGAAGATAAATGAGTTACAAACAATAGATAGACCTTCCACTCGAGATCCATGTGGACAAACCAGATTTATCACAGGAACTTCCTGAGGAACGCTGTTCCTTTATTATTCTCACTGTATGACCATTTAGTTCCCACATTTACAGACACAGATCTTCTGTGACCCTTGTGTTCTGATTTCATATAGACCCAGTTCTCTTATTTCATTTCTCTACATCACTTTAGCAGGAGCGTGAGTGTGATGCACCAATATGATTGAATAAATGAGTCTACTTACGAGTGAGCAGGAAAGAATGTGAATGGATGAGATATCATTCGTAGTCTGTGTGTTTTGGCTCAACATAAAGTTTGAATGCATTTAAATGTGAAGTATAAACAGGAGCACAGTTTCAGATGATTTCATCTGAGACACAATCACAATTCAGTACATCTGACTAACAATAACTGAGACTATCATCTTTCACCTAAATCCGGGTTTATACTCACTGGGGAAGTCATGGCCTAGTGGTTAGAGAGTTTGACTCCTAACCCTAAGGTTGTGGGTTTGAGTCTCGGGCTGGCAATACCACGACTGAGGTGCCCTTGAGCAAGGCACTGAACCCCCAACTGCTCCCCGGGCGCTGCAGCATAAATGATACCCACTGCTCCGGGTGTGTGTTCATGGTGTGTGTGTGCACTTTGTATGGGTTAAAATGCAGAGCACGAATTCTGAGTGTGGGTCACCATACTTGGCTGTATGTCACTTCATTTTTCACTTTCACTTATTATGCTTTACAAAGAGACCATTTTTATTGTGCATATGGTGTAAAATGATCAACTGTACTATATATTATACTTATATTATAGTTTGTTAATAGATGATTAATTATTTTAGCATTTATAGTATCTTTATTTTAAATAATTTTTTTGTCTTTAAGATAAAAAATAATTAAAGTTGCTAAGGCTTTAGTAATCACTGAATCTACTTAAACATAACTGATTTTTACAAATTTGTTGAATTTACTTAATTACGCTGTGTTATGTGAACTTTCAGGTGGATGCAATAGTTCAACTAAACAACTTTAGTAAACAGTACTTAAGAGCATCTAGTTTGTTGGATTAAAGGTCTGTTCCACTTAGATATATTTAGTTATCTTTACTTAGTTGTTATACTTACTAGGTTTTATTAAGTTGCAGCTACTTTCAAGGCAAATAAAACAATTTACTTACTTTTTTTGAGTGACACTTACTTAAAATATTCAAGTAGCCACAAAGGAACCAATGACATTAATAAACCAGTGAGAGGCAGCAGTGCACTAATATGTTGGTAATGTGCAACATAACAACAGAAGAAGAAGAAAAGAAAACAAGTCTTAATAGACTTTTGACCCATTTCCTCCTTGTCTGCAGTTATCTTTCACTAGCTGCATTCACTCGTCTCCCAAAATCATGTTGAATGTTGAATTTTCAATAACTCAAATATTTGAGAGAACATCACTTTTTTTTTTTTCACCATTACAGTGATTAGCGTTCTCTTTGGTTGGGTACTTGGAACTTCATATGGATTTGTATAATTTTCTTCATATTAATGCATCAATGCAATAAGAAATTAGAATTATTTGACTTAAAGGGAAGAAATGTAATAAATAGATCTGTTTAAGAAAGGGCTCTATTTTGAATTTAAATCATTAGTGTATTATTTTGTGATTGTTAATGATCATTTACAATTTCATTGTTTATTATGAATACATCGAGAAGCTTTTTATTTCGCTAACAGTTTTTTTTTTCATATTTATGGTATTATGCTTAAGTCACACACAGACTTCATCATTCAGCACAGGAATAACAACAATGGTAACAATTCAATTTCATTTATTTTTATTAATTGTAACAATAACCATTTTATTTGCTCTTTTTATTGTGGTACTACTGACATAAGACAGCAAATAAAATTGGAACAAAGCAATTGCATAATTTATTCATGCCGCAATGCACTCTGGGAGTCAGTAATTCTGAGTAGTAATGTTCTTCAGATCACAGATTCAATTAAGTTAAGAAAACTTAAATGGCTTAACTAAATTGAACTCAAAATATGTAAAGAATACTTTTAATATATTAGCAGAGATTTAAATGACACTTAAAACAATAAAGTTAAGATTACTTAATTGAATTAAGGCAATGAGTTTGCACAATTGAATTAAGTAAATGTAACAAATTAGCTCAAAGTGAGATGTACATAATTAATTATAATGGGTTATTATTAACTACATTCATCTTCAGGAATTACTTGTAGCATTATATCATTAATAGTACAATAAAATGATTTGTTCGTCCGCAGGGCGGACAGTGTTAATCGTTTATTGACTCTAAGTAAAATTATTTCTCTGGCCACGAAAAATAATTTTACTACTAATACATTGCTCCCAGAGCATGTAACGAAACCGGAACGTTAAAGTGACCTCGTCCTGTGAGCAGCAAACACAGACAACCAAGTGTGAATACATATGAATGTTTATTAAACTACACTACAGGGGAACATGCAATCAGACTAAACACAAACATACACACATTAAACATAGATGCCAACGCAAGGAAGGCATGGATTGAGAGAGAGAGAGAGAGAGAGAGAGAGAGAGAGAGAGAGAGAGACAGAGAGCGCACTGCAGAGAGAGAGAGAGCGAGCGAGCGAGCGCACACACGCAAGAGAGTGGAGAGTCATGGCAGTATTTACTCATAAACTAAATCACAACCTGTTAAGAACCATCAAAGAATCTCATCACCTTAATTAAAAGGGGTCAAAGCCTAGAAGCGCATCTAAATAGTTAACTAGCGGTTACTTGCATTGGTTGTGTAGTTGCTGAGTAAAGTGTCCCGGTGCATGTATAATGCGTAGATTCCTGTTGAATCCTGTTAGGAGTGAAACTTTCATCATTTCATCCATGGTTTGACTGCTCCGAAGTGAATCAACAAAGTTGATGAAAACTGCCAGAAGATCGGACTCCCCCCGGAAGGGGAGTCGCGAGGTGTCCAAGGTGATGGGTGTCTCCAGGGAACCGCAAGTTAAGAAGAGCTAAGAGAGACGCCTTTTGGGTGTGGAAGAGGTTTTATCTGGTTTCCCAGTAACACCCCTTTTGGTTGGATTGACCAATAACAAGGCATATAGTTTCAGCGGGAAAGTGTTTCTTTGTCTCAATGACACCTGATTTGCATATTTTATTAATGCAGTGATTAACTGGTTATCTGGTAACCCAAACTATGGTACAAATAGTATGATGCATTTTAGGCTCACATAGTAGAGATATTTAGCTAAGGCAAACCGAGAGGTTTAATTAGGTACCAAGAAAGATATGCAAGACAGATAGAAACAAAGATACATTCTTATGCTTGAATATAGGCACTTAGAGGTCAACTAACACGACTAGAGAATCATAACTATGCTAATATGAGCTGGGAAACATACAAACACACAGGAATATATCGTATACATTTGGAATGGCTTATATCCTGAGTTAAATGCAAGAAGGTTTGAGTGTGAGTGTGTGTGTGTGTGTGTGTGTGTGTGTGTGTGTGTGTGTATGTGTGTGCGAGCGGCATGGAGAGGTCTTTTCCTCTGCATGCTTTGGCCATTGAAGCTGATTAAGATCTCTTTGAAGCTTATGAGTCCGAGCTAGGAATGTAGAGGTGTTCCTGGTGATCAATGGCACTGTTTGATGCAGACTCATTGGCTCTAAGCTGTGATTTACATGAGGTCAGTCAGTAGATTAAAAATCTTTCTGAATATTAGAATGAATGTGTTATCATGATCTAGTCCATACGCTACAGTCCCCCTTTTCGGCCGACGAAGTCCATGTGCGGACATCGTCGGACGACAGTCATCTTAATAGTCGGATGGCAGGTGAATCATGATGGTCGTGTAGCAGGTGGTTACTAGTTATCCTCAGCCTTTGGTTACTGGGGCTGAGGATGCATCTCGATGAGGCTCGACATGGTCTCTGACTTGGCACCTCCTTTTCGTGGATTCCGTCTGAAACCTCCAGACACGGCATTTGTGAGCTTGGCTGTGGACGCTCGCATCTCGTTGACCCTTTTGAAAAGGATGAAAGCCAGGCCCAGTGTCAGGGTGTAATTTATTACCATAAAGAGGCACAGTGCCGTGTCGGCGGCAGTCCAAGCTTGGACAACAGGTGAGTTGGTCAGGATGGGCAGTCGAGACAGTGCTTGGAGGGCCATGTCGATGGGAGTATTATCAATTAGCTGGGATCCCCCTTTCTCAATCCTCAGTTCCAGTTCTGGATCTAGGGTGAAGTTGTAATTCTTGAAGAAGGATGGGATTTCCAGCGCTGATCGATACTCTTCACTCGGAAGATGGTACAATGCCAGATCATCAAGGTGGAGGATGTCACCTTTTGGTACTTGAATCTAGGGCTGAACGATATGGACAAAATTTCATATCTCGATTTTCATGCCAGATATCTCGATATCGATACAATACGATATGACTACGTGTTCGGTGAAAACCAAGCATTTCTCAGAAAAATAAAAAGATCATAATACAAAAAAATGTGGAAAGTATAGTTTTATTTTTAAGAACAAGTCATCAACATTAACATAAATTACCAAAAAATAAATTACAAATCAAACCTTTTACTGCAGCTCTGCTTTAACAATAAATAACAAATGCAGCAGCTGGTGGAACATTGAAAGTGCATTGAAGTGCAACAACATTTATATTCTTCAAAAGATCACATAACTGTATGCAGAAAATGCATTTGCTACTAACAGAACAGAGGTTGTTACAGGCAGCACAACTTCTACAGATTCTTTGCCAGGAACACTAGCTTGTTAACCATGTCTGGCTTCAGACAGGACCTCTGACAACTCACAATGTTGCCTGATGCACTAAAAATTCTCTCTGAGGGAGAGCTGGTGGCCTGCATGCACAAGTATTTTCTTGCCATGTTGCTGAGCCGGGGAAAGTTGACTTTGTGAGTTAATCTCCACCACAGAAGGGGGTCCTCGTCGTTGTCGATTGTGGGGGACTGCATGTAGGCACTCAGCTCAGCTTCTATGGCAGCAGTGGGATCGATTGGTACTGTTGCACTTGCGGTGGATCTTTTGAAGAAACTTCCCAATGACTTTTTAGCCTTTTTGGTGGGTGGGGGGTGAAACTTCTTCCACTCTGGTCTCTCTGCACTCAACAGAATGCTAGAAAATAGTAAAAACAAAAAAAAAACAAGAAAAAAGAATTTAATTAGTTTTATATATGAATGATCATTACTGTATGAACAACACAATTCAGCTAAATTTAAACTTAAATATTTACTCAAATGTAAGATAATGCATTTAAATGGAAGGAACTCTTCTCATTTACTCCATTCTAACCATTATTTTTACCTTGTGTTCCATCATCTTCATCTCTGACACCAGTCTGGCTTTGATGATGGGGACGTCGTTGACACTGATGTATTGTGTCTTGTATCTTGGATCTAAGAAGGATGCCACATCCAGGAGCTCTTGTGTAACTCTCTCTTCATACTTGCTGTTCAAGTACTCCAAAATTTTATTTTTTAAGGACTTGGTCATGTCCATATCACCCTCCTCTGGTGCCAAGATGGTTGTGTTAAACAGGCTGAGTACTGGTTTGATGTGTGAAACACTAACGTAATCCTCCCCTGACAGAGCATCCGTGAATTCAAGCAGTGGTCCCAGTGCCTTGCTGACTGACTCCAGCACATCCAGATCTTGATATCCAAGAATTAGGTGCCGGGTGTTTCTGTCCTCTGAGAGGACCTCATGGAGTGCTTTCTGCTGCTCCAGAATCCTGTTAATCATGAGTAGCCTAGACCCCCATCTAGTTTGACACTCAGTGATGAGTCCATGGACTGGAAGGTTGAGGTGCTTCTGGGCTTGCTCAAGTGCCACTCTCTTTTTCCAGCTGTGTGAGAAGTGGCACACCAACTTTTTGCAGACACCTGTTGCACGGCTGATCCGGCTGTCACCTTTCACTGCGTTTTCTTGGAAAAATAGATGTACAAAAATAATTCATGATTATTTTACAACAGCTAAATAACCACATAATAATGCAGATTGTTTTCTCTCTCTCTCTCTCACACACACACACACATAAACAGACCTCTCTCCCTCTCTCTGTCTCAAAGTTATTAAAAATAAACATAGCAAAACGTACCTATTGCCAGGTGTAGCCTGTGTCCGAAGCACTGAAGGCGTGTCCAGCCATTCACCTCCAAAGCCTTTATCATGTTCGATGCATAATCAGTCGTCACGCAAACTTGTTGGTCCTCCTTCAAGTTCCAGTCTGCTAACGCACCTCTCATCTCCTCCGCTATATTATCCCCGGTATGCTCCCCGGGGAAGAATGATGTCTGCAGACAGCGGGTCTTGAGTTCGAAGTTTGTTGTAATAAAATGGACCGTTAAACTTATGTATGGTTCGGTTGTCCGGCTCGACCACAGGTCCGTGGTGGTGGTGAAATGATCGATTTCACGGAGCTCGGATTCAACACTCATTATAAAGTTTTGGAATGGCCACTTGATTAAAATGTGTTCGGGATGGTATTTTATAACGCTTGTCCAGCGTCCGAACCATTTTTTTAAAGCCTTCTTTTGAGACAGTGTACACAGGTACCATGTCTTTTGCAATGTGGTATGTTATAGCGTCTGTAATTTCTTTATGTCTGGTGGACGTCGACTCGTACGGCGAAACGCTACTGAATGCATCAGCAATCAAACTTTGCTTTGGTTTATTTTGTGATGACTGAGAAGTCCCCGGTGTTTCTCTCATTGTCATGCACTCTTCATGCAGCACGCGATGGTGTTGTTTCAGGTGGTGAAACATGTTTGTTGTGCTACCTTGCTTAGTCGCAATTTTTGCTAAGCACGACCTGCACAACACGTCACTCTGGTTTACATCGTCTTTTCTGAATCCAAAATACTTCCAAATTATGGAAGATGATTTATGTTTTGGCACCAAGTCAGATTCTGCACTGCCACCGGCCGCATTATCTCCCGCACTCATTTTCTTTCTTTCTAATTTATCTGCTGTCTCTGTACAGTGTGCATAGACGTTGGAACAGGGGGGGCTGGGGGGGCGGCCGCCCCCCTCCCCCTTTCCCCACCCCTCTCGGGGTTTTTTATATATATATATATATATATATATATATATATATATATATATATATATATATATATATATATATATATATATATAGTTTTTATTTATATATATATATATATATATATATATATATATATATGTATATATATATATATATATATATATATATATATATATATATAAATACAGAATCTGAATTAAAATGTGTTTGATTTAAGCCTACATTTCAAAATTTTGTGTCAGAAAATGTATTGTTTTTAAGCCTTTCGCACGTACGATCACACAGGTGTAATCAGTGTAGGCTGGTCCCTGGAGCGTACGATCAAGTGCATCACATGATCAACTGCTAAATTCAAATGTTGAATTTAGCCAGAGACAGGCGCGCTCAGAGCTGTCATATATCACAACTTTTCAGTGTTTTCAACCACATACTGTTTATTTTAGGTTTCAAACATATAAATTCACATAAGTACTAAAAAAACAATACATTTAGAGTTTGTAAAATACACACTGATGTCTATGGAAGAGGTAATAATAATCCTTTCCATTATAATTCGACACGTTTTATTCATATCAGATACACATTGTGTAAGTAACTTCAATGTTTACTCTATTCTATTCCCAGTTCACCAGCCACTTACTTTTAAGTATTTCGAGAGAAGTGGATGAGTTCACGTGTTGTAAACATAGAGGTTGTAAATCCAACAGATCCGATTCTCTTAACTGCGTCCGCGGCACAAACTAACACGGCGGCGCCCATCGCGCATACAGCTCAACTAACGCGATCGTTATAAAGGTGTTTAAACAACAATATACTTCCACTTGCATGTATTTGACAATCGGAATATCAGATATTTCATGCCATAGCTAACACATTTGTGAATATTCTGAATAAAAAAGGAAAAATGACATAAAAGCAGATCATCATTCATTCAGCGCTGTTGCTGCTGCGGTGTGTCACGTGACAAGCAATGACGCGTCACCATGGAAACGCCGCCCCCCCCCTCACAATATAGTTCCCACGTCCCCGGTAGTGTGTGCGCGCTGGCTTTAGCGGTGCATTCAAGGGCATTCGTAAAACTGATGTTTGTTGTGACTGCCAGAGTTGTATGCAGGGCGAGCGCGGAGAGGGGAAATCTATATCGTCTATATCGTTGCTTTTTTCGATAGTAATATCTTGAAAGTTCATATCTAGATATAGATACGATAACGATATACAGTAGGTAGACATCCAAAACGTTACTTCTACCGCCGCTCGTACCGCCGCCGCGGCGTCTGCAAAGTGCATTTGCAGCTTTTGACCGCTGAGTGGCACTTTAATCACAAGTTTTCAAACAAGCGCATCAAAGCACATTTTCGCAAATAGATGTCAGTTTTGTCTCGCTGATGTGTTACATTTGATGGCTGCAGTCAGGGAAAATGAAAGAAAAACACTATAGTTAAAATATTTAATATTCACAGATGAAAGTTTGGTAATTATGAAGTTATGTGCATTTCTTAGAACGAATTCAAGCAGGATATATGTCAAGCCTGTGCCTGAGCCTGTGCTTATATTTTCTCTAAGCTACACAGTATTACACCATATTTTAGATTTGACACATTTAATAGGTGTGCAGTATTATTTATATAATATGAATTATGTGTTATATTATTCAAAAGAAATTGTGGTTTGCTTTGCATCAGAGCATTAAAAGTGGTAGCCTATTTTAGTGAGCTAGGCTACATTTATATGCAAAATGTCAATATTCTCATATATTAGGCCTATATTTTAATTTATATTTTAAAATTCCTTTAATAAAACAACATGCATTTTTGTTATTCGTTACCTGTCCTTTATTTTGACAGACAACTTCTTGGGAAAATATATTTGTCTGTAAGAAATTGATGCGTGTTTTATAAATGATTTTCTTTATTTTAGTAAAACGTGAGGCACTGTATAATTTCTTTCCCATTATTTGGGCCTAAATAAAACAAGAAACGAATAAATTAAACCTGCACGATTTAGCTAAATCATTGAAATTCTAAAGAATGGACGGATTAATAAAACGTCCTCACGATTAAACTCAAGTTCTCTCATTATAATCACCAAAGTGCAGATGATGTAAAAAAGAGCTTCATTAATAGACAACTTCAGTGATTTTAAAGGGAGCCGCCGTTACTTGCTTACATAGAATTTAAGTTAAAAAAATAAAATTGCAGCCGCATTTAAATGCAGGTGTGTAAAATGTCTGCGTGCAAGATTTGCGCGGCGCCAGTGATGCTCAGTGCATGCGCAGCATTTATTCTTATTTGTTTTATCTTCATTACAAATCTTGTTTGGTTTCATTTTTGAGATTTTTTGGGATAATTGCATGTAAAAAATTATTTACGTTGTAATGCATATGCAAAATGTGAATAATTATTCATATTTAAGTGTTTGTGTGAAAATTATTAATGCGCATGCAGGACAGGGAGGCGCCCTCTAGATCACTTGAATTTTTTCCTGATAATGAATTAACTTAAAATTGTGGTGTCTCACATACATGAGAAATATATCTACAGAAAACTTGAAATGTCTTTTAAACGAATCAATTCAGAACGAAAGCATTATGTAATCTGTGAAGGTTGTATTTCTCTTTAAAGGCGCGTCCATGTGGAGAGAGTCAGCACTGTGAATTTCATCTTGCAGCCAACGAGAAAACATTTGTTTATTAATAAATAATTAAAATGTCTCCTTTTTTACAATTATTAGGCTACTTCTGCCTGTGCTTTGGGGCAAACTTAATGCATGTGCTTGAGCGCGAAATATATTAAGGCTCATTATGGATTATAGATGTAAATGTAATATAATCCTGCGATTAGTTGAATAATGACAAATGAACGACTAGTAACTAGAAAAATCTTACGTGGGAAGCAGACCTATTAAATAGCCTCTAGACATCTCTGTTAAAGTTTTTAAAGCATTTTATACGCGTTTGCATAAATTCTTCTTTCAGAACGGTCTGTAATGGAGAGATGTCTTAACACTGATTTTTCCTCTGAAACACAAAAACGAAAATTTAAATAAAATTGATATATATATATTTTTTTTGAGAATGGCCAACTCTTCTCTGCAGATATTGTTGCTTCTGGTTTGTGCATTGTAAATAGGCTACAAAAAAAAAAAAAATTAATAATAATAATAATGTCTCCAAAAACTCCAAAATGTTTTTTGTCATGTCTGTAACGCATGTGTATTCCCAAATCTAAAAAAGCCTATAAAACATCATAGACGGATCATACTGATGTCTGGACTGGTCTGGATGTCGTTTGCGAATTTATTTATTTATTTATTTTTTTGGTTAAGGCAACTTCCTCTAAAGTTATAATAACTCATAAACTATTTTGCGCTATACATTAGTCAACATTTGAAGTGGATCAAAACCTTTCTTCAAAGTTGCCCTAAAACCAAAATGACGAGTCCTATGTAAACCTGTTCTGCAAGTTTGATACCCTCAGAAGACACTGTCCACATGAAAGAACAAGAGATTCACACCTTTATCTCGACCCCCACAAGCTATACATAACTACCCCAACCCCCTCCAGCTGAACTGAACTCGGTCTGTTTTTTAGCTGTGAGGAACGCTGTGTTCTCATGTTACTGGGTTGAAACATGCCTGCACTCACAGCAGCCCTACTCTTTTTATTCATTATTTTCCCGCTGCCCATATTATTGTTTTCACAAGACCATAATAATAACAAATTATCAATTGATAATTAATCATTATTTTACGAAAATCGTTGTTATTTGTGAACGTAGCGTTTGCGGAAGGCTTTAAGACCAAGCGGAGTCCTCCATCAGCTGCTCCCGCTTCACAGCGCGCGGGACTCGCGCTTACTGCACCCAGCTTCAAAGTCCGCAAGTTTTGATTTTACTAAATCAATTTGAGCGAATACAACTTACTGATCATGAGCCCAACATTTAGCAAGGCAGGAAAACATTCAGTCTACCTGGAGGAAGACGTATTTCATTGTAAGTTAATGCTGTTAAATAGAGAGTTAAATAGAGAGAGAGAGAGAGAGAGAGAGAGAAATAATAATAAAAAAAAAAAAAACGTGTTGGCTATTCCTAAACTTGGAGCTCATTATATTGAAGTACAAATCCAAACACCAGAAGCAAACTCTCAGTGTTCTTTCATTGAAAAGTATGCATTTTGTTTATTCACAGGCTATATGGTTGAAATAATATTTTAGTTCAAAACTTTAAGTGCCATTGTTTAAAAAAATGCTTTATTGGCTAACGTTTCATAGACCTTCAGTTGTTATGCTTTAAAATCCCATAACATTTGTAATTTCACAGTATTTTCACCTCCTAAATCACTAACCTTTAAAGTCACAATTCTATAATGGTAAAATTTACTCAGGCCGATGGCACTTTTAATTACATTATGTTTTTTTTTATTTTTTTTTTTTTAGAATAATTGTAGCTTACGTAAATAGTGAAGCAAAACAAATATGAATAATATTTGGATCGTCCCCTATTTTTTCCCTTATTTTCTTAAAGAATAAACACTTATTTTCTACAAGAATAAACATGATAACATATTATTAATTCATAGAAATAATTTAAGCAATTAAAACCTGATAACATATTATTAATTCATAGAAATAATTTAAGCATTTAAAACCTTTTTTTAAAAAAAAAAAAAAAAAACTTGAACTTCAATACTAATAAACTGACTTTAAAATCTCAAGGAGTTTATAAGTTAAAAAGGGTAAAATGTCACAGTGCATGTTAAATAGTCTAAATGAACTTGTGTTAACAATATATTTAGAACTAACAATATAATTCGATTTTTTTTTTTTTAATGAACAATTCCTGTATAAAATGGGACAGCAACCTTTATATCAAACATTTTTAAATAGTCCACAGCTGAGCAACGCGCGAGGCAGGTTGAGCGTGCGAAGTGAATGTGCTGCACAAAGTCATTTTCAGATGCAATGAAAATAAAAAAAATTAAAACCCTGGATAGCCTAGATTAGGCCCAGACTCTGTTACTAAGTATATAATAATTATAATTACCCCACAGTAACAAATGTTAACCGATTAGTCGCCTATTTTCGTTTGCTGCATGTTATTTTATTTATTTATTTATTTATTTATTTATTTAAAACAGGCTAAAAAGGCTAAGTTTGTGAGAGGGAAAAAAATATATAAGTCATGTATAAGTTGCATTTTATTACATTCAGAAATAATAACGGCTGGCCTAATAATGTTATAATGTGCCAACAGGATATTTTTAGTTCTCTTCACTTTACAACAAATCCTTTAAATTTAACACATTTATCAGAACAGAACAATAATTACAAATATATAATTCGAATGGATAAATAAAATTGCAGTATATAATAATATAGGCTTAGCTATAAACAAACAAAAAAAATAAATGAATAATAATTTTAAGCGAACCATAAGGTAAGGTTGGGCTCTCATTCGGGAGAAATCCAAACGTTTCCATATTCGTGATGTTGCCTATTTCAAGCTTAACTATTATTCATTAGGAAAAATAGGCTTTGTAGTTCACGCGTGTTTCAGTATCGACGGAAAAAAAATAAAAAATCATAATTAACAAAAATATGCCAAAGTGGACCGCTGCTCACGCCGAATGGCACGGTGAACGACTACTGTTTCCAATGAATGTGCGCGAGGCACCAGCGCGATCAAACAGCTGAAACAGAAAATACAACATTTTTGGTCACACAGTAAAGGCATAATTCAAAAATGCAAAGTGTTAGCAGTTTGAAAAATCAAGAATAATAACAGAATTAATCATAATTATTGCTAAATGCTGGACCGTTCTCATTTCTATCTGCAAATGGAACCTGAAGGATTTTTTTTAAACCAAGAATGAACCGAAATGAAAACATTTAGCTTTTTATCCATATATATAGGCCTTATTTAATGACTGTTTAATAACAATAGCAAGATCCTTTGTGTAAAAGTCTTCTTTTAATTTTTGATGAGTAGACTGTAGCCTAAGACTATCCTACATTTTGAAATTAACTCACTGTACATTTTTTAATGTTTTTTTTTAAAGATGGTACAATGTTATATCATAATGTTATTGTTGTTTTACCTTCTGCTTTTATCTCATTTTACAATTACGTTCAGTTCGCAATCCGTCCCTTTGCGCCACCTTGCGGTAGTTTCGCGAATGAATTTAACACTTGACTGACTTGCAGTTAACGCCGCGGCCCTGCGGCGGCGGTACGCGCGGCGGTATTACTCATTTTGGTTGTCTACCATCTGTATCGTTCAGCCCTACTTGAATCCACATACTCTGGTTAAGCAGTCTGACACGGGTGGCAGTGTCATGCTAGTCATAGGTCAGTGTGGCAGTATGGATGGGCGTGTTGACGAGCCACCGATTTCCCACAATCTCTGCTTGAGTTTCTGTGACTTGTGTGCGAGGCTTGGCCTCAGCTGGGCAGAGTGTCTCTCTCTGTATGGGTTGTAACCTGCAGATTCCTTCAGTGTTGTCTCGGAGGAAGGGCTTGCTGGGGCAGAGATAATGAATGTCTTTGGTCAGGGTACACATACGCAGATTTGGGGCCAGGTATAACTGTGGGTTACTGTCGTGGTAGGCTACCACAACTGGTGTGTGTATCCCGACTTGAGTGTTTCCTTGCCAATATCCAACATTGACAATGTCTTTGAGTCTGTAAATCAGGAGTTTTCTGATGCACTTCTTGTGAGTCAATGCGATTTGAAGGACGATCAGGATGGCTGTCACTTGTACTTTGATGACTGGAAGTGCAGCTTGCCGTGTTGCTGTGGGAGAGGTTTGCTGTTAACCCACAAAACACCTGATCTGGGCACACCGTGCCTCAACATTGCGTTCTTAAAGGGCCAATGACCATGTGGCTTTGGGGCGTTGGTCCTCTGTATGGATGCATTGGTTGTTGAGGGCCATTAAAGTTTGGAGGCACATCTCTGTGATCACTTTCCAGGTTCCGTTGTGACTGGAGAATCGCTGGATGGTTCAGGAAGTGCAGAGCAGGCTCTTTTTGTCATCTGAGTAGTTTGTGCTCTGGCGGGAGCAGTGTTTTGCTGAAGTGGGCACTACCTTTAGTTCTAGACCAACACTAAGGCAGTAGTTGGTGAATCCAGCTGTCAGATGAAACTCCTTGGGATGAGGGTAAATCAGGCATGGCAAAGAATGCAGATGCCGTGTTAGGTGGTCTTGAGTCAGTCCACATAGTTAGCATTAGCTATGCATCATTGTCTCTTGAGAAAAGGGGGTGTTGCTCAAAGTGGGGCTGGGTTCCCTCCATTCCCTTGAAGGTGTGTGGTTGAGGGTTTGGCCACGCGGTCTGTTGAGCTGAACAGCGACCCCTTTTTGTATGTGCTGGGACTGCAGTCTTATATATTCACAATAGTAAATGTCTGGTAAGGTCTTGGCAGAAAGTTCTCACACTTGACAGAGCTTCTCAAGGGGGTTGCGATGTCTGCAAGAAACAGGAAGTAGCAGGCTGAGCTTTGGTTATTTTACTTTACTTCAGGTTAAAACGCAGTCACCATGGTTGGCAACAAGACCTCATAGGGAAGCTCATGCACTTGCTTGTGAAGGCAGGTCTAGGTCTTTGGTGCATGCTTTGAAGGGTGTGAGGCTCAAGGCCATATTCTCATGGCTGGCTGTGAGATTTTCTCGCGACCTCTGTGACCTGACAGTCTGTCTGGGTGAACTGTTTGGCTGAAGTGGCAGGGGTTTTGCACTTCAGCCTTGAGTTTCGGCTGTCTCAAGTTCAGCAAAGGGTCAATGTGATCCAGCAGCTCTTTATCAATGAGAAGGTGGTATGCATGTATGACTGCATGTTCAGTTCACACCTTTGGGGCCTTAAGAGTTCAGTTCTGTTTCTGAGCTTCATCATGGGGTCTATCAAAGAGTTAGAGGTGACATAAAAGTTGGGTTTACTTCAATGTCACCAGGGCTCCAAGTCTCGCCTTGTTTTCCAACATTCTTTTTCCTGGTTGCCCCCCTTTTCGATTGAGCTCCTCAGGAGTCTAGATACCAGGTTTGTGTGGTGACCGGTATGCTGAGAGGTGTTGGATCATCCTGGATGTGCAGCCATCAGCTGAAGTGGCTGGGTGATGCCATTACTTGGTGATGGAATGGCTGGCCCTGTGGTCAGTGGCTGGTTAGCAAGGATCTGGGTCGTGGGCTGGTCTGACCTTGAGACTGGGTTCTCGCGACCAGCTGAGATGTCAAGCCTGATCTTTGTGACCTGGCAGTGCACTTCAGACGAGTTGGGTGGCTGGAAAGGTGACATTCCCGCACTTGAGCCCAATTCTATGAATGCTCCAAGTCCAGTTGTGTTGTGTACACGGGGTGTACAGTCTCATGGAGCTGATGGTAAGATGCAGTGGAGTTGGCCATGTGTGTATTTTGGCCTGTAGTGGGTGGTCAGCCGTCTGCTGATGTGCTCTCTGGGTGCCATGGCCGTCTGGCTTTAGGATGGATGTCTCTGTGGTGAGAGACTGTTGGCTGAGATCAGGGCATTTCTCTTAATAGGAGGGCATTCTGGTAGGTTGTTTGTTTCTCATGCCACTCATAGTTAAAAGGACTCTGCTGGTCTGATCATGTTTGTCCTGCTGGTGAGGCCACTCTCAGGATCAGTTCCTTTAATGTCCTCAGGATCTTTTCATGCTGCCCCATGTGCTCTCCAGAGTCAGTTCTGGTACTGTGCAGAGATAGGCAGGATTTTAACAGTCTCTATGGAGGCAGCGCTGTGTTCTCTGTAGGCCAACGTACTGCGGACTTCGGGTGGAGGGAAGGTTCTGGAGTTGAAAACTTCCTCCCTTGTTGCCTGTTCTGTCATCTGCCGTAGACTCGTTGTAGTAGACTCGTAGTTGTAGTTTTTGTAATCCGCTTTGACAGTTTCAGTCTGCTGGTACAGGATGTTGTGTGCCTCGAGGCTGGGGGTGATCCTGAGCAGATAGTCTGTCTTGTGTGGTCACATTGGCAGAGTTCAAGCATAAAAGTCCCTGTTTTGCAAGTGTTGTGGCCTTTTGCAGTATTTAGGTCGACAGTTGTAATGTCTCTGGCCAGCTTGTTGGGGTATGTGGGTCCACATGGTGTGTGTGTCTTCAGTGATCCTCTGGAAGGGACCCTGCCCCCCCCCTGTGGTTGCTGGCTGGGAATGTGTGAAGTGTGAACAGTGGGCTCTCGCCCCCCCCTCGCAGGTTTGGACTCTTGGCTGGGGGGCCTGGGCCTGCTTTGTCAGGGAAAATTTTGTGTAGTGTTTTCCCCGTCTGTTCACCTTGTGGTCTGCAAGCATATTTCAGTTCATTCGTGACACTGAGGTCACCTTGGCTTTGTTTGACTTTACCCGATTGGTGTTTGGGTTGTCTTGTTGCTGAGCCAAGGACTTGGGTTTCAGCTTGGGCTGCTTGCAGGTGGCATTCACAGGCATTGTTTCGATTCGCCTGGGCCATTACTTAAGAGAGCTTCAGCCTGTTGGAGCCTCTCTGGCTTTTATCCCAGCTGCTTTCTATGCTCAGTGTCTGTGCTGGTTTTGTAAAGGCCTCTTGAAGCTTTCCACTTCCTCCTGTAGCTCCTTGTCCTCTTCATCCACTGTCGCTTGCTGGTCAAGTTGGTCTGGCAGTTCTGCGCATGCTTCCAGTCCTATGGCCTTTTTGTGGGCATTTTCCATTTCCTTTAACTGGATGATGCGGCTGTGGGCAAGAGCACCGATGATCCTGGCTGGCTCTCTGTAGCTGTAGCCTTGGTTTGATCATGGTCTGTCTGCCAGTTCAGGTTGTCGTCCAGCCGTTTCGCTCAGGTGCCGCAGATCAGGAGTAGTTCCAGACCGGGGGTGGCGTCCGTTGCAGCGTTCAGTCAGAGGTTGCTGGCTGATCAGGTGGGTGGCAGGGCTGGATGATCTGGACACAGGTGTAAGACAGGTGGAGCGGGAAAAACACAGAAAGCCAATGCAAGTATGCACAGATTTAGTGAGCTAAAATGTTTGGCTATGTGTTGCCTGGTTAACTAGTGTGATCAGTTAGTGACGCACACTAAACGCGTAGATATCATGGCCGATAAGGCGGGAGTGGATGATTGGTCTGAGTGAGCACCTGAAAATTATGAGTAACACTGCTGATGGGTGATAACCTAGGGGGTCATTTAATGACTTAGACTATTCGGTTTATCAACATTATTACCAAATATTCTCTGATGGTTCAGACAGGTTCAATCACTATGAAGGTATCAACTAAACAAACTGAAATAAAATCAGGAAGAGACAGAGGGAGGGCTTTCCTTATTTAGTTTAGGAGATATGATTGAGCAGTTATCACTTTTTTAAAGCCCCTTTCACACTGCGATTCCAGAAAATACACGGGTAATGTGTTCCGGCAATTGTTCCCGGGTCGCTAGATTTTGCACTTTCACACTGCCAGTGATTACCCGGAATATGTGCGTGCGTTCACACACAACCGATAAAGGTCCCGTGAAGACACGTGATATCAGGTAGTGACGTGTAATGTACGAGTCGAAAACGCCAGGCACGTTAACTTTCACTGAAGCTGGTGAACGATCTCAGCTTAAGTGAGAAAAGTGAGGAACTAACTGATCTCTGCTTCGTTACAGTTTGCACATATTTGTTTCGTCGCGAACGTTGATCTTCATTCAAAACACTCGCTAAAAGTGTCGCGTGATAACGCGCGTCATCACTACGACACACCCTTTACGGCATTAGATCTGGCTTTTGTTCACACAGCGCTCGTTCCGGGACTGAACCCGGCAATGTTACTAGGTACCCAACCCGGGACCAATCCCGGAATCAATCCCGGGACGTGTTTGCTTTCACACAGAAGGTGACCCGGCAATGTTCCGGCAATTTTCCGGGTCCGACGTGCAGTGTGAAAGGGGCATAAGTAATGCAGCATGGTCATAAAACCTAGGGAGACTGTTAGCTGTGCTAGCAGGGACACATCAAACACCTCGAGGTAATAAACAGAAACAATAGGAAGTGTTTCTAGTCGGCTCAGGGGCCTGGTGTAAGGAAGGTAATAGACAGGCAATTAGGCTACTAAAACCTGTACTCATTAAAGGGACACAGTTGCTAGAGCTGCTCTAACCTATACCGAGAGGGAAGATGGTGATGGTCAAATAACTAAAATAAGGTAAAGTTAAAATGAAAATGTCCTAATAGCTTAAGGAGACTAAAAGAAATAAAACTAATAAAAATAAATAAATAAATAAATAAATAAACAAATTGATTTAATTAAATCTCAGATTTAATTAAAATCAATTTAGCTTAATCTGTACCATCAAGCTAAAAATAAATGAATGAAATGAAATCATAGAGAGGTAGAATAAAAAAAATAAATAAAATAAAATAAAATAAAAATAAAATAAAAAAAAACACCACAAATAGTACCAACGTATGTAAGGAGGGGCAAACCTAACTGAGTCTATACAGAAGGTTATAGTATAAACAAGAAGTGAAACCAGGAGTGAGAGAGAGAGAGAGAGAGAGAGAGAGAGGAGTGGTTCATACTTTAGACTCCCACAGTGTCAGTTAGTCGGATGCTAACAGCTAACAGTTAAGTTAGCTTTGGCTACACTTGTTTGTTTACACAAGGGTCTGTGACGTGGGTGCTGTTATCAGATTGAACCAGAAGAGGCTGCTCTCAACTTCCGGGATCAGATGTTGCTAAGAGACCAATGCAAGCTTACAACACTTGCAAGTGGAGCAGAACTTGCACCGTTGTAAATCCGCATGGGAAACTCACGCACCGTCAGTTATGACGTATCGCATATAACTTAATTCACAAATCAAAACAGCACATTCACTTCACAGACAATGGCAAGTTACTAGTTAGCTAGACTAGAATTAAACCATTACTTTGCTATTCAATTGCATCACTTCAATGACTACAATGATATGCGATGGTTAAAGGAAAGCCTTAATTTAGGGAGATGAGGAACATCGCTCAAATCACTAATAAAAGCAAATATACTGCAGCGAGATTTCTTCGTCGCCCAGTTTTAATATCACTGCCAGTGGGATTTCTTCGCCATGCAGTTCGATTCCTGCAGCTAATCTGAGATTTCTTCGTCAGACTTATGATTTATGCATTTAAAACTGAAAGTGGGGGTTTCTTCACCCAATATCAGATAAATTTAGTATAAAACTATTTATACATGCTGCCTCTGGGATTTCTTCGCCAGATAAATAGGACTTATGCGGTTGTTGCAACAATTTTGATTGAGATTTTAAGACTCCCCGTTATCATTAATCCAACAGTGACCTGCAGTATTCCAAGATTAATTTTGCTCCGTGAACGGCGAGAGGGCACACATTAGTTAGCTATGCTAATGGTTAAACCCAAGGGAGTTATAGTCTAGTTGTATGGCATCAATCTAGCTATACATAACTTAAGGCCTTAATTTTAAGATACGCGAGGAACATCGCTCGCTATCTTCTTCACGCTAAAAGAGGGTTTCTTCGCTCAATTTAGGGCGGTTAAATTGCATTGAGACACACTATAAAAGGTTTAGCCGTTTTACAGGGTCAAATTTTATAAACTGCAGTTAACTTAAGTCATTAACAGAGGCTGGTTTCTCAGTGAGGAACTCGGGAACTGTTAAGGCTTGGAACGTGGGCGTGTATAGCCTACACATGCATTCACAAAAACACGCGTTTGGATAGTAGTCTTGTTTTGAATGAACACACATAAGAAACACACCACGATTACTGAGTCTGCTCACAGAACTAAGTTTAAAACGTTGCCCTAAATTCTCCACCATTTATGTAACAAATTAGCTCAAAGTGAGATGTACATAATTAATCATAACGGGTTATTATTAACTACATTCATCTTCAGGAATTACTTGTAGCATTATATCAATAATAGTACAATAAAATGATTTGTTCGTCCGCAGGGCGGACAGTGTTAATCGTTTATTGACTCTAAGTAAAATTATTTCTCTGGCCACGAAAAATAATTTTACTACTAATACATTGCTCCCAGAGCATGTAACGAAACCGGAACGTTAAAGTGACCTCGTCCTGTGAGCAGCAAACACAGACAACCAAGTGTGAATACATATGAATGTTTATTAAACTACACTACAGGGGAACATGCAATCAGACTAAACACAAACATACACACATTAAACATAGATGCCAACGCAAGAAAGGCATGGATAGAGAGAGAGAGAGAGAGAGAGAGAGTGTTGAACTCTAATCAAGCTTTGTCCCCCTTTATGATTGAATCACAGGACCGGATACCAGTTGCCTTGTCAAAAACTCTTTATTGTCATATGTATCAGGCATAGGAGAGAAACTTGTTGTCTTTGCCAGCTTGGTATGTGTTTCTCTGAGGTTTAAACAGTGAGCATAACTTATATACCACTGACCAAAGGATTTGCAATTCCTTACAAGGTAAAGAAACATGTTGGTTTGTTTAAATTAGAATGTATACTTCATGCTTACATCAGTTGATATATATATATATATATATATATATACACATCGGTGGAAAAAACAAGCCACCGTATGCATCAGTGTAACACGTTACATGTACACACGTTCCTGCACGTACACACATTCTTGTATGGCCAAAATGATCTCTTCTCCCTGTGTCTGTCATATGATCCTAACATGTTCATGCAAACTTTAACTCATGCAGTATATATAACTTCCTCATGCACTAAAACTTCACAAATACATATAAATAATATTAAAATAATAAATTTCTGGTCCACAGAGAGATAGAGAGAGAGAGAGAGAGAGAGAGAGAGAGAGAGAGAGAGAGAGAGCGCACTGCAGAGAGAGAGAGAGCGAGCGAGCGCTCACGCGCAAGAGAGTGGAGAGTCATGGCAGTATTTACTCATAAACTAAATCACAACCTGTTAAGAACCATCAAAGAATCTCATCACCTTAATTAAAAGGGGTCAAAGCCTAGAAGCGCATCTAAATAGTTAACTAGCGGTTACTTGCATTGGTTGTGTAGTTGCTGAGTAAAGGGTCCCGGTGCATGTATAATGCGTAGATTCCTGTTGAATCCTGTTAGGAGTGAAACCTTCGTCATTTCATCCATGGTTTGACTGCTCCGAAGTGAATCAACAAAGTTGCTGAAAACTGCCAGAAGATCGGACTCCCCCCGGAAGGGGAGTCGCGAGGTGTCCAAGGTGATGGGTGTCTCCAGGGAACCGCAAGTTAAGAAGAGCTAAGAGAGATGCCTTTTGGGTGTGGAAGAGGTTTTATCTGGTTTCCCAGTAACACCCCTTTTGGTTGGATTGACCAATAACAAGGCATATAGTTTCAGCGGGAAAGTGTTTCTTTGTCTCAATAACACCTGATTTGCATATTTTATTAATGGAGTGATTAACTGGTTATCTGGTAACCCAAACTATGGTACAAATAGTATGATGCATTTTAGGCTCACATAGTAGAGATATTTAGCTAAGGCAAACCGAGAGGTTTAATTAGGTACCAAGAAAGATATGCAAGACAGATAGAAACATAAAGATACATTCTTATGCTTGAATATAGGCACTTAGAGGTCAACTAACACGACTAGAGAATCATAACTATGCTAATATGAGCTGGAAAACATACAAACACACAGGAATATATCGTATACATTTGGAATGGCTTATATGTTGAGTTAAATGCAAGAAGGTTTGAGTGTGTGTGTGTGTGTGTGTGTGTGTGTGTGTATGTGTATGTGTATGCGAGCGGCATGGAGAGGTCTTTTCCTCTGCATGCTTTGGCCATTGAAGCTGATTAAGATCTTTTTGAAGCTTATGAGTCCGAGCTAGGAATGTAGAGGTGTTCCTGGTGATGCTCAAACAGGCCCCTAAAGGTGTCAATGGCACTGTTTGATGCAGACTCATTGGCTCTAAGCTGTGATTTACATGAGGTCAGTCAGTAGATTAAAAATCTTTCTGAATATTAGAATGAATGTGTTATCATGATCTAGTCCATACGCTACATAAACAACAAATTACTTTTAAAGTTAAGATTACTTAATTGAATTAAGGCAATGAGTTTGCACAAATGAATTAAGTAAACTTAACAAATTACTTTTTACAGTGTGGATCTGTTAATCATGTTGTGGTTTCTTTCTGATTGTGACATTGCTGCTGATCTGAGCTGTAGATCCTGAACTGAGAGACTGAAGAGTGTCATTGTTCTCTACAGGTTGAGTTATTGTGGAGTCACAGATGAAGGTTGTGCTGCTCTGACTTCAGCTCTGAGATCAAACCCCTCACACCTGAAAGAACTGAACTTGTCTGGAAATAAACTAGGAGCGTCAGGAGTGAATCTGCTCTCTGATGGACTGAAGGATCTTCGCTGTAAACTGGAGATACTCTGGTAAGATTACATAAATCTGTCAGCATCTTCCTAAATGTTGCTCCTTTGTTGATTATGAACAAAATGAAAACCAAAACTGTGTCATAAAGAAAGTTTCCTGTCAGTTAATTGAAAAGAATGCTGTTTTAATCTTCATTACATTCTTTCCAAAGTTTTTGACACAATTTTAAAATACTTATGATATTATAGGTTGAGTGGATGATCTAAAAACAGCTGCTTTATATCATACAGATGTGTGTTGATGATTTGGGGTATTTACAAAAGAATTAAACAGTTTTCTATGATATTGAAACTAACCCCTCAAAACACATGTGTCACAGTGTCTGGTCTGTGTATCCTTGGGTGTCCACTAGAGGTCTCACGTCCCCTTATCGTCACCCCACTTCAGTACTACATTTCCCACAAGTCTTGTCGGTATTCATCACTGTTCATTCTATTCAGCTGTCCCCACTTACATTGTTTGCACCTGTCTATATATACCCTGGTTGTTTCTGTCATTGTTATGGAGTCCTTGTTTGATGTTACCCTGTTTTCTCGTGTTCCCTTGCGTGTTCTATGTTTCTTGTTTTGGACTGCTCACCTGGATTTTGACCTTTGCCTGGCTGGATTATGATATTTGGAGTATCCCAATAAAACACTGCTTTTGGATCTACCTATTTGTGTGCGTGTCGTGACAGAAGGACTCCATCATGCCTAGATCCAGCGGTGTGGGATTTCGAATCTGTTCCCCAGCCACCATAGAGGAACGGAGGGGGAGACTTCTGAACCTGACCACCCTCCGTCAAAGGGGGAGCGAGGTGGGTGGTTTGGCTCAGAAATTTTGGACGATGGCAGTAGGGCTGGGGTATAATGATGAGGCACTTAAGGACATATTTAACGCCTGCCTGGATGACCCTGTGCCTGGGTGGGAGATGAAGGGGCTGGAGATCCTGGACTTTTGGGGATTTACCAATTACCTGCACCATCGGGCTCAGTGGGATACATCGACCACACCTGTGTCTCCAGACAAGATGGCCGCCAGCCCAGAGCCACAGCACAAGATGGCCGCCAGCCCAGCGACACAGCACAAGATGGCCGCCAGCCCAGCGCCACAGCACAAGATGGCCGCCAGCCCAGCGCCACAGCACAAGATGGCCGCCAGCCCAGCGCCACAGCACAAGATGGCCGCCAGCCCAGCGCCACAGCACAAGATGGCCGAATCTACACCTTTGTCGTCAGACAAGATGGCTGACTCAACGCCTGAGTCTCCAGTCAAGGTGCCACCGACTCGCCATCATAGAGGGCAGAGGAGGAGGAGACAGGCGTCTACCATTCCTCAAAGCCCGGAGGACGTTCCCGAGCAGCCCGCTGCCGTCCCGGAGGAGGTTTCCGAGCAGCCCGCTGCCGTCCCGGAGGTCGTCCCCGAGCAGCCCGCTGCCGTCCCGGAGGTGGCGCCCGAGGCGGAGGCCGATGCGGTGCCCAAGGCGGAGCCCAAGGCAGAGGCTGATGCGGTGCCCGAGGCGGTTCCTGATGCGGTGCCCGAGGCGGTTCCTGATGTGGTGCCCGATACAATGCCCGAGGCCGAGGCGGTGCCCGAGGCCGAGGCGGTTTCCGATGCGGTGGCCGAGGCGGTTCCGGTTCCCGAGGCGGAGGCTGAGGCCGAGGCGGTTCCCGATGCGGTGGCCGAGGCGGTTCCGGTTCCCGAGGCGGAGGCTGAGGTCGAGGCGGTTCCCGATGCGGTGGCCGAGGCCGAGACGGTTCCCGAGGCCGAGACGGTTCCCGAGGCCGAGGTGGTTCCCAAGGCGGTTCCCGAGGCCGAGGCGGTTCACGTCTCCACAGGCCGTCCAGAGCACCTTCACGTCTCCACAGGCCGTCCAGAGCACCTTCACGTCTCCACAGGCCTTCCAGAGCACCTTCACGTCTCCGCAGGGCCTCCGGAATGGCAGGTCCCGCTCTGGCCGCTCAAGTGGCGGGTTCCTCCCTGGCCGTCTGCACAACCTGAACTGACGGATCCTCCGTGGCCACCTGAACTGCCTGGTCCCTTGTGGCCCCCTGAACTTTCGGGTCCACCCTGGCCCCCTGAACTGACTGATCCACCTTGGCTACCGGTTCCCCTACATGGGCCTGGCCCTCCATCCCTCCCCCTGTTCTACCTCCACCAGTCCACCTCCCTCCTGGTCTCTTTGTTCTTGGGTTTGTTTTTGTGTTCTGAGGAGCATCTGGTAGTTGCTCCTTAGAGGGGGGTAATGTCACAGTGTCTGGTCTGTGTATCCCTGGGTGTCCACTAGAGGTCTCACGTCCCCTTATCGTCACCCCACTTCAGTACTACATTTCCCACAAGTCTTGTCGGTATTCATCACTGTTCATTCTATTCAGCTGTCCCCACTTACATTGTTTGCACCTGTCTATATATACCCTGGTTGTGTCTGTCATTGTTATGGAGTCCTTGTTTGATGTTACCCTGTTTTCTCGTGTTCCCTTGCGTTGGTTATGTTTCTTGTTTTGGACTGCTCACCTGGATTTTGACCTTTGCCTGGCTGGATTATGATATTTGGAGTATCCCAATAAAACACTGCTTTTGGATCTACCTATTTGTGTGCGTGTCGTGACAACATGTAGAAGCAGGTCTGAACTGAGAGATTGTGCTGTGTTTGTCTGAGCAGTCATTGAGTAGCTGTCAGTGTATTTGATTTCTCCATTACATTAAATAAATACGTTTGACCAAAGTTTTGTTGGCAAACCAATTTATTGGTTAATTTAAAAGGGTTTCTGCAGGATTTTTTAGCTCAAATTTAAGACTTTTTAAGACCTGCACAAATAAAATAAATACCATATGAGCGGGGTAGGGCAATGTCTATAGTAACATATTAAACTGTAAAATTACTATAAAAATCATAATTTACAATTCAGATACAAGTTTTCACAAAAAGAAGTTTTATAAAAGGATAAACTTTACATTTTAGCCTTTAAACCACTTTTAAGGAAATGGATGAGTCAAAAGTATTAATTATTATATTAATTTAAACAATTATTATCAATAAATTATTATATCAGTTAAATAACAAATTAGGGGTGTGTGATATTAACAAAAAATGATATCTCGATAATTTTCTGGGATTTTATCGATAGCGATAATTAGACGATATTTTGATGAGTGTGTTATTGTGCTGACTTCTTAGGGACTGTCGTGGACAGCTGACTCCTGAATTATTTTAATATTCTTCATATTCTGTGTGGTCAGTTCACAGCAATGATATAAATTAATCATTTCCAACAAGTTTTATAGGCATTTTACCTTTAAGCCATTTTTTCTAAAAGTATGTACCATTTTTTGAGTCAAATTCTTTCATTTGGGCTGTTAGCAAGCAAATAAAATCAGTATCAACAAAATTGATCTTAAATCTTTAGCTGCATCTGAAGTGGCATTTAGATGTGTTTACACACTGTTTAATGAAGCTCTGAGGGACATGGAATACTTTAACCTGCAGTTACAAATGCATAAATAATGTTTTGATATATTAAACATAAAACACTGAAAACTGATGTTTGAAATTATTTTAAAAATGAAAAGGTATCTTAAATGTGAAATTAAAACCGCCAGCAGGTGGCAGCAAGTCACTGTTAAAGGAGTCATTACAACTGAACCGAATCATTTAAACGATTGATTCATTCAGGAACGAAACGCCGTCCTGTTACTCAGAGACGCAAAACAGCGCTGTGGCTGTGTTTGAAATGATTTTTGTTGGAGAAAAAGAACAAAAACAGAAAATCTGGCGTCTAAAATGTAAGTCTCTTAATATTAACTTCTTTTTTTATTGAACTGTTGTATAAAATCAATATCACATTTGTAATCATGCTGACTTTTGGAGAAAAAAACCTCACTCTTTGTGTGATATTAACTATATAAAATGATATAAATATATACATTTTCTGCCCAATATCTTGAATTATGTGATAATTCTAAATGCATTTTAATAGACTGATTCATGCAGTGAAAGAACGCACTCTAAATGCGCACGAGCACTAGTCTAACCTGCTAGACTTCATCACCTAATGTATGCGTGCACTCTGTAGGTGTTTTGTGTTTCTTTTCGTGATATAATCGATAATATCAAATCTCACATCGTTAAAACAATTACGATATTATCGCAAACCATACATATCGCACACCCCTATACTGTTTAGATTTTTAAATGCATTGTCTTCTTATCGATCCACCAGTTCAAGATTCAAGATTCAAGATTTTTATTCATCACGTACACGATTATATAGAGCATATATAACCAGCAGTGAAATGTGAGTCAGGTCCGCTCCTGTCACAGTCATGGACTTCTGTTCTTTTGTGTTATCCCTATTTGGTCATGTTCTGTTCCTAGTTTAGTTAAATGATTACTCCCCTCCTGTTCCCATTCTTCTCATTACTTGCCTTGTGTTTAAATACCCTGTCTGTTTAGTTCCAGTTTGTCCACTATTAATGTTTGAAGATTTGTGTTTGGTTGTGCCCCTGTTCTCCTGTGGATCATTAAAAGTACCCTTTTCTATATCTCCTTCGTCGTGCGCTTTACTTTGCACACCCACACGTATTACAGAATAGCGGTCTGAAAAAGTGAATACGTTTTTCTTTCTTTTTTGTTTTGTTTTCCCCCTCTCCCGGGAATGGCCTTACCAGCTGTCCAGCTCCTATGCCTGGAGCAGTCGGACCGTTCGTTGGAGGACCACACCAGGGACTTTCTCGATCTGGCGTGCCTTACCCACTTCCCAGACCGCTCGCTCTGTACTTTTTATTACACCGGCCTGAGTGAGTGGTGTAAGGCATGCCTACCAGCGAACAGTCCCATAGAGGATTTCGCCGCCTTCGTTGAGTGGGTGCTGGAGATTAACGGATACCCGTTCACCATCTGCCCCGCTGAGGAGGATATCTCCAGCCCCACTCCCGAACCAGAGACCAGCCAGTCATCATTCCACGGCACGGAGATACTGCCTGAGCCCACCGCAGACGGAGAGCCTGAGCCCACCACGACTGAGCTGATCGTCGCCATGGCGCCTGAGCCTCGATCAGCGTCTGACCAAGCACGTGAGCCGGCAACATCGGCCGCTCCCGAGGGAGTTTTGGTGGAGATCGAGGGCTTGGAGAGAAGCCCCGCCCACCCTCCCGCCCCTGAGGGTGAGCTGCAACTAGTCTCTGGAGTTTATTATGAGGAACTTATGGACATTTTTGAAATGGATTTAATAGACTGGTTTGGGGAGGTAACTCCCAGTCCTCCTATATCTCCGCTGGTTCCGCCCAGCCCAAGTCCATCTGTGTTCCCTCCCAGCCTCCCTCTCCCGCCGCCTCTCAAACCAGCCAGTTCCTCAACCCCATCTCCACTGGTGCCGGTCAGTCCCGCAGCTCACCCTCAGTCAGCGCCATCTGGGCGCGATGATTCGCTGCGGGACTTCCAGTCTCCAGCTCCGCCTTGGCGTGAGGATTCCCTGTCTCTGCCTCCAGCCTCCGAGCCCTGGACTCCACCTCGGTCCTTCGACCCATCGGCTCCGCCTTGGCACCTAGCTCCCTCGTCTCCAACGTAGCCCGTCATCCCACCAGCTCCACCGGGCTCCCTCGTCCCTCCGGCTCCGCCTTGGTCAGTCGTCGACCATCCGCCGCCTCGGGACTCCACTCCTATGGCTTCGCCTCGGGACTCCACTCCTATGGCTTCGCCTCGTCACTCCATCCCTCCGGCTCTGTCAGGCTCCTCCTTCCCTCCAGCTCCACCTCCATCCTCAGTCGCTCCGACGTCGCCGGTGCCTTCAGTGCCGCCTTGGACCTCCGGACCCTCTGTGTCACCCTGGCTCTCCATCTGCTCGGCTCCAACCTGGGCTCCTCATCCATCGTTGCAGTCACCGTCAGTCGGCCCCCTGGTGTTGTCGGCTCCTACTCCACCATGGCTCCTCCCGCAGTCGACTCCACCATGGGCCACTATCCTGGCTGGCCTCTGGATGATCATCTGGCTCCTCCTGCTCCAGGCTCCTCCCTGGCTCCTCCCTCCATCCACTCCACCCTGGTACTATGCTCCATGCTCCCTCTCCATTGCCTGCCCCTTGCCTACCCCACGCCCGCCTCCTGAACCCCCACCCTCCCTCCGCTGGACTATCTCTTTCGGTGCGAGGACGCACCGTTCTGGGAGGGGGCGAATTGTCACAGTCATGGACTTCTGTTCTTTTGTGTTATCCCTATTTGGTCATGTTCTGTTCCTAGTTTAGTTAATTGATTACTCCCCACCTGTTCCCGTTCTTTTCATTACTTTCCTTGTGTTTAAATACCCTGTCTGTTTAGTTCCAGTTTGTCCGATATTAATGTTTGAAGATTTGTGTTTGGTTGTGCCCCTGTTCTCCTGTGGATCATTAAAAGTACCCTTTACTTTGCACACCCACGCGTATTACAGCTCCATGGACAGTGCAATTATTAAAGAATACAACACAGATGAAAATATAAATAAATATAGGTATGAAAGAATGAAATAAAAGTAAAAAATAAAAATATAAGAATAAAATATAAAAAGAAGTATACTGTAGAATTAAATACAGAATAGAAAATAATGTGCATGAAAGTATACTGTAGTCTTAAATATTAAGATACACAGGAATGTGCAAGAGGTGAATGTGCAAACAGGTTGACACTGTCAGTATGTCAATATGAGTTAGAGAATGATGAATATCTTACTGATTAAGTGAATATTAAGTGGAGACATGTAGATGTTAAGAGGCTGGTTTTGAGTTTAGGAGCCTGATGGCCTGGGGGAAGAAACTCCTCCTAAGTCTCTCAGTTTTTGCCATCAGGCTACGGAAGCACTTACCAGATGGCAGCAAAGTGAAAAGATGGTTACTGGGGTGGATAGAGTCCAGTTCACATTTAAAGCTCTGTGTGTTTGCAGGGTAAAAACATGGGTCGATTTTAGTATTTGTCTGAAATTTCTAAACAAAGCAAAACAGTTTTATTGAAAATGCACATTCATTCTTTGCGAGTAGGTGACGCTTTTGGCAGAACTATAACTATTTCCCCAGTGACAGCAGAACACAAAGCAACGCAGCACCGGACTTTGAACGTTCAGCGCTCATGAAATCATAGCCTTTTGAAGTTCAATCATCACATTCAGCATATCGCAATTCTAGTCTTTACATCCCCAAATTTAAAACCTCTTGAAATCACAATTAAGATTTTCTTGTACAATTTTAGACTTTTTAAGACCCAATGGAAACCCTAAGGTAGGATGGTAGCACAGTTCTTCAGTGCTGATGTTAACTGTCAGTCTTCAAAGAATCTTAAATTCTTCTAAAACTTGGTTTATACATCTGCAAATTGGCTTGGTGTGAAAAATAATGTGAATTTTTTTTTTTTTTTTTTTAATCTTACGAAGTATTAACACATGTTAGACTGCACCCCATAAACCACCCCTTTAATATAAAGTTGCCAAGGCTTTAGACTGGATCTGTTAATCATGTTGTGGTTTCTTTCTGATTGTGAAGTCGCTGCTGATCTGAGCTGTAGATCCTGAACTGAGAGACTGAAGAGTGTCATTGTTCTCTACAGGTTGTGGGATTGTGGAGTCACAGATGAAGGTTGTGCTGCTCTGGCTTCAGCTCTGAGATCAAACCCCTCACACCTGAAAGAACTGAACTTGTCTGGAAATAAACTAGGAGCGTCAGGAGTGAATCTGCTCTCTGATCTACTGAAGGATCCTCACTGTAAACTGGAGAAACTCTGGTAAGATTATATAAATCTGTCAGCATCGTCCTAAATTTTGCTCCTTTGTTGATTATGAACCAAATGAAAACCAAAAAACTTTGTCATAAAGAAAGTTTCCTGTCAGTTAATTGAAAATAATGCTGTTTTAATCTTCATTACATTCTTTCCAAAGTTTTTGACATTATTTTAAAATACTTATGATATTATAGGTTGAGTGGATGATCTAAAAACAGCTGCTTTATATCATACAGATGTGTGTTGATGATTTGGGGTATTTACAAAAGAATTAAACAGTTCTGACATTTTCTATGATATTGAAACTAACCCCTCAAAACACATGTAGAAGCAGGTCTGAACTGAGAGATTGTGCTGTGTTTGTCTGAGCAGTCATTGAGTAGCTGTCAGTGTATTAGATTTCTCCATTACATTAAATAAATATGTTTGACCCAGGTTTTTTGGCAAAATAATGTATTGGCTAATTTAAGGTAGGATTGTAGCACAGTTCTTCAGTGCTGATGTTAACTGTCAGTCTTCAAAGAATCTTAAATCCTTCTAAAACTTGGTTTATACATCTGCAAATTGGCTTGGTCTCGTGTGACAAAAATGTGATCGAGGTGCCAGCAGAAGTGCACATTGACATTGCTAGACCACTTTTCTTGTGTGCATCACATTTTTAATAATTTGAGCGAACAGTGCGACTTAAAGGCAACATTGACTGCAAAGATGTGGAAAGAACCTCTATTTAAGAATATTGTAGGCTATATGGATTCATGTACATTCACTTCACTATTTCAGAAGTTTATAGCCCTATTCGCATGGGATTAGTATTATCTGGGGACATTGTGTGATTTTGAAATTACCCCCCCCCCACACACATCTGAATTTTGTGTGGTGCATTCACACAGGATAAGAGAAGCTTGTGATTTTACTCAAATTTACTGACTTATCTCCCAGATACACGGATGTCAAGGCTTTGGTGTAGTATAGTGATATGACAGCACCCAAAATACTGTCAAAACACTCCAACACAGCTCCATTCTTCACAAAGATTGATAAAAAGGTGCACAGGAAACAAAAACCTCGAAAAATGATATACCACCCGCCAAATCACAGAGATGCTGATTCGCACGGATCTAATATTATCACAGAACCTCAGTGTTCGGCGAAATATGACAGGTCATATACGGGGGAATTTTTACTTTACAAATCACAGACATGACCGATTCACACGGGATTAAGATCACAGACAACCTCTGCAATTATTACAAAAAACTGGAGGTCACCAGGTAATACTAATCCCCCGCGAATAGTGTTTATGAGACTAACTTTCATTTCAACAGTTTTGTTTTGTAAATTCTGAATGAAAATATTTTAAATATATACTGCATACATATTATACAAGTACATATAAGCTGGTAAAAAATATATATATAAATAAATAAATAAATAAAAATTAATGCATAAGTATTTGTCTATTACCGAGTAAAATAAAACCTTTTTAAATAAAAAAGTATTTGTATAGTAATATTAAGTAACCTATGAATATTGTAAGAGAAAATAAAATTCCATGAATTTCAGATCCTTTACGTAGTATTTCTATAATAAATGTGTACAGATGGTCACTGAATTAAACAGAAATATTATATTTTTGTATTTAATATACAACACTTATGTTACTTAAGGTTATATTCTTAAAATTTTAAGATGTTGGTGAAATATTATTGAATGGTCATACTCTGTTGTTTGTTGGGTGAACAGGCAAACGAAAAAACATGTAAATAAAGACTGTATATTTCTTAAATGTTGAAATGGTGAGACGTAATAAGAGCTGCATACTTCTTACTGTAGTCCTTGTCTTGAGTTGTAATTGAGTCCTCTTTTAATTAAACATTAATTAAACATCCTTGTTTAATTAAATATCCTCAATAGAAAATTTCTAATTAAATTTTGACTATATGATTCACCAAACTACTACTAAACATCATTTCAGAGAATAGTACAATAGTAAGACTATAAATGCAGATGCAGTCAGCAAGTCACAACAGTGCTGCGCAGAAGAAAGTATAGTTAACCAAGGCATATGAATATTAATGCTGAAGATAAATGAGTTACAAACAATAGATAGACCTTCCACTCGAGATCCATGTGGACAAACCAGATTTATCACAGGAACTTCCTGAGGAACGCTGTTCCTTTATTATTCTCACTGTATGACCATTTAGTTCCCACATTTACAGACACAGATCTTCTGTGACCCTTGTGTTCTGATTTCATATAGACCCAGTTCTCTTATTTCATTTCTCTACATCACTTTAGCAGGAGCGTGAGTGTGATGCACCAATATGATTGAATAAATGAGTCTACTTACGAGTGAGCAGGAAAGAATGTGAATGGATGAGATATCATTCGTAGTCTGTGTTTTGGCTCAACATAATAAACTTTGAATGCATTTAAATGTGAAGTATAAACAGGAGCACAGTTTCAGATGATTTCATCTGAGACACAATCACAATTCAGTACATCTGACTAACAATAACTGAGACTATCATCTTTCACCTAAATCCTGGTTTATACTCACTTATTATGCTTTACAAAGAGACCATTTTTATTGTGCATATGGTGTTTTCCTAGTAAAATGATCAGCTGTACTATATATTATACTTTTATAGTTTGTTGTTTATATAATACATGATTAATTATTTTAGCATTTATAGTATTTTTATTTGTATTTATTTTTTATGTCTTTAACATAAAAGATAATGAATGTTACCAAGGCTTTAGACTGGATCTGTTAATCATGTTGTGGTTTCTTTCTGATTGTGACGTTGCTGCTGATCTGAGCTGTAGATCCTGAACTGAGAGACTGAAGAGTGTCATTGTTCTCTGCAGGTTGAAGGATTGTGGAGTCACAGATGAAGGTTGTTCTGCTCTGGCTTCAGCTCTGAGATCAAACCCCTCACACCTGAGAGATCTGTATCTGTCTGGAAATAAACTAGGAGCGTCAGGAGTGAATCTGCTCTCTGATGGACTGAAGGATCTTCGCTGTAAACTGGTAACACTGTGGTAAGATTATTTAAATCTGTCAGTATCCTCCTAAATGTTGCTTCTTTGTTGATTATGAACAAAATGAAAACCAAAACTGTGTCATAAAGAAAGTTTTGAAACTAACCCCTCAAAACACATGTAGAAGCAGGTCTGAACTGAGAGATTGTGCTGTGTTTGTCTGAGCAGTCATTGAGGAGCTGTCAGTGTAATAGATTTCTTCATTACATTAAATAAATACGTTTGACCAAAGTTTTGTTAGCAATCAAATTTATTAGTTTAAAAGGGTTTCTGCAGGATTTTTAAGCTCAAATTTAAGACTTTTTAAGACCTTTTTTAAGACCTGCACAAATAAAATAAATACCATATGAGCGGGGTAGGGCAATGTCTATAGTAACATATTAAACTGTAAAATTACTATAAAAAGCATAATTTACAATTCAGATACAAGTTTTCACAAAAAGAAGTTTTATAAAAGGATAAACTTTACATTTTAGCCTTTAAACCACTTTTAAGGAAATGGATGAGTCAAAAGTATTAATTATTATATTAATTTAAACAATTATTATCAATAAATTATTATATCAGTTAAATAACAAATTAGGGGTGTGTGATATTAACAAAAAATGATATCTCGATAATTTTCTGGGATTTTATCGATAGCGATAATTAGACGATATTTTGATGAGTGTGTTATTGTGCTGACTTCTTAGGGACTGTCGTGGACAGCTGACTCCTGAATTATTTTAATATTCTTCATATTCTGTGTGGTCAGTTCACAGCAGTGATATAAATTAATCATTTCCAACAAGTTTTATAGGCATTTTACCTTTAAGCCATTTTTTATAAAAGTATGTACCATTTTTTGAGTCAAATTCTTTCATTTGGGCTGTTAGCAAGCAAATAAAATCAGTATCAACAAAACTGATCTTAAATCTTTAGCTGCATCTGAAGTGGCATTTAGATGTGTTTACACACTGTTTAATGAAGCTCTGAGGGACATGGAATACTTTAACCTGCAGTTACAAATGCATAAATAATGTTTTGATATATTAAACATAAAACACTGAAAACTGATGTTTGAAATTATTTTAAAAATGAAAAGGTATCTTAAATGTGAAATTAAAACCGCCAGCAGGTGGCAGCAAGTCACTGTTAAAGGAGTCATTACAACTGAACCGAATCATTTAAACGATTGATTCATTCAGGAACGAAACGCCGTCCTGTTACTCAGAGACGCAAAACAGCGCTGTGGCTGTGTTTGGAAAGATTTTTGTTGGAGAAATAGAGCAAAAACAGAAAATATGGTGTCTAAAACGTAAGTCTCTTAATATTAACTTATTTTTTTATTAAACTGTTGTATAAAATCAATATCACATTTGTAATCATGCTGACTTTTGGAGAAAAAAACCTCACTCTTTGTGTGATATTAACTATATAAAATGATATAAATATATACATTTTCTGCCCCATATCTTGAATTCTGTGATAATTCTAAATGCATTTTAATAGACTGATTCATGCAGTGAAAGAATGCACTCTAAATGCACACGCGCACTAGTCTAACCTACTAGACTTCATCACATAATGTATGCATGCACTCTGTAGGTGTGTTTTGTTTGCTTTTCGTGATATAATCAATAATATCAAATCACACATCATTAAAACAATTACGATATTATCACAAACCATACATATCGCACACCTCTATACTATTTAGATTTTTAAATGCATTGTCTTCTTATTGATCCACCAGTTCACATTTAAAGCTCTGTGTGTTTGCAGGGTAAAAACATGGGTCCATTTTAGTATCTGTCTGAAATTTCTAAACAAAGCAAAACAGTTTTATTGAAAATGCACATTCATTCTCTGCGAGTAGGTGACTCTTTTGGCAGAACTATAACTATTTCCCCGGTGACAGCAGAACACAAAGTAGCGCAGCGCCGGACTTTGAACGTGCATCACTCATGACATCATAGCCTTTTGAAGTTCAATCATCACATTCAGCATATCGCAATTCTAGTCTTTCAATCCCCAAATTTAAAACCTCTTGAAATCACAATTAAGATTTTCTTGTACAATTAAAGACTTTTTAAGACCCCGCGGAAACCCTGTTTAAGGTAGGATTGTAGCACCGTTCTTCAGTGCTGATGTTAACTGTCAGTCTTCAAAGAATCTTAAATCCTTCTAAAACTTGGTTTATACATCTGTAAATTGGCTTGGTGTTAATCATGTTGTGGTTTCTTTCTGGTTGTGAAGTTGCTGCTGATCTGAGCTGTAGATCCTGAACTGAGAGACTGAAGAGTGTCATTGTTCTCTACAGGTTGAGGGATTGTGGAGTCACAGATGAAGGTTGTGCTGCTCTGGCTTCAGCTCTGAGATCAAACCCCTCACACCTGAGAGAACTGAATCTGTCTGGAAATAAACTAGGAGCGTCAGGAGTGAATCTGCTCTCTGATGGACTGAAGGATCCTCGCTGTAAACTGGAGAAACTCTGGTAAATCATCTCTCTGGATCAAACACACACACTGGTATTCACAAATAAATATTTACAAATAGTTTATAGTTGTCATTCTGATGTAGAATCATCTGTAGAGTTTTATACACATCAGAAAATGTTCCAAGTGTAAACAGAGATAAACCTTTAGCACATGTTTGTTAATGTTTTGATGTATTAGTTTTGATTCGTACATACGTTAACACATTATTAGTTCATAAAAAATTAATATTTAATTTAGGTATTAGTGCATTAGATACATTAGTATTAGGTATTAAGTAAAAGTTTGGGAAGTCGTGGCCTAGTGGTTAGAGAGTTTGACTCCTAACCCTAAGGTTGTGGGTTAGAGTCTCGGGCCGGCAACACCACGACTGAGGTGCCCTTGAGCAAGGCACTGAACCCCCAACTGCTCCCCGGGCGCTGCAGCATAAATGATACCCACTGCTCCGGGTGTGTGTGTGTTCACTGCTGTGTGTGTGCACTTTGGATGGGTTAAATGCAGAGCACGAATTCTGAGTGTGGGTCACCATACTTGGCTGTATGTCACGTCACTTTTTTTTTATTTTTTATAATAACGTTCAGTTGTAAGTCATTTAAAAGTGATTAGTTAATGATGAACTAATCATTTACAAAACATAACTGTGTTCATAAATGATTAATTAGTGATTTGTTAATATGTTTAACTATGTTTTGTAGATTGAGTTAATTTACAAGTGATCAGATGATGATTAACTAATCATTTACAAAACATGACTATACGTTCACAAATGATTAAGTAATGTGCTAACAATTTACCAATCTGTCATGTTACCTTAAAAAATAGCATATCATGAAATAATCAAACATATCCTTAGTAAATGGATAATAAGTTACTAGTTAATATATTATTAATAACTTATAAATCATTGAAATGTCAACACTGTACTATTATCTCACAGTGTTAAAAATACTCCATGTGTGTCAGAGAAGACATCTGTCTGACCCTCAGCAGTCAGCACTTACACTGCAGTACACACTACAAAGTATTCAAAACCTGTTGTGTAAACGCATGAATAAATCATTTACAACACTTTCTGCATCCCCTAATCTAAAGTGTACACTACTCATCATTCATAGATCTTTCACCCCAGTGTGTACACACACAACCTGTAACCGGCAGGTTTGTAAAACATTTATAACTGATGAGTTTTTTTAAATGAATTGTGATTTCAAAATTGTGAATTGAACCTTTTATAGTTACACCCTTAATATTTTTTTTTTAAATACATTTTTCAAACATCATATGAGGACAGCAGAAGCCTCATTAATATTCACAAGAAAAGCAATTTGCTCGTCTGTGGCCTTATACTTGAACAATTAACAGAAATGATAAAGGCTCACACTCAGCTGTAGGAAATATGTATCCTTGTTTCAGTATGTTTTCACATCATACAGAAGTGTTGAAGATTTTAGGGTTTTCATGTAAAGAAAAAAAAACACTTTTTTATGGTATTTAAATGAACCCTGTCAATCAAGTGGGTCTGAACCTGAGACTGGATCTGTTAATCATGTTGTGGTTTCTTTCTGATTGTGAAGTTTCTGCTGATCTGAGCTGTAGATCCTGAACTGAGAGACTGAATAGTGTCATTGTTCTCTACAGGTTGAGTGATTGTGGAGTCACAGATGAAGGTTGTGCTGCTCTGGCTTCAGCTCTGAGATCAAACACCTCACACCTGAGAGAACTGGATCTGACTGGAAATAAACTAGGAGACTCAGATGTGAATCTGCTCTCTGATCTGAAGGATGATCCACATTATAAACTGAAGACGCTTGAGTGAGTAGTGATGATTAAAAATGTTTGATTTTTTTAAATGAAAGTTAATATAGTTTCTTCTTCGGTTAATTTCTTGGTAATTGTGACTAACATGTTTAACAAGAGTTTGATTCAGTTTATAGTTTAGTATCTTGATGTTTCTTTTTTACTTCAAAATAATACAGTATTTCACTAGTGAAAAATAAATATACTTGTATTTGAAATACATTTATTTCATGCTAAGTATACTACAAATTCATTTATGTATTTATTTACTTAATAAAAGCACCCTGCAATTGTACTTTTAGGATACTAAACTGAATTGAAAGTCAGTTCTGCGAGACAGACTTTTCAGGATAAGAGATTGACTAAAAATGAGCTCCTAAAACTTACTGCAGATTCTGGAAGATAAATTCTTCAAACAGTGATATAAAAGGATGTGATGCTGGTCCTTCAAGAGTCACTCTCAACTTATCTGTCCATAAAGCCTTTAAAAAATAGTCTTCATGTATTTCACAACACTTCAGCATGTGATTCTTATTAAGTGAGGGTCATATTTTAGGATTTTTGACCCAAGCAATGTCTCTGAGAACCTGACAGCTTGTGATTCTGGAGACTCCAGGAAGCTGCAGTTCTGGAAAATGCTGGCGCTGGAGACTAAATGTTTCCTGATGGTTTTAAATCTAATTTTTCACATTAATTCTTAATTATTTTGTAGTTAACGTGTCTTTTCTTCTCCACCTGTTTTTTCTGACCCCGCTGACCCAGTGAGCATTTCACTGTCCAATGGTCAAGCCTTAACTTTTTAATTTCTGTATTGCATTAGTTTTTATTATTTCTCATGGGGATTTAATTATTTTTTAAAAAGTGAAATCTCTTTTTTGGCTCATTTTATAAAAGGAAACCTGCCTAATAATTCTGCACACCTGAATATAAGGAGTTCACTTCCAGCCTTCATGGACAATTATATATCACTTATGAATAATTAAATACAAAATGAATAGTAGTTATTAAGATTGATGTGGTTTAGAATTGGTAAAATGTGCTTGAAAAAAAAATCAGAATATCAACGTGCCTAATAATTATGCACGCACTGTATAGTCATTGTTTTTTATATCTGAAATTATGAAATTAAATATTTTGAGAGAATGTCAGTTTTAATGGAAAGATGGTAACTATTTATAATTACTTTAATTGTCATAAATAAAACTGTGACAGAAAGAGAACAAAATTAAATTATGGTTTGGGTTCAGAATCAGAATCTGAACGGTTAAAAAGAGCTTTAAAATCATACGTCACAGGGTTAGTTTATAAATCTGACTAATAATGCAGATAGTTTGTTTTAGTTGTTGTAAAGTGGATAATGCAGTAATGTGACACACATTTGCTTGTGTTTTTCTTTCAGGTTTTAGATGTTAGTCTGACCTTCTCTGATCACTGATGCTGAATAAAGAGCCGCTACAGACAGACATCACATTCAACAGAATCAACACACAAACATACACTGATCATCACACACACGTGTTTGTGCAACTTTACAGAATGATGCAATTCATGATTAGAAATCAGACGAGGAAAACTTTATTTTTTTCTTCTGAAGTGACTTTTGTACTGGTGCCACATTTTACATAATAATATTGACAGTTTTCTGTGACAGTATGTGTATTTTCTGTTCAATTCTGTTCAGATTTTAACTCAATGTAAAAAAAATCTCTACACTCTGAAAGTAAAGTGAATTGATTTTGTACAGTTTTTATCATCTTTATTGTAAATAAATTGTCATGACATTTCAGTTTTGATGTGTCAGGATTAAGCAAAAGCTTACAGACGTTGTTGGAAACTCAGAAGCGAAGACCAGGAGACTCTTGGGTAATCTTCAGATGGACTCTTTACTGAGAACGCGCTGTGTGGCGCTGCAGTCATCAAAAGTCTAACTAAAGCAGTAATGCTTCATCATTTATATTCATTCAAGGGGGAGGGATACATTCAGTAAAGTGTCTAACAATCAAAAACAAAAACAAAAACAATAGAAGCCATCACAGAAATTCGAATGATTTCCACTACAAATACCATTACAAACATTACAAACCATCAACTTTTCACCATTAAAACCATTAAATAATGGTTTCCTGTAGTGTGTTTTGGGGCATATTACATTAAGATTCAGTGGCTTTAACAAAAGCCATGAACAGAAGGCGACCAAATAACAGCAGGTTGTCCTGGGATTTTACTAAAGTGCTATAGGCCACATGCTCTATCTACAAATGTCCTACGCCTGAGGCCTTGCATCAAAAATGGGAGCGTCTTCTGGTTCGAAGTAAACAAGCGGGACGTGACACTCATTCATTCAACAGTTGACAGCCAGTCATTCAAGATTTAGCGATCCAAACTTGCTAACGATGTGGGAACACAACTTCAACGAACTTAAAAAGGGTGAAATAACAGTACTTTTACCAGAGTATGTGAGTGGAGCGGAACGGTGTGATTTTGACTGGAGCCAGGAGCGGATTTTTTAAAAGTCAGAGCGTCGTGGTTTTCACTCGCTCCAAGAGCGCTCCACCACCGCTCCATCACCAGTACAATTCATGCCAACGGCCCATAATATAACTGCATATTTAGCAAGAATTCACGTTAAACATATTTACCTATAGCTTGATACAGATTGATCTCTCAAATCAGAAGGTTATAATGACGGCAATAGCCAAGCGGGAAGTGATAGTTCTCAACAGAGTATGTGAGCGGAGTGGGGCGGCAACAATTTCCCCTCCGCGCTCAGAGCATTTAATAATCACTCTGCTCCAGCTCCGCTCCAGGTTCACCATTTCCCACTCCGCTCCACACTCACTGATACCAGAAACACCGCTCCGCCTTCGCTCCGTGGCAAAGTACAGGTGCATCTCAATAAATTAGAATGTGGTGGAAAAGTTCATTTCAGTAATTCAACTCAAATTGTGAAACTTGTGTATTAAATAAATTCAATGCACACAGACTGAAGTAGTTTAAGTCTTTGGTTATTTTAATTGTGATGATTTTGGCTCACATTAAACAAAAACCCACCAATTCACTATCTCAACAAATTAGAATATGGTGACATGCCAATCAGCTAATCAACTCAAAACACCTGCAAAGGTTTCCTGAGCCTTCAAAATGGTCTCTCAGTTTGGTTCACTAGGCTACACAATCATGGGGAAGACTGCTGATCTGACAGTTGTCCAGAAGACAATCATTGACACCCTTCACAAGGAGGGTAAGCCACAAACATTCATTGCCAAAGAAGCTGGCTGTTCACAGAGTGCTGTATCCAAGCATGTAAACAGAAAGTTGAGTGGAAGGAAAAAGTATGGAAGAAAAAGATGCACAACCAACCGAGAGAACCGCAGCCTTATGAGGATTGTCAAGCAAAATCGATTCAAGAATTTGAGTGAACTTCACAAGGAATGGACTGAGGCTGGGGTCAAGGCATCAAGAGCCACCACACACAGACGTGTCAAGGAATTTGGCTACAGTTGTCGTATTCCTCTTGTTAAGCCACTCCTGAGGCGTCTTACCTGGGCTAAGGAGAAGAAGAACTGGACTGTTGCCCAGTGGTCCAAAGTCCTCTTTTCAGATGAGAGCAAGTGTTGTATTTCATTTGGAAACCAAGGTCCTAGAGTCTGGAGGAAGGGTGGAGAAGCTCATACTTTTAGAAACAGGTGATTCTGACCCCTGCTATTTTTTTTTTTTTTTTTTTTTTTTTTGATCCAGCGTGAACCGTGAATATTTCCGGCAGTGTTCTCTGATTTGTTACTTAGATTTGAGTGAACTAACATTCAGCCAATCACAGAGCGAATCATCTCTTGGGCGCATCTGCTATGAGCTTCAAATCTCTTGTTGCTGTTGTGAATTTTCGTTCGTTCATTCACTTTGCTATTAGGCCGTCTGGGATAAAATGCACCCCAGGAAAAAGCAAAGGACGATTACATCCTTTTTTCAAACACACACTGTAAGTATGTTACAGTATGTCGCGATGACACGAATCACGCGATAAAGTTTTTATGTTATGATTTAACCTACTGTAACGTCAAAAGACAACAGAACCCGTATGGACCTCGTCACGTCGTGCCGGATTCAGTGTGTTAAATGCTCTCCTACTTGTCACTTTGGATCAAAGCATCAGCTAAATGAGACGTAACAAATTATTGGTTTTTGCTGTCTTTTGTTGCCTACATGCTGCTCGCGGAGTAGAATTATCCTTTCACAATAAATCAAATTTGTTTTGCACCGAATATCTTAAAATACTTTAACAAATTTTATTCTTTTAATTCATTACTGCTACTTTATGTCCTAACTGGTCTAACAGTCAAAAGTTTTTGAACAACAAACTTGTTAATGTTTTTTAAAGAAGTCTATTCTGTTCTCCAAGCCTGCAATTATCTGATCCAAAGTACAGCAAAACAGTACAATTTTGAAATATTTTTACTAACCTATTTAAAATAACTGTTTTCTATTTGAATATATTTCAAAATGTAATTTATTGAGATTTCAAAGCTGAATATTTAGCATCATTACTCCAGTCACAGGATCCTTCAGAAATCATTCTGATATTCAGATTTGCTGATCAAAAAACACTTATTATGATGGTATTTAATGTTACTGCTTTTTGAGTAAATTATTTTACTAATTTATTTCAGTCATCACTACTGATCCCATCAAACCATTTTCACTATGTCCAGTAAAGTCGAGTGTTTGGGCAGCATTTGAATGATTATTGAAACTTAAACATTTTCAATAAAGTTTTAATGACTTTGGCTGTGTTTCTCAGAAGCATCGTAAGCCTAGGTTGATCGTACATCCATTGGTGGCAATGGGTCTACGATGTACTTAGGCTTAAAATATTTTTGGGAAACACAGCCCTTGTCTTCATGTTTGATTGCGTGATGATATAATATATATATTTTTTTAATTTTGGTTCAGATGTCTTCATATGTTGGCCTGATCTTACTTACACCTTAGTTCTGGCAACAACGTTCAAACAATCATGATTGTTAATATTCAGTAAAATAGCAACGCTACTGCCACTGCCTTTAAAGCAGTGTTTATTAATTCAGTATCAATAAGCAGTATTTAGACTTCGAGTATAAGTAACATGTTTTAAGCAACTGCAGTTTTTACATGTAGATATCAAGGAGAAAAGCACCCATATTCACAGGACATGTGTTTGCAGTCAAATCAAGTAAATATATGCATATAAGCTGAAATGTGATGCAGTAATTCATGCAAACATGCCCCCCCCCACCTGTGTTTATTTCAGTCTCCAGCAGTGCTGACAGGATCTCCTCCAACACACTCCTGATCCTGCTGATTATGGTCTTTTTTTGTTGGATTTAAACTCCTGCCAAAGAACTGGTGCCGTTTTCAGCATTGAACACACCACTCTACACTGGTCTGAAATTGTTTTGGATCAGACCAAGAGATGACTCGCTACAAAAAATATACTTTGCACTTTTCTCAGACTTTTCGGAAATTTGTTCTTCTCATACGGTCTACTGTAAACTCTTGCACACTCGCACTTTTGGTTCATCATTTAGATGAACCATGCCACTTAAAAATGTAAAATGTTTTGGATACAGATTATGTCAACTCTGGTATGATTTGCTGCTGATAATCTGAATGCAACTGTCCTAAATTGTGTGTTGGTTAACCAATGTTTTTATTTAAAAGTCAGTTTTGGCAGCTCGATCACGGCAGCTGTAGATGCAAGTGCCATTCTGTTTTGACGTTTACAAACAAAACAAAGGTTCAAACCAACTGAACTTTGTTTAGGACCAAGCAATCGAACCAAGTGTGAAAGCATCTCTATGTTTTTATACCAAATAATTATGTATTTTCCTATGTGATCATGTTGCACTAGTTTAGATGAATTAGGTACAGTATGTGAGCTCAGTGGTCTTGATGTTTTATATTTTCTTGTCTTTCTTAAACTATGCATCAGATCATTGTACTGTAAATAACTTCTCACCTGTGATTAAAACCCTATTGATGTGATGAATATTAAGACACTACGCTCATAACATGATTTATGCAGTTGTAATTTTGCAATGTAAATGCCAATTCCTTGAGGAAATGTAAGAATTTGATATGAAAGATAGTGCAAACATTTTTATTAGATTAGGAAAAAGTTTGAAAGAATTGCCCTTTCTTTAGTTAAAAAAACACATTGGAAATCAATTCAATATCACAAATATGCAGATTTCAGTAAGTAAGAACTGATATAGAAGTGATTTAAAGTGATTTAAATTATGAATATTTTCTCACATATCCAAGATTATAATCACTGCATTACTGTCGAATTGAATGGTTAGTGTAAAACAGGCCTATAACTGGTCAAAGTTTGGGATCATTGAGATTTTTAAAAATGTTTTAGAAAGAAGTGTCTTATGCTTAATAAGGCTACATTAATTTGATCAAAAATACAATAAAAACAGTAATATTGTGGAATATTATTTCAATTTATAATAATTTCTTATGTGATTACATTTCAGAATGTAATTTATTCCTGTGATGTGCAGCTGTATTTTCAGCATCATTACTGCAGTCTTCAGTGTCATATGATCTTCAGAAATCATTCTAATATGATGATTTGCTGCTCAAGAAACATTTCTGATTATCGATATAGAAAAGAGCTTACAGCTTATTCTTTTTTTTTTTTTTTTTTTTTTTGGAAACCATAGTATATTACCATTCAAAAATACAATTAAAAAACTAAAGTTTTTTTTTTTTTTTTTTAAATACATACTTTTATTCAACACGGACAAATTAAATTGATCAAAAGTGACAGTTGAGACATTTATAATGTTACAAAAAATATATTTCAAATAAATGTTGATTCATTTGAAATATTAATGCTGAAATTTGTTAAATGTATGCTGAAAAGTAAAATGTATCATGATTTACACAAAAATATAAAGCAGAAAAAATGTGTTCCATATTGATAATAATAAGAACTGTTATTAATGATTGAGCACCAATCAGTATATAAGAATGATTTCTGAAGATCATGTGACACTGAAGACTGGAGTAATGATGCTGAAAATACAGCTGTGCATCACAGAAATAAATTACATTTTAACAGATATTCACATAGAAAACTTTTATTATAAATTTAAACAATATTTCTCAATATTACTATTACTTCAGACTTAATGAGCAGAATATACTTCTTTCAAAAACACATGTATATATATATGGGTCATGTATGGCATTAAACATTTTTTAAAAATGGCATTAAAAAGCATTAAATTAGATTTGATGATACCTGCAGAAACCCTGTTTCAATAAAATCCATGTAAAAGTTAATATCAGGTCATTTTAGAATACAGTATAAGATGTAATGAATATTCTAAAGTTTTATGCAAAATAGAAATACAACCATTCATCATATGGCCAAAAATAAATGCAATAAATAAATAAATTAAAAAAAAAGCTTTTTTGTATAGATGTGTTTCACGCATGAAAACTGTAACAATGTATCTTACACTGTAACACACTGTAAGCAAAGAGTGAGAGAAGACAGGTGAGTAATTAGAGGGAAGCACAACATTGTTTGACCGTGTCTGGAGGTGAAAAAGTGGAGGCATCCGATGATATTTTATGTGCATTGTGCAGCAGAACTGTGAGTTAAAATGAGCTGTACGAGCTGTGTCATGAATAAATCTGATAAAGCAGTATTTGGAGGACAATGTTTTTTTTGGATCTCATGTGTCAGAAACTACTCTACAACACCTAAAGTGACAAAATGATTAGTATTTATGTCACTATAGTGTCCCCACATTAAGTCCTTGAATTTGAGGGTATTGGACATGGAAAGTCCTTGAAAGGTCCTTGAATTTGAAGTTAACCAAAGTGTTGGAACCCTGTACTAGAGCCTCATTTGTCATTATTTTCGATGAATTGTTTTGCATTGCCATAAATGCTTAATATTTGACAACACACACAGACCAAATCCAGTAAAATGTGTATTTTTATTATGTAACTCCACATAATGGTTTGAAGCATAAGTGATAAAAAGCACAGTACCCATAACGTTTCATGATCTGACAAGGAAGTGGAAGTGGTTTTAGTGGCTCTGCATTGTGCTGAAACCTGTAGTTTGAGCAACATCATTACGAACAACAGACACAATGGAGAAAGTAATTTTCTTCTGTATTTTTTCTTCCTGGATTACGCAAACAGGTTCCAGTGGTAAGGATGCTAATTAAACTTCTGCTCAAAATTTAACCTAAAACTGTTATATTTATTGAAATAATCTTCAAGTAATTGGTTCATAATTTTTTTTTTCTCCAGATGTTTCAGAACATGATGTGACTCTGTTAAGAGTCCATCTTAACAAAAGCCTCAGCTTGAACTGCAACATGACTGACAGATATGAAATTGCATGGTTTCACCAGTATTCTCAACAACTAAATCAACTGCTATCTGCAAAGATTAGCAGCGCATCAGGAAGACTTCTAGTTATGTACAATCAAAACTGGAGTCATTTGGACATCACTGATCATCATGGAGATGTGGGGATCACCACAGTCATGCTAGTTATCTCTGGAGTAACAGAGTCAGATTCAGGCCTTTATTTCTTTGGAACAAAATCAGAAACTTCTTCAAAGATGCACTTTGACAAACCCATCAGACTACAGATCGAAGGTTAGTACTGCTCAATTTACGGTTTCTCTCAATTCTTCATAATGCTGATTTCTGAGTAAATTATTTTACTATTTTATTTTAGTCACCACTATTAGTGCTGCTACTGTAGCACTAATAAGTTAAGGGCAGTGTTTGAATTATTAATGGAATCATATTTGTTGTTGAGGAAAGGTCGGCTGCTACGATAATATTGAAACTAAAATATTATTTTGTTTTAAAGACCTTGTCTTTGTGTTTGATTATGTGATCATATATTTAAAATATTTTCAGGCAAGCTGACAGACAGAGAGGATAAAACTCATTATGTTACAGATCCGCCAGAGGATGATGAGATCACAGGTGAGAGCGGAAATCATTCTTGCTGGTGTCTTTTTTATTCATTCTTACAACTTTGAAATAAGTGCAGATTCTGTTTGAACTTTCTGTGTTTCTTAATTCTTCAAAATGCTGTTGTCTCTGTAGATGGAGTGACTACAAAAGAGAGGGCATTGATGTTCGGTGGTGTTGGTCTGGCTGTATTTGTGTTTTTTCTGGCTACAGTCATCGCAGGAGGAATCATTCACTATTACGGCTGGCAGAAAGGATAGGCCGCAGCCAAACGCTCATCTCTCATGAATCACAAATCAGCTAAATGACTTCTGGTTTATTTGATATTCTAGCTCAATAAATTCCTGAGTATTGCTTTGCATTGCTGTAGGTTACCACAAATTAAAACAGAAAACTGTGGCTCAGATGCTTTTCCTGTTGACCTCATCTACGCTCACTTCAGAGAATCTAATGTTGTGGCAAATGTTGTCTTTTTTCAGCACCAGTGAAACTTAAATACTCATTAATAGTTGTGGTTATTACTCAGGTTTGTGTGGTCAATTTGTGCTTGTCAGTAATATTTAGTAAAATATAAAAGACTGTTACTCTCACTGTCCTTAATGCAGTATTTATTAATTTTAAAATATAAACAAGCTTAAAGTTCAAGTCGTTTTACGCAATTGTTGTTATATGTAGAGAATAAGTTCAAAAAGAACACCAAACATATGCTTGAATATCATTATATCTGTGTCTAGCTGTATTTCCACAGTATATATAGACTATTTATCCAACGGAGTATTAATATGTACATATACAGTAAGATGGGTTCCAGAGAAAATACCATTAAATAAAAATGTCTTCAATTTTAAATGTGTTTGTTGAGAATTTTAATCCAATCCAAACAGCAGGAAAATTAAGAAATTATATGTCTGTGCATTGTCTGTCAGAAAATCAGATCATCAGCAATGCTAAGCCTCTTCAAAGTTAAAATCACCGATTATATGGGAAGATGCTCCCTTAAGAAAAGTGTTTTTTTACAGCTTAACTGAAACATATTTAGTGATGTTTACTATTTACAGGATGATCTAATATATTATTAAGATAATTACATGAAAACATTTAATGATTTATTTCTTAAAGCACAAAATTAAAAATCACAAAAAAAAAAAAATCTAAGAATTAGTTTTATTCTTAAAAAAGCATTCATTGTAAAGCATGCATATGTGTCAAATTAGGAAAGATAGAAAATGTGGATGTTCAATTGTATATTTTGTACAATTTTCTTTATAAATATGTGTGTTTAAATAATATTTCTATTTAATGTGACGTGTAAGAGTGTAGTGTCTCCTGAAGTTAAATCATCATCATCATCTACTGGAGAGTTTTTCCTCACCACTGATGCTTTGTCTGGTATTTTCATTATTATTATTTGTAAATCTGATTTGAAAGAGAATATATTGTGAAAAACTAAACAAATAAAAACACTTCTGTAAAATTCTGTTTTGTTGATTTGTATTTTTTGTATCATTTTGAAGGGCACCTATAATGCCCCATTTTACAAGATGCAATATAAGTCTCAGGTGTCCACAGATCATTTATTATATGTTTGAATGCAAAATAGACTGAGTTTAACAGATTACATTTATGTCTGTTTAATTGTTTTTATAACAACATACACATAAATCATAACTTGATTTTTGCAAGAATTGTAAACCGATGCTCTACGGTTAACAGTGATTTTTGATGTTTCCTGCTTCTGATGTCTTCTGACCCTGTTCTGCATGATGTCAAGAAAGTCTTCCAGCATACTGTATATTACAAAGGCAGAGAGGAAAACATTATTGTTATTATTATATTACAGTTCCTAAACATTTTTATATTTCTCTTTACCGCAGAAGCTCTGTCCCGAGACACTCTCGAGTTACGTGAGACTGATGATTGCTCAATCTTCCACAATGGACTTCACATAGGATGAACTGTTTCCAGCAAGGATTCATTAAAGGATGACTGCACCTTAGCACTCTTCACTAACACTGCCTGCATCACCTGGGCCACAGAGAAAACAGTGTTACTGCCTGTACATGGCACAATTAACCTTTAACCTTACAGCTAATTCAATGCAGTAACACTGTTAACTACCTTTGACATTGTACCAAATGTTCAGACTGAATATACAGAGGAGAACTGGTCCCCAGTGTTTCTGGTTAGTCTGGTTTCTCCAAAGGTTTTTTTACTCCAGTATCGGCATCTTACAGATTTTTCTTTATTTACCACTGTTGCCTTTGGCTTGCTTGCTGTATGTATGACGACTAAAGCATTTAGCACCAACTATTAAAACAGTGAGGGTGTTTTTGACCATATAGACACAACAGTATGTTGTGAGGCTTAGATTCTTTGAAATGTTATGTATTTCGAAAAATGTATAAATGTCATACATTGATTGTGTGCATATTGCTTGAACATTTATATGTAAAAAAAAAAATTCTGTACAATTATTATATTATAATTGCAAGTTATAATTAACAATTATAAACTAGCTGTAAACAACCATTATTCACTTACTATTACTGATTTAGTAACTGTTGTACTATTTTATGTACTGTGTTATATGAGTTAAAGTCAATTACAATTGTAATTTCTGTCATCATAATGAATTTATATAGTGTGATAATTACTGTATGATTTTTTTTGAACACAATAGTTTTCTTAAATAATATACAATCAGCAATTGCAATACATTAACTGCTTGTAAGCAAAACCATATATAACAACATAAGTACTTATTACATTATTGAAAATAATAAAGATAAACATATTACATGAATTAGGTAGTAAGTCAAAATAAATAAAAATCAAAGTGTTTGTGTGTATACAGTATATATATACATAAATCTGATCTATTAGAAATCATCTCCTCAAAAAGCTGTATGATTTGAGGCATCATCCACAATCATAGCACCAGTCTGTAACAAGTTTAATACAGAGATTTAATAGAGTTTAATACAGAGATTTACAGGTTTGTTAAAGTTTCTAACAATATACAACCAAAAGTGGTAATGATACTTGCCTTAGCAAGAACAATTAATATTGTTTGTAATGTTCTAGAACATTTTTATTTTTTTTGAAGTCTATATTCCCTGATAGATTTATGACGTAGCAAGTGCAACAACATAAAATAAATGAGATGCTGTAAATGAGATAAAAAAAAAATATATATATATATATATATATATTTTTTTTTTTTTTATCTCATTTACAGCATGTTAAGGAGTTTCTAGTTGTTCATCTCAAAACATAATTAAAACAATCAATCAATACAAATGTGCTATTTATTTCACATAAAGCATAAATATGAAAAAAAGAAAGAAATCCACATCTCATCGTACTGTTTTTTTCCTACTGAAATATATTAATACAAAATGATGTATACACAAGTAGACAGCCTTTTTGCAGAATTTCACATTTTTTTGAAATTTATTTTAATCCCAGAACATTTCTCAAATTGTATCAACATTTCAAGAATCTTGTAAATTTTTTGATTGTCTGTACAAATTATCAGAGCCTGTCTGAATTTGCAGACACTAGTGTTGCCAGAGCTTTTGGTAATTGCCATTATATCCATTTCCAGTTGTTTCAATGCCATTGTGAGAATGGCTGTGGACAGAGGACAGCCTTGACGGAGTGTTTTGTAGTCATTAATAGAGCGTCTGGTCTTGGGGAGAAGATTCTCCAGAATGCTGAAATCCTTTGGTGGTGAAGGGGTAATATGTTTAAGAGATGTAAGAGATGAGAGACATTTCTTAAGAAAAGACATCTTGATTTTTTTGGGACATTCTGCAAATGTCACATAAATGCGATCACTGTGTACTAGCCTTTTTCTCTTCCTAAACGATGGTCTTAGAAACACTTTAAGGCGTTTGGCTAAAATGTGAGCCAATATCAAATAGTCAACATTGAATGAACACATATTGTCTGAGGTGGGCAACGCTTCTACAAAACATTCAGGAACATATTTAGACTTCAACATCACGTTATAGTTTATCTTTAATATTTCTGTCATTGGAAGGTCATTCCTCTTGTAATCACAAACTCTGAGATTATCAGGAGTTTGTTGTTGTGAGTCAGGCAAAGATCTGATGGCACTCAGTATTTCTGCACCATTTATTTTCCCTGCTCTCCTGTCTGGCATTCCACTGTATCCAAATTCACTTAACATCAAGGCAACTTCTGGCATTTCTTTTGGCTCTGACATTCCCAGAAGTGATGGAACTTTGATATCTAAAACTAGAGGATCATGATCAGAAATTCTCTTCATCCCACTTGTGGATATTCTCATGTTTGCTTTGACATTCTCACAGTATATGACATCGGTTACATTGTTGGTTGGCATGAAAAACATATCCAGCCTTGAGTGACTCTGATTCTGGGATCGTGTGAAGCCTTCTTCCATTGGATGCTTTAATGCAAATATATCTTTGAGGCTCAGAGATTCTGTGAAATCTTCAAGAATACTTCGAAGTGAGGAATGGTATGTTTGAGCTGCTGATGATCTCCTATCAAAACTTGGATCCAATACTGTGTTGAAGTCCCCACCAACCACAAGCACACCTTTAGTGTTAATAGCTGTCAAATAGTCTCTCAGTCTGTACAGCATTTGTCTGTCTGCCTTGTGGTTGTAAACATTAACAAATGTATACAACTGACCACAGAGATGATAGAAGAGGACAATATAGCCTCCACTGTAATCTTCATCATGGCATATGTACTTAAATGTTCTTTCATTCTTTATTAAGATAGCAACTCCTTTGCTGCGAGGATGGTGGACAGTGAAGAAAGATTTCCAGTTTTTTATTCTCTCCAGTGCTTCATAAGACTTTGGTCCAATGTGTGTTTCTTGTAAAAAGACAACATCAGCCTTCATTGCGATAAGTTCATCCAACACGAGCTGGAGCTTGGAGCTTCTTTCTTTTGTGTACCTGATTCCCATAGTGTTCCAAGAGACAAAACGAAGTGACTTATGTTTTGATGGTGCTTCCATTATTTATGATGCTTTAGACAAGCCATTAAAAAAAAAAAAAAAAAAAATTAGAGAATTTCATTTCAAGAATACATTAATTCAATTTGGACTTTAAAAGAAATAGAAATTATCAATCAATTAATTAAAAAAAAGTACATTTTTACAAAACAAAGAAGAAGAATAGGTGATGTTAGAATATGGCAACATCTGCCTAATGTATTAAATAGACAGCAGAAACGTATGTTGAGTGGGTTGAAAGAACTTTAACAAACGATAAATTAATAAATAAATGAAATAAAATTTTGACACGTTCTCCTACTGCAAATTTACATTTTATAAAAATAGATTAAACTCACCTTTTTGATGCTGCACAGTTGTATGAATCCCAAGATTTTTCAGTTTTTCTTTCTTTTTTTCTTTACTCTGTTACTCAGATGATTCACTCTCATTTAACCTTTAGAATGAGTATTTTAAATAGACTAGTGAGTTGCCACTCCTATATGCATACATGAATCACAGCAGCAAATAAAAGAAATTAATAAAGAAACTGGTGTGGCACTGTGTACATTTGTGCCAGTATTTGAATATTATGGCCTAAAGTATGTAAACTGGCTATTTCAGTAATTAAGACAGCGAGAGAATGTGATGGATTTATGGGTGTGTAAGAATAAGAACAATGAAGGCTACATTATTGTCACGCCCCTGGAAACTGTATCTGTGTCCCAAAGTTAAGTGCACACACTTCGAAGGCCAGCGTCCTTTACTTGAATAATGTAATGATACATATGAAAAACTACAAAATAAATAAATCAATAAAATAACTGGTTGTGTTTGACTAAAATAATACTTAATATGACTCTGAATCAACCTGACCCTATGTTACACAAACAAATTTGACATATGTTTTTCATTTGAATTCAACAAATAAGCAAATTTTCTTCTTAAAAGTAAAAATGCATATGGCTATGGTGTATTATTTTTATATTTTTTTTAAATCAAAAAACTTTTTTATTTTTTCTTAGGTCTTCTATAGAGTAGGCAAAGGAATACAGATCTACAAAAAAAAAAAAAACAATGATAGAGAAAAAGAAAAAAACAACAACTTACCCAACTTCTCTCAGCAGACAGTTTTTGGTGGTTAGATGTACACTAAAATCTGTGGGTAGTTACAAGAGGAAAAGTACTCATACTCATAGCTGGGGCTGTTTTCATGAAGGTGGAGCTCCTGAAAGGTGAGGTTGGTATTGGTATGTGTTGGTATTTTTCCATCCAGTAACACATACAAGATTATATTGAAATCACCTGTTGCTTAATTTGCATATATGAACAGTGCTGCACCTAAAACAATGTGTAGCTATACTGCTTAGCTAACATATCTTACTCCACATTCAACATTTTCCAACCAAAAGTCGATATGTTCGAAGACACCAAATGAAAATGAATAACTGGATTTTATTTGATGGTTTAATAATATCAAATTTCAAGAATACTCATATAGGACATATAGGAACCCAGAGAGCTTTTTAATAATAAGTTTAATAATTGAGCTGTTTGTTTGTATACGTTTTTATTTTTGTCTAGTCAAGTTTATTCTTTTTTTCATAAAGGAAAGACCAGGGGTAGATGTCATATGAGTCAGTGACAATTAGGCTTTAAGTCAAATCGTGTTTTTCTTTAAATTGGCAAAACTTGTTGGGCTTGTAACTTTATTGATTTACTTCAATTTCAACATTTGTTGGCCAGAATAATGGTTTGATTTTTTTTAGTGGGTGGTCCAGATTATCTTAAAGCTGTTGACTCATGGGACAGGTGTGAGTCTGGCATGCGTCATTTCATCTCTTTTTCTCACCTTTTCAATGAAGCCATTTGGATAAATTAAACAGAATACTCTATTTTGTTTGCAGTAACATTTTATTTTCACAATTACACAAAACATCTTAGACTATTATTAATAATTTCCAATTATATGGAAAAGACCATGTATGTACATTATTGGAGCTAAAGTCGTGGCCTAGTGGTTAGAGAGTTTGACTCCTAACCCTAAGGTCATGGGTTAGAGTCTCGGGCCGGCAATACCACGACTGAGGTGTCCTTGAGCAAGGCACCGAACCCCCAACTGCTCCCCGGGCGCAGCAGCATAAATGATACCCACTGCTCCGTGTGTGTTCACAGTGTGTGTGTGTTCACTGCTGTGTGTGTGCACTTTGGATGGGTTAAATGCAGAGCACCAATTCTGAGTATGGGTCACCATACTTGGCTGTATGTCACTTCACTTTCACTTTCACTTTCACTAAAATGAAAGGGAATGACATTCGTGCACTTTAACCAGAAACTCAAGGTGTGGCTTGTACTGTAAAACATTTGCAAGACAAACTAAGAATAATCTATGGTAATCATGTTCTGTCATCAAGTGCACAATGCACACCATGTACCAAACCAGTCTGAACCGGTTTGAAACCTGATGAATATAAGGTTACACAATGTGTTCATCGTCATGTAATCAATAAAGTGGAAATTCTGACAGAAACATATATACCAGTGAAGCTGAATCTCAACACAAAGTGCTAAAAAAACATGATAAACAATTACAAATTTGAGTGTTTTCAATGAATTATGGTTAAAAACCCTTTTTGCTCTAATTTGGACCTTTGTTTTTAAGTGTGTGGGTTAAACCATAGAAGATCATCTTTATTTATATTGCTGAGAGAAGGTATGGAAGCAAGCTTCTCTCGTAAACATTCTCTAGTACGGTCTTTTAACATATTCATTTTGTCAGTTGTATAATTCCTGATTTTTATATTCTCTCGCATGAACTGATCATTGATCAGGAGTTTGCTCAAGCACTCTGTCTCTGCACAATTGCCATAAGGATAATGTTCTTGTTCTGTACCTTCTGGCAGATTGAAAAGACGCGTACAGTTCATACATGGTTGTCTTTCCTTGTAAGTGTTGTCTTTCCAATCCCTGATGTACGCCTGGCATTGCATAGACTCATGAAACTGTAAACTGTCACCCTCTGTCTGATGTTTGAATGACATTACTGCATATGACACATACTCATGCCACGTATTTATACATGAGGAATATATCATAGTACTTTTGGCCTTTTCTGTCCTACAACCCAGAGAAGCACCAAAATATTCTTGTGATGTGTACAGGCTATTGGAGCAAACGCAAATGACGGTGGATTCCAGTGTGTAGTAGCGCTGGTTTTTGTTTGCTGGTTTGTGCAGAGTATTAGGAAATTTCAGCTTTTTCATTAGACTGCAAAGCTCCTCCATCATGTTCTCTTTTGTGCCCATAAGCTGCATCTAAAAACAGTCAAATGTACATTTCTGAGGCATTACTAAATATTCAACAAGTCACAACTATTCAAATAAATACATAACCTAATATGATTCTTACTATGTCTAACAACACTGAGAAAGGTGTCCGTTTTGGTAAATGACTCTTGTATTTCCTAAAGGGTTCTGGAAATTCCTGTCTTACAATCTCAGCAGTCTGTGCAGATAAAATATCTTCAGGAGTGAGACCGTCCTCATGAATGATCCCCAAAAAGAAGATGCTGTGGAGAATCTTAAAAAAAAGTTTAACAAATTTTAATAGACTAGATTATTATTATCATCATCATCATGTTTTTAGTGTAGGCTATAGGCTGCAACAGCGATTTCTATGCGGTAAATAGGTAATCTTTCATTAATTTATATATGTGTGTGTGTGTGTGTGTGTGTGTGTGTGTGTGTGTGTGTGTGTGTGTGTGTGTGTGTGTGTGTGTGTGTGTACATAGCCTACCTCAGTAACATATGTTCTAAGTTTATTTTGCTCTTTTTTAAATTCTTGCATTACATGACAAATTAACTGGAACCCACAGGATTTCAAGTTCTCCTTGTTAAACTCACGGATCTTCACCAACTCAAGTGGCATTTGTCTGGTTGAGGAAATTATTTAGTAACCGGACAGACATGAGATTTTCATGCATGGATTTCGTTTTTAAAGTCTAATAAATAAAACACAGCTAGAAGAGAAAAAAAAGTACTTACCTTTTTTTCCTGTCCACAGCCATCGTCGTTATGAAATGACTAATATGAGGAAGGAAGGACAATGTTTCGGAAGTTTTAGTTCAGTCAAATTGTGCCATCTCCACCCTCCTTTATTCGCGCACATTCACTGATACGAGCGCGAGAAACAACTGTGAGAAGACTACTGTATACATATATATATATATATATATATATATATATATATATATATATATATATATATATATATATATATACATTTCTCGAGTTGCGTGCTTCTTTGAACGTTGCAGCTACTGTAATGTAGTGTTTCGTTTAAACACACCATTTTAAATTAGTTTAAGTGATCTGATGTTTAGAAATGTGTATTTACTGAGCGAGGCACAGCCTAAGACTTTTTGATTTTCAGTTTGTGTAAATCCATGGGGTTCATATTATACATTTTAATCCACATTAATTTCACACTTGTTTAGTACAACTACGACACTTTGTTTCAGAATTATAGTGTATACGTTTTTCTTTATTCACCTCAAAAGAATGGAAGTGAAATGTGACAACATGCCCCGTAGGTGGGGTACATAGTAACATGATCATTTGACAGCTTAAAATGTTATTTTATCTAATAAAAAAGATAAACTGAAATATTTTATCAATAAAATAGAGTTATTAACTTTTTAAATTAAAAAAATTAAAAATAATCTAATTTTGTGGTTTGACATGACACTGAACTCACTGAAATCATGTTTAGGACGGCCCTGATCGCAACACACAGCTATACAGTGTAGTTCAAAACAATGTGGGCAAAAAGAAACACATTTAGAGATTCAGAAAACACAGAGATGATCGCATCACTCTCCTCCCTCCACGCGCAGCTCTCAAAGAACAGGAGACATGCCAATGTTTTACAGTTCTTGAAATAATCATTTCTGGATACTAAACATTGACTGACAGTCTTTATTCACCGGTTTCTCGTAATGTATCATTAAAATTCATAAAAGTAAATATTTTTAATAATATCGCTAATGTCATAGAATAGGATATGGTTTAATAGCCGGGCACGTTGTAACGCATCTCGCGAGCAGGAGCTGTGTCCCAAAGTTAAGTGCACACACTTCAAAGGGCACGGACTTCGAAAGCCACGCCTCCGAAGTGCACGAAGGACCCTCCGAAGTAATTGCGACACCAGAGGTTCCCGATTAGCGCTCTGTCGCATAGCAACGGTGCGAGAGGAGAGCTGAAGAGAGGTCAGACTATCAGGATAGATGGAGCCAGTGTACTGTAGTTACTAATGGCTCGGGTTGAATTAATCACTGTGGTACGTCCGGTCAAAACACAACGAAGATGCTTCTGGATTCACAGAAGATTTATATCCACTAGCACGTACAATCACGTGGGTGTTTGTGTGATTCTACAAGACAAGTAGAAACAATAGTATATATCAGTACTTAATATTCACCATAGCATAACAATTCAACAAACAATAGCAAAGTTAACAATATAAAAAAAAAAAAAAAAAAGTGACGTGACATACAGCCAAGTATGGTGACCCATACTCAGAATTGGTGCTCTGCATTTAACCCATCCAAAGTGCACACACACAGCAGTGAACACACACACACCGTGAACACACACCCGGAGCAGTGGGTATCATTTATGCTGCGGCACCCGGGGAGCAGTTGGGGGTTCAGTGCCTTGCTCAAGGGCACCTCAGTCGTGGTGTTGCCGGCCCGAGACTCGAACCCACAACCTTAGGGTTAGGAGTCAAACTCTCTAACCACTAGGCCACGACTTCCCCATTAATAGTATTATAGATTATTAATAGTAATAAAGAGATTAGAACATATCCAGAAGTAATAATCTTCACTTTCAATACCTTATTCATAAGTTATTCAACTGGGATTTGAACCCGCAGCCGTTTGCACTAATGACGTCTCACAGAATAGCTCGTGCATAATGGCATGACTAAGCATTTCTTAGTGTATTCAACAATTTACTGTTTAAATACACTTAATAAAGACAAATATACTTCCGCTTCATATAAACAATAAGGAGGAACTGTATAGACAATTATAATCGTGTAATTAGGTAGTATATACGCTGGTTGATCGGCCATACAGGCCATATTAGTTAAATAACTAATAAACTAAGCTGCGCTTGAACATACAGCACAGACAACAGCCGACGGCAAACTAACACGTGCGTTCTGCGCATGCGTGAGAGGAACGAGCTGTTCATATCAGCAGCTATTAATAGTATATATTCGTCATTCAAAAGGAGAAACCGAAACAAAGATATACGAAATGTAAACAAAGCAGCGCTTGCTTACCATTTTGAATATCAATAATGTTGATAACTTTAATCATTTTAAGCAGCTCATGTTGTTATGAAAACATTAGAATGATTGGGAAAGATCACATTTAAACAGCCTTCTGTCTGTACTGCCTTCATTCACATGCTTTCATCACTTTGGCTTTAATTCTCTGGTACTGACTCGTTCGCTAAACTGAACATCCAATCAGTGCTCTCACTCTCACCGACGGCCCCGACACCGATTCGACATGTTGAATCGGGCAAACTGCCGCCAACGTGAGCCTGACGAGAGGCGACGAGTGGAACACACCAAACAAACTAGCCCGACCTGTCCCGGTCTTTAGGGGTTGTGGCAGTAGAGGCGGCGCAACTATGATGACATGTAAATAATCCCGCCCACTCTAAAGCGATACTGAACTGCAGTGGAAACGCAAACCGTGCCGAGCCGAGTCGTACCATACAGTGTAAAAAAGCCATTTGTTTCTTCAGTAGAACACCACAGGGTTTAATTTGGTTTTGTTTGTTTATGTTTTATGACTCTCAAAGCCATGATTCCCATCCACTTACATTATATGATTGAAAGACTGCTACGGTTTGTGTTAAAAATCTTTGTTTGTGCACTACTGAATTTAAAGTATTTACAGTATAAGCATCCCCATCTGTACCAAACTGTGAAAGACAAATTGTATGCACATATGTATATTTTGTACAGTTTTTAATGTATGTATACGCATGTTAAAATAATATTTAAATTGAATAAGTGTCTTCTTATAAGATGCCGTCACTCTTTTTTTTCTTTCCTCTTTCTTTGTCTGTTTAATACATGAGTTTTAATTTAATATTCTTTGTAAATCTGCTTTAAAAGATGCACAAATGTATTGTAAAAAACTAAACAAATGAAACTTTTGTAAGACATATTTTTGTTGGTAGGCACACACACACACACACACACACACACACACACACACACACACACACACACACACACACACACACACACACAGTATCTCACAGAAGTGAGTACACCCCTCACATTTTTGTAAATATTTTATTATATCTTTTCATGTGACAACACTGAAGAAATGACACCTGTACAAGTAGACACAAGTAGTGAGTGCACAGCTTGTATAACAGTGTAAATTTGCTGTCCCCTCAAAATAACTCAACACCCAGCCGTTAATGCCTAAACCTCTCACATTAACTCCTTTATGAAAAAAGCCCCGCAGAGTTTGCATTTCCTGAGGTGGGAGAAGTGGCTTCACTCACTGTCTGCCGATTCCTTGCAAATCCGTTAATCAATACTGTGTGATCACAACCCTCACCTTCCAGTGACTAACACAGGTCAGCACTACAGAGCACTGAGCACCAGAACAGTGTTAATAAACATATTTATAAACGTGCAATACACAGCACTACTTAATCTTGTATTTATTTGGCATGCACATAACTCTTATTCACATTCCTTTGCAGTTGTATATAACATACTGTACATATATTATACATACATATATAGTCTATTTTTGTATATTGTGTATTTTTACATATAGTTTCAAAATACTTATTTTATTCTTGGCGCTGTCATTCTGTGCACTGAAAAGAACATCCAGTAGAGGGCAATAATTACCAATCATATACTGCTCCAGAGGGAAACAGCAAATATTCCCAGTCTCTGAGCTCACCTCTGTGATGCTTTCAGTTTTGTTTGAAGTCTTTCTAAACGTGCGATGTGTGTGAAGTTTTGACTCCAGAACAAAAGAGCCACACAGAACCTTCACAATGTAAGTATTCTTGTTTTAAAATGTATGTCTTAGTGTTATTATATCAGTTGTTGAGTTTATGTTCATGGGAAACTAAATCCGCCAGTGATGCTAAAATTAGTGGACAAGTTAATGAAAGTGTCCATTATGATTACTATGATAACAGTGGTTATGATTTTCACTCGTGCGGTTATTGTAGTTATTAAATTGTTGACGATAAGATTGTTTTGTGGCAGGTTACTGAATTTTGACTGATCGTATCATTTCTTAAAGTCAAGTCACCTTTATTTATATAGCACTTTAAACAAAAAAGATTGCGTCAAAGCAACTGAACAACATGAATTAGGAAAACAGTGTGTCAAAAATGCAAAATGACAGTTAAAGCAGTTCATCATTGAATTCAGTGATGTCATCATCTCAGTTCAGTTTAAATAGTATCTGTGCAATAATTTGCAATCAAGTCAACGATATCTCTGTAAATGAAGTGTCCCCAACTAAGCAAGCCAGAGGCGACAGTCTGACATCACTGACTTATCGATGCTGTTCATTCTAGTTCATTTAATATTAAACATTGTTTGGTCAGGGTCTACTGTCATGAATGAGGCTTGTTTGTGAACTCTGAAAGACCAATAAAACACAAAACTGTCTCATAAGATAAACAGTTCTGAACGCTAAAGAAATTGAAAATAATTAGCTAGGATTTAAACTCACATTCTCATACTGTAATGTTTTTGCATTTTGTTTAAATTTCATGGGGCATAGCTTGAACCTATAAACTAAATCTTTACATTAATTTCTTTGTTTTTTTTTTTAGATTTATTTTTTACTTTTTTTATTTTAAAGGGGCCAGTAGTTAGACAGGAACAACAAACTGATCATGACACTTTTTAAGTCAGATACCCGGTTGTGGATCATTTACGTAGCGTCACGTAGTGTGAACACCACAGCGACTTGGGGTGTATTCACACCTGTCTTGTTTGGTTCGATTGAATCGAACAGTTCGTTTACCCCTTGGTGAGGATCTTTTGGGCAGGTGTGAATAGAGCATTCGCACTTAGGTGCAGCCCAAACAACTGTAATGAGACCCAGCTGAAGAGGTGGTCTCAGTCCGGTTCCAAACGAACTCTGGTACGGATGAATGGATGAACCAATAAATGAATGACCTTAGCACACGTGTGGTTTTGTTTACAGTCTATGGTTCACTTGCAAAAAGAGCAGTGTGAAAGCGAACCACACCAAACAAAAAATCCACATTGTATTTGGTCCGAACCAAAGCAAATGAATGAATACACCCTTAAAAACAGACAATCAAGTGATGTAGTCTGAACAGCACAGCGACCTGCTGACGTTTAAAACCGTGTAGTGTGAACTTGGCTTAAGCAACAAATGTCAGCAATCTACTGAAATCCAGCTGCATGCAGCTGTACAGACCTAGGCCTACTAATGATGTTACACATGACACTGAAGCACAGCATGTATTGTTTTCAGAGAAACACGTGATCAACGAGAGACAACTGTGACAGCTCCTGGATCACGTGATGGTGGTGGTAGGTGTTAGGGATGGAGAAATGAAGCCTTTTAAATCTTTGAAGCTTTTCTCTGATTGTTTCGAGAAAGACAATGGGATCTTGTGGTAGGTCACATTTATAACAGCCTTAAACCTGAGTGCGCAGCTCCGTTGTTTTATCCATTAAAAGCAGAAATATTTGTTCAGTTTGCCAGTAATACAATTCACATATTAAAGTGTGGCAATAAATTCAACTTAATAACATCAACGACAACAACAATAATATTGTTGCTCTGCAGGATGCAGTAATGTAGCCTAGTGGTCTGGACTCAAACACATAAAGCTAAGAATTCACGTGATTGGAAAGAAAAGGTGTGTTCGACTTGAAGCAGCGCTGTGCAGCTCGATAGATGTACTGTATGACATGGCCGGATGAGGGGGGATGGCAGCCCCTGGTGGAAAAAAATGACAAAAAGCATCCCCCCTGTGAAACCACCATCACCTTTAGATTAATAATGCTGTGTATTATATAAAATTTATTGTGCAAATTAACTGTTAAAAATTCTCTACTTGTGATAATTCATGAACTAAATAACGCGATTGGCCAATCAGAACTCGGTACTATAACAAGCTGAAGCAAGTTTCCGTCATTTTTTGGGCAAAATGGTTCCAGCGCAACATTTGAAGTTCTTTAAAAAGAAGACAACAGAAGGTATGGTTTTTTTTCTTGAGTAGAATTTAAAGACATTCCCCTGACATAATGTCACTGTGCTGTATGTGTGACTGTGAGAGACTGAGAGACGATAGGAGAGCTGACGAGTGTCACCGACTTTGCAAAAAACCAACACAAAAACACATTTAGCAAAATATTGTTTAGTTAGCAGTATTGACCCAAATTCCTCCATTTCAGGCCCCAGAAGGATAAATAAAAGTTCAAAAATAATAGTTTGTTTAATAAGGCTAATTTTTAATTAAATAAAAACCTTTTTAGACAAATTGTGTAAGCATTGTGTAAAATAAGCTAGGTTAGTACCTAAATTAGCTATAATTAGTACACACTGCCTAAGCCTTACAAAAAGCATTTCAATGTACATTCTGTCACTGACATTTGTACATATGACAAATAAAACTTGAAACTGGAAACTCGTGAACCAGAGGTATAAAGTCCTGGTTCAGATAGTACAAGTCCTCCTCAGTATTTTGTTCCAATCACCTGGATTTGATAATTAGCACAGTTTTTCAGCTAGGAGGTAGAACTAATTAGTGGTAGAGCTCATGGATGAAATAAACATATGGCAGGACTTTTACTTTCTGACCCCTGGACTTTACACCTCTGACACAAACTTCCCTAAGCACTTCCCCTCGGGGGAAACCCCGCTGCCATTTTGAAGTGTGTTCCACTTTGTGAAGTGGACAAGGGAAGTTTATATGGACAGACCCTTGACCCCTCAATTTTGACCGAGGGAGTTTGCTTTCCTATGCACACTTCATGCCGCTCCATACACCACAATGCATTTTTTTTTTTTTTTTACATTTATAACAGCCCAAGCATACATATAGAATGCTCCAACAAACAAATTTGTCAGGGGAAAAAATGTAAACATCAAACCAACTTCATGAGGATTCGAAGTGATCAAAGGCTTAGGACGTTCCAATTCAGCCCACTCCAAAGGATCCTCCAGTAGTGTGCACTCATGCAACGTAATCAATGACGTACATCCGAGTAAATGAGAGGGAGGGAAGTTTGTGAGTGAAGGGCATAAAAAAATGGACTGGAACGCAGCCAAAATGTTCACTTACTGCCTAATATATCCCACCCACTAACAGGTGCCATGATGAACAGTTAATGTTATCCCCTTCACCTGTCAGTGGTCATAATGTTATGCCTGATCGGTACATATATATATATATATATATATATATATATATATATATATATATATATATATATATATATATATATATACACACACAGTTAGGTCTATATATATATTTGGACACAATTGGCACAATTGTTATTTTAGCTGCTGACCAAAACATATTCAAGTTGCCGTTAATGAATACGGGCTTAAATTGCACACTCTGAGCTTTAATTTGAATCTTAAATTGGAGGAAAGGTTAAGGAATTACAGCTCTTTAATATGTACCTCCCCCTTTTTCAAGGGACCATACGTAATTGGACAGTTGACTCAAAAGTTGTTTCATGGACAGATGTGGGCTATTCCTTTGTTAATTCTACATCAATTAAGCAGGTAAAAGTTCTGGAGTTGATTCTAAGTGTTCCATTTGCATTTGGAAGATATTGCTCTGAAGCACATCATGCAGTCAAATGAGCTCTCCATACAAGTGAAACAGATGATTGTGAGGCTTCAAAAACAAAACAGATCCATCAGAGAGAGAGCAGGAACATTAGGAGTGACCAAATCAACAGTTTGGTACATTCTGAGAAAAAAAAATGCACTGGTGAGCTCAGAAACATAAAAAGTCCTGGACGTCCACGGGGGACAACAGCACTGGATGATTGGAGAATCCTCTCCATGGTAAAGAAAAACCCTTTCGCAACATCCAGCCGAGAGAAGAACACTCTCCAGGAGGCAGACGTGTCTCTGTCAAAGTCTACAATCAAGAAAAGACTTCACCAGAGCAATTATAGAGGGCTCAGCACAAGCTGCAAACAAGACAGATTAGACTTTGCCAAAAAACACCTAAAAAAAGCCAGAGCACTTCTGGAAAAGCATTCTTTGGACGGCTGAAATTAAGATCAACCTGTACCAGAATGATGGGAAGAAAAAAGTATGGAGAAGGCTTGGAACAGCTGATGATCAAAGCACACAACATCATCTGTGAAACACAGAGCAGTGTGATGCATGAGCGTAGCTTCAGTGGCACTGGGTTACTGGTGTTGAGTGATGATGAAACAGAAGACAGAAGCAGCCGGATGAACTCTGAAGTGTACAGAGATATACTCTCTGCCCAGATTCAGTCAAATGCAGCAAAGCTGATTGAGAGGCGCTTCATAGTAAAAATTAACGATGATCCACAGCAAAAGCAACCCAGGAGTTTTTGAAGGTAAAAAAGTGGAATATTCTGCAATGAGTCAATCTCCTGATCTCAACCAGATTGAGCAGCATTACACTGCTGAAGACAAAACTAAAGACAGAAAGAGCCACAAACACACAACAACTGAAGTCAGCTGCAGTGAAGGCCTGCTGAGGTCTCTGCTGATGTCCATGAGTCCAGACTTGAGGCAGTCGTTGCAGCAAACGATTCTCAACAAAATATTAAAAGTGAACATTTTATTTATGATTATATGTATTTGTCCAATTAAATTTGAGCCCCTGAAAATAGGGGGACTGTGTATAAAAATGGTTGTAATTCCTAAGCTTTTTATGTTATATTAAGTGTATTATTGCAGAAAAAAAAAAAATAAGTTTATATTGAACATTTATGGAGCAAGAGATTTTGAAAATAAATCATACATTTATACGTTAAATCATACATTCAAGTGGTTTATTTTGTTTAAAAATCTTATAAATGTATGAGGTGGTATTGATACACAGTATTGATACAAATACTTTAGCTAAAATAATGTTTTTCTGCTTATTTTGATAAATAAAATAATTTTTGTTCAATAAATACATTGTCATTAAAATATGTTAATTTAAAACATTTTAAAATACAGAAACAAAATAATTTTAAAAAGCAAAGATTCTGAAAGCATTAAAGGAGATCCCATAATAATTAAATATAAATTTACAGTAGTGACAACAAATTATATTTTATTATATGATAATTAAATGATAACTCATGTGTATCTGGTCCACTGATGAAGCCATGTCTCAAGTCAATTATGAATCACTCAAGTGAATTATGAATCATCTTATAACAGGAGCACAATACTGCCTTCTGGAAAAGGGTAATAATCAATGACATTTGATCTTTCAATGGACCATATGCACGGAGCATTCTTATAATCTGATAATCAATAACTTGCCTTCATAGTCATGAACACATGAACATTTTAAAGCCTTTATTATTTTTCAACTCTACAGCTGTGCAGTAAAATTCACTTTAAAGATTGACTTTTCATTCACGAAGACGACAGGAAAAAATGTGCCAATAATGTGTCTAGGCAGAAAACAAAGACTTTTAAGATGAAAATGACATGAAATGACTATTATAACCAGGAGATGGCAGCAGAGGATCACTCATTGGCTGCAGCTTCTATTTCACCACTTTAGATTTTCACGTCTTGCTTTTGGATTTATTATAAAATTACTACATATTTTAATGTTTTATCCTTAACTGTAAAAGCTGCTAAATAAATTCAGCCAACACAGACTTGTTGCTGCTGTAGTTGTGTTACTCTAAATTTAGTCTGAATCGCTTAATGCACAGCTCTGTTTTTAACATTGGCTTTTCAGATCAGACGTTTCATTGCGTTATCACTGTCAATCATAGCAATGTCTCGCGGCATGATTTAGCGGATTCACTTGCGGAATTTTTTACACTCACATTTGTCATTCCTGAAACAATATACGCAAACGTTTGGTACTTTTAGACAAACAAAACTTAACTTCAAATTGTGAATAGATTAGCTATCTAGAGAAACCGAGCAAATGGCGCTCCCGTATTTGTGCATATGGTCAATTATAACAGCAAGCCCCGCCCCACGACCAGGCGCGGATTAACACACAGGCTTGCCTAGCCTGCAGCCTAGGGGCCCCATGTGTGCAGGGGCCTCGGATTAGCCAGGCTGTTTTTTTTTTGTTTGTTTGTTTGTTTGTTTAATTTGCTTCAGCGTGAACAAAAAAGACCCTCATTGGTCCATAAGAATTTGTTGCAGAGCGTCTGACAAAATGAATGTCTTGTATTGTAGACTGCACGCTCAGCACCGCTGAGAGTTCGCGCGATCGTTAAATCGAATCCGAAAGTAAAAAGCAGTGCATTCAGAAGCGATTTTAATACCCCGCGTTTTGAGAGCGACTCCCTCAAGCGCGCACATTAGGCTACAAAACATTTCTAGGCTGTTATTAGTATGTAGGCTATAATAGGTTGTGTAGTTGTCTATAGCTCTGTATCATGCTTGGAAAATTTGGTCTCTATTTGCATTTTGAATATTGAGAGAGAGGCGGCTTTGATTATGGCTGCACTTATTGTTTGCTCTTAATACAACTAAGAAAGAACTGTGTTGTTTATTTTTGGTTATTTATACGGTTTTAATTTCTATGTTCAATTTGTGAAAGGGAGTTCAGTTAGGAGGTCAAACTTTCTAGAAGCTCATAATTCATGTACAGTTTAAGGTCTGAAGAGACTCACATGAAATCATACAGTGTTGTAAATGTACATGTTGTTGTATTTTACTGCATATAAGCCATAGTCAGAAAGTAGAACTGAAATGACATTTATTACCAGATGATTAGTTAAAACAATTCAAAATGCACCTGCAGACTATCATTTGGTCATCGAGAATTATTTATTAAAAATCTTGTCTCATTCTCGTGATCCGATGATAAACAAACAACAAAAGACGAGGAGAAAATCACTCCCTGCTCTTGACAGAATGTAATTTGTAGATTTTATAAGAATTTATGTAGTGAAAATTGAGTCCTACCATCACATTCACATCTGTGCCACCAATAAATAAATTACTACTAGAGCACAAAATTGTTTACAAGAGCACATATTTCTTTATTGATCTAGTCACTTGATTCTGCTCTGAAAAGGCACCAGATTTATGCATTTAAATTTAAAGTGAACAACATTTTCTTATGGGGGGCATACTCATGGAAACCCCTAGAGGAACCAATGTGCACACACAGAATCCTGTGGGGACACTGGGAATGTCTCAATGTGAGTGTGCGTGCCAGTTCACCTTACTGTTTGTGTGGACCATGTAATGGCACTAAATACATTTCTCCAGTAAAGCATAATGATTAAGGGGGGCCTCACACAAAGAGCAGCTTAGGGGCCCCTGACCACATTAATCCGCCCCTGATCGTGTGGTCCGAATCCACATCTCTGTGTTTACGAGAAGAAATCGATTCAAAATTCAGTGTTTAAACCCTTTTTTGAGCACTCCCGAACACCGTAAGGTATGTTAACTGTTGTACTTCGGTGTAATTTGCATAGCTACATATTTATTTCTGAAATGCTGGAAAGTATTTAAAAGAATAATATACTTCATAACTGCTCCACCACAGCGACTGGGAGCAGAAAGAGAAGAAAAGCACGTAAACATTCGAAATGAGTTTTTATTATGGCAGCAGCAGGTATGCAATAATATGTGCATTATAAACAGATATATATATTGCGTATAATTATATACAACTATATCTATTTTCCTATTTTTAAAGAGGAGATTTAAATAAACAATAAATAGGATTATTATATTATAAAATATGCTTGGAATAATAAGAATACATTTTACATAATAACAAGTATTTTTAAATACATTTTACACAATAATAAGAATAAATGAATTTTATTTACAGCAGATGATCATGTGACATGTGAGCAGTGCGTTCCCGGGTTCGTATAGGATAACAGAACTCACTCCTCCACCGTAAATAGATCTTTTCTTTTTTTCTTTTTATGCTTTATTGTCAACAAGTAGCATGTACAGTGCAATATCTCACGATATGACAAAACATTTCACATGCCTCAACAAGAAGGAACAAGAAAAAAGAAAAGAAAGAAAAAAGAAAAGAAGAGAGGGTACATAAGCTTACAGACAAATACTGTATGTATTATACATACATTTACATTTCCATAGGATATTACAATGCAATTGTAATACAGAAAATATACATTGCAGGTCAGCACCATTATTCATTATTATTATTATTATTTTATTATTATGTGAAAATGTTAAAGGAGGAGCATATATTAATCGTTTTAATTGCTTTACTATTTTTAGATTTTGACATCTACATACATGTTAATCTCTTTTTCGAGCACCATAAATAATAGATTTGCCTTTTGTAAACTTGCATTTATGAATGTGAAATTTACATAAAAATATGTTTATAAGGTAAGGAAAATGTTTTTAAAATATTATCAGCAATAAAAACCTCCACATTATTCAAAAACTCTGGGTATATTGACAGGACCAAAACAAACGAGAAATTGTTTCAGTGGAGCAGTCACAAAAAGAGTATTTTAAATCAATATCAGTTGTACGTTTTTGTAGGAATTCTTTTGTTGGATAAACTCTATGAATTAATTTATATGAGATTTCCTTAACCTTATTTGTAATGAGGAATTTTTGAGGTCAAGTTTACATTATTAAAGATATTGTTCCAGTAGAAAATAACACAAGGCGTAGAAATATTCTCTTTTAAAAAACAAGATGTAATTTTATAGTTGTTAGGCTTTAACCCTGAGAAACAGAATGAGCTGAAGGTATGTTCAGGTCTGAGGACAGACAGAAAGTGTGGATGTATTTTGAACAGCATATGTTCACCTGCAGGAATGGCCCTGTAGTAAGCACCTTGAATTCTTTTAATGTAACTGGTGTTTTGTCTCTTGAGATAAAGTCTGTAAACGTAAATAAAGTCCATTCATTATTAAATAACTGACTCACTAATAACAACCCATTATTAAACCAAATGTGAAAAAATAAAGACTTATGTCTTTACAAAATATTGGCATTATGTCAGATAAGAAAACTTTGAGGGGAGAAGTTGTGTTCTTATATAAGACTCCAGCTAGCAAGCACTTGCTGGTAAAATTTAAACAGTTTGACTGTAAGTTTTTTAATTTTATAATTATAGATCAAAAGGAATTCTAAGCCACCCAAATGAGAGAAAATAAACCGAGGAATTATATTCCAGAAAGATGAAGAATTTTGAAGATATTGTCTTATCCAATTTATTTTAAAGTTAATGTTTAGAGAGCTAAAATCAACTAAATTCAGACCGCCTTTGTCATGTGAATTCAGTATTACTGATTTTTTTTTAATATAATGAATTATATTTTTGCACAAAAATTTTGTCAACATGCCATCACTGTGAATGGATCGCCATCCGAATCATGAGTTTTATCACTGAGGTGATATGTATATGTATTTTTACAGACGTCCATATGAGAAACAATTAACGTCCGAATCAGGCTTTAGGTTCAAGAGTTTTCAAGTTTCCCAAATCCCATAGAAATAACCATATATAATAATAATTATTATAATTACACACACACACACACACACACACACACACACACACACACACACACACACTTTTTAATTTTTAAATTAAAAAAAAAAAACTACAATGATATAAGTTTTAATGTTTAAAAAATAATATCACTAAATGGATAGCATTTTACTTAATATAATGTAAAAGTGCAATATGGTAGTTTCTTCGTTTAATTCATTCAGCTACATATTTCCATTCTTGTGTTTACTTTCTAAGTTTTAAATTGGATAATGTTAATTTATGTGTGTATTAATGAACATATTCATATTTTTCTTTTATTTGCATGCACATATCTGTGTATACAGTTTTTGCGCTTTCCGCATAAATCAAAACGTCCTCCTTTATATTCACGAGACTCTGGAAGTCTGTAGTAACTATTCATTGCCAATAAATAAATTAATAAAATAACTATTAGTTGTCGAACTTTTAATCTACGTCCATCCACGTGCTGATTTGTCACAACAAAAACCGGCTTCACACTTCCGGTAGACCGGCACATCGCTCGTTGCCATGGTCACTTTTCGTCACTTCCCAAAATATCCCGCTTTGCATTTCCTTTTTCTTTTCAGCCATTTTCCGCAACGGACGGTAAGTGCATTTATTACGGCAACTATCAAGTTTATCCGCTTTAATCGTTATTAATGCTTTATTATATGATACATGAAGTAGTGCAGTTTGTTTTATGTGCGAACTCGGCTGTAGTGTTAGTGTTACACATTACTGAGAGATAAAACCATTATTTCAGCACACGGTTATGGAGTCAAAACAGGGCCACATACAGGGTGTCCGCGGGGGTCTTAAAAAGTATTAAAAGTTGACAAATCAATTTAGAGAAAATTGAAGGCCCTTGAAAAGTATTAAAAAGTCTTAAATGCCATTTTTCCAAGGTATTAAATTTTGTATCATCTTTCATTATGCATATTTGTCAGATTAGTGAGGTTCTGTGTGTTTATGAATGGAATCCCGCAAGATTTGACGTCATCTGTCGCGGCGCTCACTGACTGACTGCTGCTGCGTGATAGCGCGGGGCTTGTTGATTCCGCTCTCGCTGAATTTCTGACCATTACCGCATGCTCCCATCCGCGATTTTTGTATCCTCTCCCGCAAACATTCTAATATTGTATATAATTTTCGCTCATCAGGGCGCCGCTATAAGTCTGTGGGGTATTTAGCGCTGACAGTCGCAGTTCACTTTCACTTTCGATTTCGTGATCGCGCGCGCACTGTGTGAAGGGAGCACATCTATATTTATCAATGAGCTCGCGATCTGTTGAGGAGCAAATCCTCCAACGTCTTGTCAGTTATCTCTCCTTACTTTTGACCCGTGATCAGTCAATCTGACTCCTGCAGCTCGTGTTGGGTGCAGGGTTGTTGTTTTTTTCCACGAAATTAAGCTGCTTTTAAATTGTTGCCATGGGTGGATTTTCCCCAGAGGGTTAAAGGTTTAAAATATTGCATAAATTACATTTGGTTGAAATGCTTGTACTGAAACATTTTGCATTCTACCTGTAATAAAACTGTGCTAAATGTTTTGGGCCACACTAGTAGGAAGCATCTGAGCTGTGTTTATGATAAATGTGCATAAGGGGGGGGGGGGGGGGGGACGTGTCCCTACCAATATCCAGCGAGTGCCAAACTGTCCCTATATAAAGCATACGGACAGAAAAAGGTTGTGAGTTTAAGATACACAATCTTCCAGTCTAGGATAAAGTCATTATGAACATTAACAATAATTTGGGACAAATATAATGTGATTTAATGGTAAAAAAAAAAATATATATATATGTAAGTGGCACTCTGTGGTGCAGCAGGATTTGGAACAGCATCCTGAGCCGCAGCGGACAAACTTTAACTTTAAATTGATGTTGTTTAACAAATCAAATGTTAGCTGAAATATCCACAAAATAGACAAACAACACTGCGATAAGAGTGTGCGGTTCAATCAGATGCGCATGAAAGTTGTGTTCGTTATTACAGCAGAGTATTCTTTCAGAATTATCCTGGGACCAATTTGATTAATATTCAAATAAAGTGATGTGTGATAAAGACAACCAGTACTAGTCTGATGCTGATGTTGTTGGTTCACAAAATAACAACTGTGCAATTATTGGGTGTTTTTTTTTTTTGGGGGGGGGGGGGGTTACTTGGGTTTATGTCCCCACCAATGTCAAAAGCAAACATACGCCGATGCATAACAGTGACTGTAAAATATGTATTTTAGGGATGGAAATGACATTTTTATATTTGGGACATGGTAATTGCAGGTTTTTTTTTTTTTTTTTTTTTTATTTTATTACTGTCATGGGCTTGAGATGCACAATTAAAGCTGCAGTCGGTAACTTTTGGGGCTCGCGTTTCCCAAGTTTACAGCAATACGTGAAATTCTATAGACATGAACAACCATCAATCACTTAATTAACCCTCGCATTGAGTTCCTCAATGAGGTTAAAATTATATTAGATAGCTACACCAGTTTAGATCAGAGTCTGGAGGTACGTTACTTGTGATGCCTGTGTAAAGGGGGTTCCCTTTGTTGTGCTGAAAATGGGGTTTCCCGAGGTTGCTGATTGGCTGGAAGTTCAGTAGTCGTTGAAGTGACATCTTGGGAAGCCCGTGGTTGGGCGTTGGCTGACGATGCGGAGTTGTGGGCTGGTTGAAGTTTCAGACGGGCACGCGAGGTCAGACTCGGAGACACGGCGTTACAAAACTTAACTCAGAACACGAAACTCTCAAACGGAAAAGAAAAGAAACTAAAGTAAAAGAACAGAAGTAAAGTTTGATGAGACTAGGTGGTGTTTCTTCTCATCGTGGCTAAGTAGCAGCAGGCGTGCAGGCCGAAGCACGCTGGAACCGCGCTCAAAGAACGCTAAAAGTGATGACTAAAAGCAGCAGCTGAAAAGCCAAAGCTAAAAGCAAAATTTGATGGTGTCCTGAGTATTTAAACTGGCCTTTCTGCCACACCTCAAATGTTGTCTTGACCAATTAGATATTGTCTTTGCTCGGGGTGTTGCGATGTTTGTCCTACCCATTCATAAATCATATGTTATCTTATCAAGCACGTGGTCCGAATTTTCCCGCTCTTGCAGGGTATAATTTTGGACATGATTCCTATGATAAGAATATGATACATTTGACAAATAACTGATGGTCAGAAACGTTTCAAGCAAGAAGATTCGAACACACACATACTAAACATGAATATGAATACTTAAGCTATTCAATAGTTATTAAAAAGACATACACAATAAGTGATTAGAAACATGATAGTCAAATGTGTGGGTTTCATATATGATATGGAGTTAAGCAATGGACTGATATTCCTTTCTACATCTGTAAAAGACAGTTTTTGTGCCATTCTCTGACATAAGGACGTTCTGTGGAGACCAGAGGTTAAAAGGTCCCCTTAGGAATTTCAGTCTGGTTCTTCTAGTTGGGGTGGGGGAAGTCAATCCATGTGATCTTGTTTACTCTCATGGGTTTACATGTGATGGTCAGGCTGTGCATCTCTTTGACCATCAATCTGGATTACTTGCCCCAAATTTGACAATCTCTTCTCTGAATTGAAATTGTCAATAATTGTTCTAATGGTGTTAATGTTGAAAGCTGTCCTCTGAAAGAGTTGGTTGGTTATCTTGCTTCAGACTGTGGTGCTAGGAGTTGATTTACAACATCCTGTTGCCTTTCTGTGGAATTCGGCTCCTCATGTTTCAACCATGCTCCCGATCGAATCTTTAATTTGTCTGGTTCGGGTCTGATACGCTACACATGATCCAAATGAGTAACAATAATGATAATAATAAGTAATGAGTTGTTAACAAGAATGAGAGAACCGTATCATCTTTGAAAATATCTAATGTAAAATAATAATCATTTTAAGAATAATTCAATTCAAGTTTATTTGTATAGCGCTTTTCACGATACAAATCCTTGCAAAGCAGCTTTACAAAAAATTATAGTTTCTACAATATATTTAGTAGTAGCTATAAGTAACCCAAACTCTGACCTGTGAGATATAAGATCTCATTTAAACCACAGTGATCAAATACACATTCAAATATATAGCACATGGGTTGTTTCTTATCAGTTCATTGGGCATTATTTTATATTCTGAAATACAATGTTTGTTTTTGTTTTTTAAAGGGGGAAAACAATGGCAGAATCTTCACCACCATCAAAAAAACCAAGAAAAACCAGGAGGCAGATTATAGATGAACCTCCATGTATGTCAATAACCCAGAAAATAATGACTTACTGCCTGAATGACTTACTGTACACTCTTCTTATATAGTAATATTGAAAATACAGTTCAGGAATCTACAGTTCTAGTGCTTTGTATTACTGATAAGCTTTAAGTTTATTTTGCAATGACCAGATGAACTCTTGCATTTTTAAGTTTGTTCACAGTTTGTATCTAGACAGTCTTTACATTCAACCAGCTTCAGTTTGTGCATTATGGGATTCTTTATAAACACTTGTTGATTATTTTCCTTCTCTCTCTGTCTCCATTTAAAATAGTAATCATCATCATTTCAATAATTTATACAAATACCTTTCAATCAAAAAGACTTTAAGATGATTATGAACTTAAAGTGTGTCTGAACTAGTAGTCTATGTGATTTATCTTTTATTTATTTCTTTCTAGCAATGCCGTCCTCCAGTGGTCCACTGACTGAGGGGCTTCAGTGCTCTATATGTCTAGATGTGTTCACTGATCCAGTCACGACTCCATGTGGACACAACCTCTGCAAGACCTGTCTGAATAAGTGCTGGGACGACAGCCAGACCTGCAGCTGTCCGTACTGTAAAGAAACATTCAAACAAAGACCTGATCTCAAGATTAATACCACACTCCGAGAGTTTGCTGATCCCTATAAAAAGAAAAGTCCTGAGAAAACAACTGAAGTTCTGTGTGACTTCTGTGAGGAAAGAAAGCTGAAAGCTCTGAAGTCGTGTCTGGTGTGTCAGAGCTCTTACTGTGAAACTCACCTGGAGCCTCATCTGAGAGTGACAGGTTTGAAGAAACACAAACTGATGGATCCTGTGAGTAATCTAGAGGACTATATATGTCAGAAACATGAGAGACCTCTGGAGCTGTTCTGTAGAGATGATCAGACATGTGTGTGTCTGTCCTGCACTGACGGAGATCACAAGAACCACAACACTGTGTCTTTAGAAGAGGTGAGAACTAAGTATTAACCATACTAAAACAATTTCACATGAAACATTGTCATTATCATCAAATTTACTCTGTTTATAGACTCAGCTGATGATCCAAGACACACAGCAGATGATCCACGACAGAATCAAGAAGATTCAAGACATCAAACACTCGGCAGAAGTCAGAAAAGTGAGTGCTTGTTAGTGGTTGCTTAATGCACACATGAATTTAGATATAATTAATGTCCATAACATGAACTGCGCAGGATGTAAAGAACACCACTAATAATTTGTTGATTGATCTGGTTGAGCAGAGAAGCACACAGAAGGTGAAAACAGCTTGTATTGAGCTCTTCACTGATCTCATCCGCTCCATTGAGAGACGTCAGACTGATCTGCTGGAGATGATGGAAGAGAAGCAGAAAGCAGCAGAGAAACAGGAGCAAGAGCTGATTGAAGAGCTGGAGCAGGAGATCACTGAGCTAAAGATGAGAAACACTGAGCTGGAGCAGCTTTCAAGGACTGAAGATGTCATACAGGTCAGTGAACATCTCTCTGATCAGTGATAATGCAGTATATAACACTCCTCATGCTGAAGGATTTCTTCTCTCTCCTGCTGTAGATTTACTCATCCCTGTGCAGCCCTAGAAACACCAGGAACTGGCCTGAGATCAGTGTGAAGACTCAAGAGAGTCTGGAGACTCTGAGGACAGATCTGACTCAACTGAAGGACACTATAGATGAGAAACTTGATCAAACAAGTACAGCTATACATACAGCACATTGATCAAATAAAAACATGATGTACACATACACAAGAATTGTACACAATTATTTTAATAGCTTTAATGCTTGTCTATAATTCCACACATAAATATCTCAAAGATCTGCTGATGTTTTATTGTGATGTGTCTCTACAGAGCTGAAGTGGATGCAGCAGTATGCAGGTACAGTGTGCTGTCTGAACTACACTAGCTTCATCACTGCATCACAATCTGATTAAATCTGGATTAAATATTACAAATATCATCATCACAAAATATCTGCATCGTTAAGTTGTGATTCATCTTCTCTGTTTTCTCAGTGGAAGTGACTCTGGATCCTGATACAGCTCATCCATATCTCATTCTGTCTGATGATGGAAAACAAGTGAGACATGGAGACATTTGGCAGAAACTCCCAGACAAACCAGAGAGATTCGATACATGTCCCTGTGTCTTGGGAAAGGTGGGATTCTCCTCAGGGAGATTTTATTTTGAGGTGCAGGTGAAGGGAAAGACTGAATGGGATTTAGGAGTGGCCAGAGAATCCATTAACAGGAAGGGAGACATCAGACTGATTCCCAGTAATGGATACTGGACCGTGTGGCTGAGGAATGGAGATGAATATAAAGCCTGTGATGATCCTCGTGTCTCTCTATCTCTGAGAGTGAAGCCGCAGCGGGTCGGTGTGTTTATGGATTATGAGGAGGGTCTGGTCTCCTTTTATGATGTGGAGTCCAGCTCTCATATCTACTCTTTCACTGCTCAGTCTTTCACTGGGAAACTCTATCCATATTTTAACCCATGCCTTAATCATAAAGGTAAAAACTCAGACCCACTGATCATCACAGCTGTTAATGAAGGTACATGAATTTGTACATGAAATAGGATCACAGTGATTTTTATAATCAAAATAAGATTTTTTTTTTTTTGAATGTGTTGCTACTCAAGTGATTAAAGTTTTTTTCATTACATATTTTACAGTCAAAATGTAATGATTGTCTAAAATGTTCAATAAATGCTTTCCCCCCCAATGCTTATGACTTTTCTACACCATTTTCCCATCTTCTCCTGACAAAGTGAAACTGCCTGTAAAATGTTTACATCAAAATGCACACAGGCCAGAGTCTTCCCTCTCCAAGTGCACCAATGAGCCGCCCATGACCCTCGGAACACCCCACAAGAGCTGCAGTTTTGGAGATGTCTCTGACCCAGTCGTCTAGCCATCACAACTTGGCTCTGGTCAAACTCGCTCAAATCCTTACGCTTGCCCATTTTTCCTGCTTCTAACACATCAACTTTAAGGACAAAGTCTGTATTACACTCCACTTTTAGACACACACTTGTGAACTATACCCAGGTAGCCAGAGCAATCGGGCCAGTTGCAGCTGAGTGTCAGCTCACTCCGTTCTACACATATAATATGAAAGTAATGTTTATTTATAATGAAGCTATAATTGTGAGTTTGCTGACATAGTGCTAGAGTTTAGTTCTAACCATAAGGGCTAAGATGGCGCCGTTCCAAGCAGACGTGCTGCGCTCTTAATCCTCAGACATCATCGAGATTTGCATGCAACCCACATAGCAAACGGACTTGGCCCAAATGTGGCCTCAAGCTGGCACTGCTGGCCTCCTGTCGGCAATGGCATGTACCCTTTCAGCCAGAGCTGGGCCATGTGTGGCAATGACGGCAGGGCGGGGATCCGGCAAACAATATGAGGGCCGATTGTTGGTGGGAGGAGTGTGGCCCAGATCAGTCAGGTGATATGTGGCCCAAATCAGGCTATGATCTGGCAGCATATTATGTGACCCATGATAAACAAGATGCATGATAATGGTTAAATGATCACATACATTTTTAATGAAGTGTAGTATTGTTAATATGTAGTCTTTGAAATGGCAAGTCAAAACAGAATGAAACATTATCATTTCAAAATTAAGCAAATTAGTCAAGTGCATTAAACTGCACTTAATTAAAATTTTATTAAATTTTATATTATTATTCTTGGTACAAATAATCTTAGAATCCTTACATGAAAAGAGAGAGAGAGAGCGAGAGAGAGAGAGAGAGTGAGAGAGAGATCATTTAACCATCTTGTAATAATTATTTGGTTTACCATGAGGCACATCATTATTATTAGTATGCTGTCATGCACAAGCATTAAATAAAATGATCATGAAAGTATTTTATTTTTTATTTAAATCCTCTGTATCCATGTGATGCTTGGTGTGAGGAACAGAACAGATCCAAATTCAAACCGCATTCATCGGCGATATGTATCTCCTTCCTCTGTAACTATAGTAACAATTTAAAAATGTGCCATTAATAAGTTTACAACAAGTTTTACGGCAGCGATATCAAACGCTCATTGGCTCTCGCCGGTTTCGTCATAGATTGCGACATGCCGTGTTTCCGGTGATGCGTGTTTTGAATGAGAAACGCGCGCCTTAACAGAATGGATCGGGATAGTATTTTCAGCGTTTAACAATTCAGATTATTCCCTGCTCCTCGCACTACTATTATATTCTGCCAGAGAGGACTGCAACTGCAATGTATCGTCATTTGGACTACTGTGGTACTGCTCTTTGACACACCTGTAATAAATTATTATGATTAAGTTACATGTGTCTATCTGTTACGTTTCTCTTATAGAATGCATTCTTTATATACTCACTCTTTATTGGTTGATTTGTTCTTTATAAAAATAAATAGAAAATTCAATGCAAAAGGTTTTTTATTTATTTATTTATTTTTTAATTGCACAGTTACATGATGTGTGAGTTTTAAGTCTGATTTTCTATTCAGTTTAATGTACTTTATTGGCATAGTTTGTGTGTACATTAATGTACAGATGTGGGCCAGATCTGGGCCAACACTATGTTGCTGTCTGGTTTACCAAAGCATGTCACAAAATGAATAATTGTGATTATAGTAATATACAAGGCAATAATCTGAAATATTAAGATTCTGTATTCCCAGACAGCAATATAGTGTTGGTCCAGATCCGGCCCACATCTGGCCCGCATGAAATCCAACAAACTGCTTGCTGTCTGGGTTGGGTCTGGGCTATATAAGGCTCAGGTGTGGCTCAGATTTGGAGATTCTGGTTTACTTAAGGCTGAGAATTGGCACCAATAATAAAACCTGTTTTGGCCCAGTTCAGGGACAGTTCAGGGTGATTAACTGGCTGAGATTCGGCCCGGTTATGGCCCATGTGTGGCCCTTGTCTGCAATCCAGTTCTGGGCCACTTCAGGGCCGTCATTCTTTGCGGCACTTGGGCCGAGGGAAAAGTGATTATGTGGCCCGGATCTGGGCCAGAAGACATTTGCTATGTGGGTTAATAAGTGAGGAAAACTACTTTTACTTTTAATTTCATATCAACAATGTTTCAGGGACTAATATTAACTTTGTTTGAAAACTTGGTCATATGGGCAAACGCAAAGCGAAACATCACTACAAGGAGAGCATGGAGAAAAAATGAAAATATCGTGCCATCCCAACTATCCGCCCAGTATCCTGATGATACAGTGCTGACAGATTTAACCTGTGACTCAGCTGACACTGTCGATCCAGAGAAATCTCTGGCTAAAAAGCCCAGAGCCAAAAAGAGGAAAGACTAACGTTACATCTCCTGAATGTGACCTCAACAAGGTTATGAGTGCCATTCAGTCTCTTTCCGCAAAATGTGAAATAACTTTTGAAAAGGTTACATCTATGGAGACAACGGTGAGAAACACTGATCAGGCCTTTACCTTTCTGAACGAATCAGTGGAAAAACTCCTTAAAGATACCACCAACCATAACGAGATAATTTCAGCGCTGGAAAAAAAGATGTTAGACTTGAGAGAAGAAAACAAACAACTCAAACTTCAGCTGCTGGAGGCAAATAGCTATCGACGAAGATGGGGCCTGAGACTGCAAGGGATGAAGGAGGAAGATCAACAAGAAAACACTCTGGATCTGGTGATCAAAGTCCTTGGCAAGATCTCCCCCCAAAATTGCTGAGAAGTTACCGGAGGCGGTGGATTCGGTGCACAGAACTGGAAAGAGGAAGGACAGTAACTCAGCAAGAGGTATAATCATTCAGTTCAGCATGCGTCACTTTCGTGATATCGTACAGAGGGATGCAAGAGGCTCGACATTCCTGGAAAAAGCCCAACTCTGCTTAAAAGAAGACCAGACACCTGACGAAACAGCGGCGCGGGCCAAGGCCCGGCCTTTAGTCAAGAAAGCCAGAGAAGAAGGCAAGAGAGCATCATTCATCAGTGCCTTTGCTTATATTGAAGGTAAAAAAAGTTAATATTGATGTTTAGTAAACACTGAATGAAAAAGGACACACATGGTCAGTTTATGTCTGATGCTTTCTTTGGACCATTCATTGTCTCTAACAACTTACAGTGTGGACTTATAATATTTGTTAACATCTTGCTGCATGTGTAAGATCCCGATGGGTCTATCTGTTTTCATTGTAGTAGCTTAGTGTAATTTAGGAGGTCTTGTTCATTGTTCTATCGTTTTTCAGTTTTAATTTTTGTTTGTTTGTTTGTTTTGTTTTCTTCTTTCTTGGATGACAGTCTTTAATTTTGGAAAATTAGACTTTATCTCTCTTAATGTCAGAGGTTTAAGGGATTTGGATAAAAAGAAGGCACTTTTTCTTTTCATGAAACACAGGGCGGCTCAAATTATTTCATTTCAAGAAATACATTCTTGTGATAATGACGTGAAGTTTTGGAAATTGCAGTGGGGTGATTCTGCATATTTTTGTCATGGAACAAATCATTCTGCAGGGGTCGCTGTTTTCTTGAATAAACTGAAGGGAGATGTAGTGGAAACTGTATTCTGGTGAAGGGAGGTGGATTATAATCATTTTAAACATAGACAATATGAAAATTATCATTTGCCATGTTTATGGACATAATAATAACTCTTCAAATGTATGTATGTTTGAAAAACGTAGCCTGATATTACTAGACCTAAAAAGAAAATACACATGTGCTTATTTACTGATCATTGAAGCCCCTAATGAGTCCTTAGATAGATTTCCTCCAAAGAACAGTACAAAAAGTTTGTGAGTTGCTTTGTGATATGTTACAGGTTACTGATGTTTGGCGTTTTTTACATCCACATGATATGGAATACACATGGACAAATAATGCTCTTACATGCAAGTCAAGAATTGACTTTTGGCTCTTATCTACTAATGCAGTTCAGTTTGTCTCAGACACTTCGATCGGTTATTCACCTTTATCTGATCATAGATTTATCTCAATCTCTTTAATTGGAAATACAGATAGTCGTAAAAGAATTAGCAGTTACTGGAAATTTAATAATATGTTACTTTCGGATGCAAATTTTGTAGAATCTGTTAAAAAAGCTTCTTCTATTTTGGAAGATGAATATGAGTTATATCCAAAGATGGGAATTATTTAATTCAAAGTTAGACAATTAGCTATGCGTCGAGGCAAAGAACTTAAAGCGGCAAATTCTAAAATGTCAAGATATTCTCAATGAGCTTGACAAGTTGTTATCTAAAGAAACTCTTAATACAGAGGAGGAATCCTATTTATCTAATCTGAAAAACGAAATAGATTTTGCATTTATAAGATCTAGGGCTAAATGGTTGGAATGGGAGAGAAAAATACCAGTTATTTTTTTGCTCTGGAAAAGAGAAATATAAAAAGAAATGGTCTAGCAGTGTTAAAAATGTATAATAACATAAACAAAACCCCGTCAAATGAATAAATATATATATACTCTTTTTTTTTTTTTTTTTTTTTTTTACAAATTATATTGAAAAGTATGCCAGATCCTTTCTACAAAAAATGAAACCTCAGTAATTTCAAGTGAGTTTAAAGTGGTTTGTGAAAATGACCTTTCTTTAGACGAACTTACCAAAGCAATGTAATCTATGAAGAAGGGTAACTCCACAGATGGCCTAACTATTGAGTTTCATGCATACTTTTAGGAATCTATTAAGAAACAATTTCTTAGAATGTACAATGAATGTATTATTAAAGGTGCCCTAGAATTTGAAATTGAATGTATCTTGGCATAGTTAAATAACAAGAGTTCAGTACATGGACATGACATACAGTGAGTCTCAAACAACATTGTTTTCTCCTTCTTATTTAAATCTCGTTTTTGAAAAACACCCCTGAAAAATAGGCGAATCTCCACATAACACCGACTGTGACGCAACAGTCGGGATCATTAATATGTACGCCTCCAAACATTTGCATATGCCAGCCCATGTTCAAGGCCAGGCGGAACTGCGCAGCCGAATCATCGGAAGTTCTGCAGGTGAAGAAACAAGCGAGGATCATAGGGAGAATGGCAGATCATGGAAATAAATGTTATGTTCCAGGCTGTGCAGGGGATATGAGGACTTTTCATACCCTTCCCACAGAAAAGAAATGTCAACAGGCGTGGTTGATGTTTATCTATAATCGGATACCGCAACAGTTTAATTCGAAGTTGTTAGTTTGCTCTGCCCATTTCACCACGGACTGTTTTTCTAACTTGGGACAATATCAAGCAGGCTTCTCTCAGCGTCTCATACTGAAGAAAGGGGCAATTCCAACTATATTCCCGCAAGCGGTAAGTAGTGATTTTATTAACGATAATTTACACTGTGTTATCTAGATCCAGTGCAAGATCCTAGTACAGTAACAAATAGCAAACTCCAAGTAACTAGCATACATAACTAAATAGTATGACAAAGTATTTACGCTGAGGTTAATATTTCTTGCCTGTGTTGTCATATAAATCTACAAAATACTACTGTAGATACAGTGGGTACGGAAAGTATTCAGACCCCCTTAAATTTTTCACTCTTTGTTATATTGCAGCCATTTGCTAAAATCATTTAAGTTCATTTTTTTCCCTCATTAATGTACACACAGCACCCCATATTGACAGAAAAACACAGAATTGTTGACATTTTTGCAGATTTATTAAAAAAGAAAAACTGAAATATCACATGGTCCTAAGTATTCAGACCCTTTGCTCAGTATTTAGTAGAAGCACCCTTTTGATCTAATACAGCCATGAGTCTTTTTGGGAAAGATGCAACAAGTTTTTCACACCTGGATTTGGGGATCCTCTCCAGTTCTGTCAGGTTGGATGGTAAACGTTGGTGGACAGCCATTTTCAGGTCTCTCCAGAGATGCTCGATTGGGTTTAAGTCAGGGCTCTGGCTGGGCCATTCAAGAACAGTCACGGAGTTGTTGTGAAGCCACTCCTTCGTTATTTTAGCTGTGTGCTTAGGGTCATTGTCTTGTTGGAAGGTGAACCTTCGGCCCAGTCTGAGGTCCTGAGCACTCTGGAGAAGGTTTTCGTCCAGGATATCCCTGTACTTGGCCGCATTCATCTTTCCCTCGATTGCAACCAGTCGTCCTGTCCCTGCAGCTGAAAAACACCCCCACAGCATGATGCTGCCACCACCATGCTTCACTGTTGGGACTGTATTGGACAGGTGATGAGCAGTGCCTGGTTTTCCCCACACATACCGCTTAGAATTAAGGCCAAAAAGTTCTATCTTGGTCTCATCAGACCAGAGAATCTTATTTCTCTGTTTTTTAGCAAACTCCATGCGGCTTTCATGTGTCTTCACTGAGGAGAGGCTTCCGTCGGGCCACTCTGCCATAAAGCCCCGACTGGTGGAGGGCTACAGTGATGGTTGACTTTCTACAACTTTCTCCCATCTCCCGACTGCATCTCTGGAGCTCCGCCACAGTGATCTTTGGGTTCTTCTTTACCTCTCTCACCAAGGCTCTTCTCCCCCGATAGCTCAGTTTGGCCGGACGGCCAGCACTAGGAAGGGTTCTGGTCGTCCCAAACGTCTTCCATTTAAGGATTATGGAGGCCACTGTGCTCTTAGGAACCTTAAGTGCAGCAGAAATTTTTTTGTAACCTTGGCCAGATCTGTGCCTTGCCACAATTCTGTCTCTGAGCTCTTCAGGCAGTTCCTTTGACCTCATGATTCTTATTTGCTCTGACATGCACTGTGAGCTGTAAGGTCTTATTTAGACAGGTGTGTGGCTTTCCTAATCAAGTCCAATCAGTATAATCAAACACAGCTGGACTCAAATGAAGGTGTAGAACCATCTCAAGGATGATCAGAAGAAATGGACAGCACCTGAGTTAAATATATGAGTGTCACAGCAAAGGGTCTGAATACTTACGACCATGTGATATTTCAGTTTTTCTTTTTTAATAAATCTGCAAAAATGTCAACAATTCTGTGTTTTTCTGTCAATATGGGGTGCTGTGTGTACATTAATGAGGAAAAAAAAATTAACTTAAATGATTTTAGCAAATGGCTGCAATATAACAAAGAGTGAAAAATTTAAGGGGGTCTGAATACTTTCCGTACCCACTGTACATATGTAAATTCCCTTTTGTCAAATAATTTTACTTTAGTCTATTTCATCAACAACATGTCAGGGGCTAACTACGTTAGTTTAGTTGCTCACAGATAATGTTAGCTCACTCGATCCTTCTAGCTAACGTCACATTCTCCACCACATAAGTTGAAGCTATATTTATTTGACAAGGCATCTAACTTTAGTCAATTTGTTAAAATGTTGTAATTTTTGAGAACTGACGTATGATTATTTTGCACGCTTGTATTTCAGAGTACACCACAGCCCTTGCGTACTAATGATGTAGGCTGCCAAACAGATGATCCTATCGTCTTGTGTAAGGGAACACAGCTGTCTTTGAACACAATGAGGTCCCACCTTCGAAGCAAAGGTAATGTTACTTATCATTAAGTGCATATGTGCTGGATTATAAGGACAGATTAATTGTGTACTATTATTTAATGCCAGCTTGTTTAGCTCAGTAAGTCAGCTGCTATTTGCAGTTCTATTCATAATCATCAAGATCCGTCTGCGCTAATGTACAGAAAAGATGACTTGTGCCCCGCTATTGAAATCTTGTATGGGTTACCATTATTCCCCTTACTAATTATATATATGTTTTACTGGTAGGCATACAGGTGACAGTGTCATCTCAAAGTGTGGCGGTAGGCACCACAACTACTGAAATGTCATGGGCCACAATAGATCCATTTACATCAACACCATTGAAGGCTTCAAGGCCTGCCAAAAGACCCCGTGTTGAATTGGAGGAGGATACGGAAATGGGGAATATTTCCTCTGCAGAGACTGATCCACAAAATTCTACATATGATCCTGCATTTCCAGAGAGAAGGACTGTAGTTTGGTGAAGAAGTGGCATAAGAGCATCACCAACCACCTGTACTGGTCTGCCAGCAGCTCTGATTCAGGACCTGAGAAGGTAGCCAAATGGACCTCTATCATGAACCACATTCAAGACATTCACACACATTCTGACCCAGCGTTCCCTCGGTGTCAACATGAACAAAGGGTGTCTAAGGACATAGCAAGTGGTTTCATCCAGTTGTGTAACCTCAATGTGTTATTTGCCAAGTAAACAGTAAAAAGCATGTTATGTTAATATTACAATATTCATGTGTTTTATAAATAACATCACACTGATTTCCCCCAAGGTTCAACAGCACTGAATAGGCTTCATAGGGTCCTGATAAACAAGAGAGTCCTTTCAGATGTAGAGAAACTGAGCCCACATTACCAGACATCAACTGTGGAGTCATTTTACAAAGTCATCTTGCACTTTGCACCTAAAAATGTTGTCTTCCCCTTCATTGGAATGCTATGCAGGTATGTCTTCTCCCTCACAACTTGAACATAGGTCAGAACACAACACATAAACAGTTATGTTTGAAAGGGGCATACTATGGTTTTCTGTCTAGGCAAACTGGTTTTCACAACCAAAATGCAGTGTAGTGCCTTTCAGTTAGAGGTTACAGTTTACAGAATGGTATAGATTTACTGTATTAGTATAAGTATATAAGTGCTATTTTTAATATTTTCATAATTTTAATGATAAATAAAAAAATTGATTTATTCACTATGACAATATGAACAATTTTTGTGTTTGTTTGTCTTATCCTTTAGGTTGTACCTTGCAGTGATGCACTTCAATGAGAATGCTGGCCGGCCACAATTGACAACATCTAAAGGGAAACTTGTGTACAAGCTTCTCTTTCCAAAGGCCAAAAAGGGAGGACACACCGTCAAACCTGTAAAAACAGAGCCAACATTTTGTAAGCTTTTCCAAAAAATATTTATTTTAAACAATACTTACAAATGTGCAAATAAAATGAATATTCAAATAAATAAAAAATAACTTATTATACTTTACAGGCTATGTCATCAACTTGATGAATACTGTTTTTGAAGAGGTTGTCCGTGATCCCCTTCCATATCTGGATGGCATACAGCAGATTCCTGTGCCTCCGGACCTGTCTTCTCATGACAGACCTTCCATGGAAGAAGCCGTTGCTCAGCATGTGTCACGTTTCAGTCAAGGGGGGGTCTGAATCCAACATATTGCCCAGCAGCATCAGGAAACTCCCTTCTTATGCGCAGCACTGCCTGCAGAGAGAGAAGTAGAGAGAAAAACATATTGTGTGTTTTAGTATTTATTTTGTTCACAGGTCATTATGGGTCATGTATGTATGCTGCTGAGACACAATAAAAGTGTCACATCAATAAGTATCTGTCATTATTGCATGTTTCTTCTTTTCTTACATATATCATACGGTATGGCTGTGCAATGCATTAAACTCATGATGTAATATGGATGTAACAGAGCCCAATTATATTTACACAAAATGTAACAAGTATGTGAAACTGGCCTTACCTTTCCATCCCTCTGACTCTAACACGCCCATGGTCAGCTCTATATACATTCATTGCATTTTGCAAAGAATATATATTGAGGCACACAGGTTCAAGGCCAGGATGGTCTGTCATGCATGATATTGTATTAGGCACTTGTCTCATTCTTCTTGTGACCTGCAAAAGAACAAAATCATAATAGCACTGTTATTTACAGTAATCTTTCATACTTTGGAAGTACCAGAAAGCACACACATAGGTTGAATACATTTCTATCCAGTGTACTTGTGAAATACCTGTGGTATTTCCCTGCAACATATATTTTTTCTCTCGAGGGCCATGCGTGCACAATTTCCACAAGTACACCTGTAAAAAAAGATAGACCTTGATGTAAGTTTTTGTTATTATTAGGCTAAGTCCTAATCACAATAAAGCAGCGGAGTAGTAAACATGACATTGACTATATTGAATGGCTTTTATACTGTACTTTTGTTGGCTAAATAAATCGACTTTAATAGGCTAACTTCAAAAGGCTAACTTACTGTAAATACTTTACAAACAACACATTCACGCGCTACACAGTTCGCTGTTTTTTTGTTCTTGATTCAACGTGAAAAACCTGTCATTGTAAAATTATACGGTGACATTATAATAATTTACATGTTTTTACCATGCTAAAAATAAAATTGTGACTGCTGACGTTAACGTGTAAAGTTAATGCTATATGCTAGTTAACGTTTAGGTTGAAGTTCTAGAATTGACGTGACAGTTAAGTTCTTACTGAAAATAAAAAATAAATTATGGCATTAGGAAGATATCAGAGACTAATTTAAAATATTATTTCAACACGTTCTAGGGCACCTTTAAGCATACTCATATATAAACATGTACACTGCCATTCAAAAGTAATGATGCTGAAAATTCAGCTTGGCATCACAGGAGTAAATTACATTTTAAAATAGAAAACAGCTCCATTGCTTTCTCTATATGGCTCTGCCTGATGATACAGTGCTGACAGATTTAACCTGTGACTCAGCTGACACTGTCGATCCAGAGAAATCTCTGGCTAAAAAGCCCAGAGCCAAAAAGAGGAAAGACTAACGTTACATCTCCTGAATGTGACCTCAACAAGGTTATGAGTGCCATTCAGTCTCTTTCCGCAAAATGTGAAATAACTTTTGAAAAGGTTACATCTATGGAGACAACGGTCAGTAACACACTGCAGTCACGCCATCTGTGCTTCAAGTTCATTGCGCGTCTACTCGGCGGTGCGTGGTACATTAACGTGTGAGCGCTACAGTCTAATTCTTTTAGTAAATCCTCCTTCGGTTGTCATATTTATTCATATTCACGGCCTTCTAATTATGTTTTTAACAGTTTGTTTTACTATAGTTATGTTTTATTAGCGGTTGGGTTATCAAATTAGAGCCACTCAAAAAAATCATCATTCGCTTATAGTATTATTCATATTCGTATTCATATTCATATTCATATTCACTTCCTTCTATTTCAGTTTTCACCGTTTATTTTACTATAATTATGTTTTCATTTTATTTATCTTTTTGGGTTCAAAGCTGTATACTTTTTCATTTTTTCATGTGGAATGCTGCTAAATTAATGCATAATTTGGATTATGTTTTGTACAACGGTTTTATTTTCTACTTACAGTTAACATTATTCTATATCAATTGGATCCATGTGTTTTTTTTTTTTTTTTTTAAGAATGACGGAATTCATTCACGTTTTGAGCGTTACAAGTACATATATTATCATTCAATCTGTACCTGCTATTGTATGGTGTATCCTGTTTATGTGGAGAGAATCTAAATAAAGTGAGGGGAAAAAATTATTAAAAAGGACAAAACCAAACTGCCATGTCATTGTTTCATTCTTTAATAACTGTATGCCAAAATCAGGAACAAAATAAACAAAAATAAAAAAATTCATAAAAATAAAAATCAAATTGTTTTCTGCAAACTGCACCAGACTCTTGTTGTACATGACCCCACGTATCTCTGTGGTGATTTTCATATCATTTTACTGTATTATTCTTTAATAATTGCATGTCAAAATCTGGAAAAATGCTATCTTTCTCACTATACAGTCAGATTTGAAAATTCATAAAAAATTCAAATCATATTGTTTTCTGCAATCTCCACCAGACTCTTGTTCTACATGTGCCCATGTACCACTGTGGTGATTTTCATATCATTTTACTGTATCAATCTTTAATAATTGCATGCCAAATACATGAAAAATGCTATCTTTTTCACTATACAGTCAGATTTGAAAATTCATAAAAAATTAAAATCAAATAGTTTTCTGCAATCTCCACCAGACTCTTGTTCTACATGTGCCCATGTACCACTGTGGTGATTTTCATATTATTTTACTGTATCATTCTTTAATAATTGGATGCCAAAATCATGAAAAATGGTACCTTTTTCACTCTATAGTCAAATTTTGAAAATTCATAAAAAATCAAAATCAAATTGTTTTCTGCAAACTCCACCAGACTCTTGTTCTACATGTCCCCATGTACCACTGTGGTGATTTACATATCATTTTACTGTATCATTCTTTAATAATTGCATGACCAATTCATGAAAAATGCTATCTTTCTCACTATACACTCATATTTGAAAATTAATTAAGAATTAAAATCAAATTGTTTTCTGCAAACTCCACCAGACTCTTATTCTACATGTCCCCAAGTACCACTGTGGTCATTTTCATATTATTTTACTGTATCATTCTTTAATAATCGCATGCCAAAATCATGAAAAATGGTACCTTTTTCACTCTATAGTCAAATTTTGAAAATTCATAAAAAATTAAAATCAAATTGTTTTCTGCAAACTCCACCAGACTGTTGTTCTACATGTCCCCATGTACCACTGTGGTGATTTACATATCATTTTACTGTATCATTCTTTAATAATTTCATGCCGAAATCATGCAACATGCTATCTTTTTCACTATTCACTCATATTTGAAAATTCATTAAACATTAAAATCAAATTGTTTTCTGCAAACTCCATCAGATTCTTGTTCTACATCTTCCCAGGTAAAGACTGTGGTGATTGTCATCTTACTTAACTGTATAATTCTTCTTACCAAATCATGACCAATGCTATCTTCTTCCTCACTGTAAATACATTTTAAAAATCCATAAAAAGGTAAAATCTAATTGTTTTCTGCAAACTCCACCAGTTTCTTTTTCTACATCTCCCCAGGTACCAGTGTGGTGATTGTCATCTTACTTTACTGTATAATTTTTTAATAATTGCTTACCAAAGTCCTGACCGATGCTATTGACCTCGCTATATCCACATACAAACAAACCTGTAGACTTTTATTTACTTTTGGCTGGCTTTGGGATAACCATGATGTTTGGATATTGACTGTGTATTTGACATTATATTTGGCTTAATGAAGGTTTTGGTAATTCTCATCCTGCCTTGTGTGCGTGCGGTTTCTCTGTCTTGACCCACAACATGAACATGTCATGACTTACAGCTGAATGTTTACAAATATTTATATGTTAATTTGAATAAACATTTATGTAGCCTATTCCAATTTAATATTTTATCTGGTCTTCCAGATGATGTTTCAGTGTTGTGATGTACTATAAAATGTCCATATAACTGCACTTTTCCATTATCACTAATCTTATGCTATTGTCACTATCCAGCAAGATCATCACGCTTTTAGTATAGTGGTTGTAGTACTAATTTGTATATTGTGGCACATGTCTTCATTATATAAGTCAATCTAGTACTCCATCCAAAATGTTCTATGGCATCATTCTCATTTCAGAAGGATTTTCTTTATATTTTTCAGTGCAAATGTATTGAATATTAATCCATCGTGACATTTTTTAAAAGTAGTGAAAATTTATTTTACAAATTAAGTTTTAAAACATAAACTTGGAACTGAACGTGGCAGAACTATTGAGATGCACATGCAAGGCTTCTCGCAACTCATTATTGGACAAATAATTCAAGTGGAAATATATATACAACAGCATATAGAAGTACCAGTACAATATATAAATATATATATATATATATATATATATGTATATATATATATATATATATATATATATATATATATATATATATATATATATATATATATTAGAATAAACACCTTTTCAAGATCACAGGATTCAGAGAACTTAAAGTAAAAAATAATTACAACACTAGAATTTTCACTAGCTAAAAATGCCTTTGTCAATTAATTATTTTGCTGTAGTGTGTCAGTAGGAAATAGCAGTTTACATTTCCAAACATTTATTTTGACATTAATTGTAATAATCCACTGAAATTTTTGTCTGACAACAGCCAGTGCTTTACACAGAGATCTGATCTTATCATCATCCAGTCTGTCTGGAATGACATGAAGAAACAGAACAAACTGAGACAGACTCAATCCAGAAGAACTGTGGTAACGTCTCCAAGATACCACAGGAAACATACCTGCCAAGCGACCTGAAAAACTATTCGAAAGTGGACAAAGGGCAAAAGCTGCTTTAAACGTAAAGGATGCTCACATTAAATGTTGATTTAATGTAGTTATTAGAAATTATTGTGCTATTTTTTTTTTGTTTTGTTTTTGTTTTTTACAGCATTTTATACAAGTGCCTAAAACAGTTAACAGTACTGTAGCTTTGCAGGTGGGTTTCTAGAAGCATCTTTGAAACATTGGAGACCATTCACCATAATGAAGATATGTGCCACAATATACAAATTAGTACTACAACCACTATACTAACAGTAATACCTTTGTGACCGTGTTGATCTTGCTGGATAGTGACAATAGCATAAGATTAGTGATAATGGAAAAGTACAGTTATATGGACATTTTATAGTATTTTATAGTAAGACCAGATAATATATTTAATAGATAAGTACAGTTATATGGACATTTTATAGTATTCTATAGTAAGACCAGATAATATATTTAATTGGAATAGGCTACATAAATGTTTATTCAAATTAACATATAAATATTTGTAAACATTCAGCTGTAAGTCATGACATGTTCATGTTGTGGGTCAAGACAGAGAAACCGCACGCACACAAGGCAGGATGAGAATTACCAAAACCTTCATTAAGCCAAATATAATGTCAAATACACAGTCAATATCCAAACATCATGGTTATCCCAAAGCCAGCCAAAAGTAAATAAAAGTCTACAGGTTTGTTTGTATGTGGATATAGCGAGGTCAATAGCATCGGTCAGGAATTTGGTAAGCAATTATTAAAAAATTAAACAGTAAAGTAAGATGACAATCACCACACTGGTACCTGGGGAGATGTAGAAAAAGAAACTGGTGGAGTTTGCAGAAAACAATTAGATTTTACCTTTTTATGGATTTTTAAAATGTATTTACAGTGAGGAAGAAGATAGCATTGGTCATGATTTGGTAAGCAATTATTAAAGAATTATACAGTTAAGTAAGATGACAATCACCACAGTCTTTACCTGGGAAGATGTAGAACAAGAATCTGATGGAATCTTGATTTTAATTTTTAATGAATTTTCAAATATGAGTGTATAGTGAGAAAGATAGCATTTTTCATGATTTTGGCATGAAATTATTAAAGAATGATACAGTAAAATGATATGAAAATGACCACAGTGGTACTTGGGGACATGTAGTACAAGAGTCTGGTGGAGATTGCAGAAAACAATTTGATTTTAATTTTTTTTGCATTTTCAAATTTTGACTATAGCGTGAAAAAGGTACCATTTTTCATGATTTTGGCATGCAATTATTAAAGAATGATAAAGTAAAATTATATGAAAATGACCACAGTGGTACTTGGTATCATGTAAAACAAGAGTCTGGTGGTGATTGCAGAAAACAATTTGATTTTGATTTTTTTATGAATTTTCAAATATGAGTGTATAGTGAGAAAGATAGCATTTTTCATGATTTTGGCATGCAATTATTAAAGAATGATACAGTAAAATGATATGAAAATGACCACAGTGGTACTTGGGGACATGAAGTACAAGAGTCTGGTGGAGATTGCAGAAAACAATTTGATTTTAATTTTTTTTGCATTTTCAAATTTTGACTATAGCGTGAAAAAGGTACCATTTTTCATGATTTTGGCATGCAATTATTAAAGAATGATAAAGTAAAATTATATGAAAATGACCACAGTGGTACTTGGTATCATGTAAAACAAGATTCTGGTGGTGATTGCAGAAAACAATTTGATTTAGATTTTTTTATGAATTTTCAAATATGAGTGTATAGTGAGAAAGATAGCATTTTTCGTGATTTTGGCATGAAATTATTAAAGAATGATACAGTAAAACAAGAGTCTGGTGGTGATTGCAGAAAACAATTTGATTTTGATTTTTTTTATGAATTTTCAAATATGAGTGTATAGTGAGAAAGATAGCATTTTTCATGATTTTGGCATGCAATTATTAAAGAATGATAAAGTAAAAGAAGAGTCTGGTGGTGATTGCAGAAAACAATTTGATTTTGATTTTTTTATGAATTTTCAAATATGAGTGTATAGTGAGAAATATAGCATTTTTCGTGATTTTGGCATGAAATTATTAAAGAACGATACAGTAAAATGATATGAAAATGACCACAGTGTTACTTGGGGACATGTAGAACAAGTGCCTGGTGGAGTTTGCATAAAACATTTTGATTTTCATTTTTTATGAATTTTCAAATGTGTATAGTGAGAAAGATAGCATTTTTCATGATTTTGGCATGAAATTATTAAAGAATGATACAGTAAAATGATATGAAAATGACCACAGTGGTACTTGGGGACATGTAGTACAAGAGTCTGGTGGAGATTGTAGAAAACAATTTGATTTTAATTTTTTTTTAATTTTCAAATTTTGACTATAGCGTGAAAAAGGTACCATTTTTCATGATTTTGGCATGCAATTATTAAAGAATGATAAAGTAAAATTATATGAAAATGACCACAGTGGTACTTGGTATCATGTAAAACAAGATTCTGGTGGTGATTGCAGAAAAATATTTGATTTTGATTTTTTTATGAATTTTCAAATATGAGTGTATAATGAGAAAGATAGCATTTTTCGTGATTTTGGCATGAAATTATTAAAGAACGATACAGTAAAATGATATGAAAATGACCACAGTGGTACTTGGGGACATGTAGAACAAGTGCCTGGTGGAGTTTGCATAAAACATTTTGATTTTCATTTTTTATGAATTTTCAAATGTGTATAGTGAGAAAGATAGCATTTTTCATGATTTTGGCATGAAATTATTAAAGAATGATACAGTAAAATGATATGAAAATCACCACAGTGGTACTTGGGGTCATGTAGAATAAGAGTCTGGTGGAGTTTGCAGAAAACAATTTGATTTAAATTTTTTATGAATTTTCAAATTTTGACTATAGATTGAATAGGGTACTATTTTCCATGATTTTGCCATGCAATTATTGAAGAATGATACAGTAAAATTATATGAAAATGACCACAGTGGTACTTGGAGACATGTAGAACAAGAATCTGGTGGAGTTTGCAGAAAACAATTTGATTGTAATGTTTTGTGAATTTTTAAAATTTGACTATAGAGTGAAAAAGGTACAATTTTTCATGATTTCATCATGCAATTATTAAACAATGATACAGTAAAATGATATGAAAATCACCATAATGGTACTTGGGGACATGTAGAACAAGAGTCTGGTGGAGTTTGCAGAAAACAATTTGATTTTAATTTTTTATGATTTTTCAAATTTTGACTATAGATTGAATAGGGTACTATTTTCCATGATTTTGGCATGCAATTATTGAAGAATGATACAGTAAAATAATATGAAAATGACCACAGTGGTACTTGGAGACATGTAGAACAAGAGTCTGGTGGAGATTGCAGAAAACAATTTGAATTGGGTTTTTTATGAATTTTCAAAATTTGACTGTATAGTGAGAAATATTGCCTTTTTCATGATTTTGGCATGCAATTATTAAATAATGATTATTAAAGAATAATAAAGTAAAATAATATGAAAATCACCACAGTGGTATGTATGGACATGTACAACAAAAACAATTTATTTATTTATTTATTTTTGTTTGTTTATTTTGCTCTTTATTTTGTCATGCAATTATTAAATAATGAAACAGTGAAATGACATGAAAACAGTTTGATTTTGTCCTTTTTAATAATTTTTCCCCCTCACTTTATGTTGATTTTCTCCACAATAGCAGGATTCACCATACAATAGAGTGTACAGATTGAATGATAACATGCACTTGTAACACTTCAAACGTGAATGAATTCCGTTATTCTTTAAAAAAAGAAAAAGAAAAAAAAATTCCATGGATCCAACTGATTTAGAATAATGTTAACTGTAAGTAGAAAGACAGTTGTACAAAACATAATCCAAATTTTGCATTAATTTAGCAGCATTCCACATAAAAAAGGAAAAAGTATACAGCTTCGAACCCAAAAATACATAAATAAATAAAAACACATCATTATAGTCAAATAAATGGTGAAAACTTAAATAGAAGGAAGTGAATATGAATATGAATACGAATATGAATAAATATGACAACCGAAGGAGGATTTACTAAAGAAGACGGTAGCGCCTTTAACACGCTCGCACCTTAATCTGCCACACACCGCCGAGTAGACGCGCAATGAGCTTGAAGCGCAGATAGCGTGACTGCAGTGATATACGACATCCTGGTGTCATTAATTTGCCAGTCAAGTGTGATTACCGACTGTTCTACTATTAATTCGTAGATCTAACGTTACTCGTCTGAACTGAACTGTGAGTTAACGGAGCGTTTAAACAGTGAGCGATTGAAAGATTGAAAGCTGTGGTGTTTCCTGCACGACGATGGAGACTTTGAGGATCAGATAGCACCCCAAGTACCCGTGTTATTTGGGGTTCCCCTGGTTACGCGGGAGGTGCGTTTCGTCGGCTGACGGTGGAGAGAGAGACCGAGGAGCTGCGGGAGGCCTAACACAGGATCCCCGATCGCGGTTTTCAGTGCACACGAAATTGCGGTATTAATGTTGATTTATTTCGGCTCAGGAGAGTGAAGGGACCAATTTTCAGTTTCTCTGGCCACTACGAACACGAGCTACGATTCAGGCCTGCCACGGGTGGGTTTTAATGACTGGTTTGTGTGTGTGTGTGGGCCCACAAGTGTTTAACATTTGTTCATATTGTGTTATTCTATTCTCTTACAATACTGTGAATATTCAAAATGATATTCTGATGTGAGTAAGTTAGTGCAGTTCGTTCCATGTGAGTTAATTTGGGGCTGTAAAGATGACAGTTATTTTGGAGAGGACACCATGGCGAGTCAATGGGTTCCATTCAGTTTCCCAGCAGAGCTCCGTGATGAATTAAGCATCCAAGAGGAGGAGGCCCTGCTTACTGCGGTAAAGTTGGTTTTATGTTGGACATTCGTTAGACATTCGATCTTTTATTCAGAATTAATTTAATCGCATAATACTCATGGATCATGCTGTATCTCGTTCAGATCACAAATAAAAGTATAATACCAAAGTTAATAATAATATTATTCAATGATGTAATCATTCTAAGCATCTGAAGGCAAAAAGTCCTTACAACTATCCTCTCTTGGGCACGTCAAGTTAGGGAGTATCTCAAAAGTGCAATCCACAATAAACTTGGTTAAAAATGTGTTTTATTCCACAAAAACACTAAAAATGTGACTCTTTTAAATGTGTAGTTTATGTTAGCAAATAGATTAAGTATAAATTAATACAATTTGCAACTTTTATATGATTAATATATCTGTTATAAATATGTAAGAAAACAGAATGTCTTAATGAAATGAATCAATGTAACGTTGTGGGTTTTTTCCCGAAAGAGCTCAAATCACCTACAATGTATTTATACATACATGCATCATATAATACACAACTTAGATGTAAAAAATATATATTTTGCAAATTTTTTTATGATTTTTTTCAAATATGCAAATCTATATAACTTCCTGGTCATGTGACCCGATGATGTCACAGCAGCTGTAATATCCTCACACACACCTGACACACATCTTACGCGACTTGGAATTTGGAAATATGATTTTGCCTATTTTTGGTGAATTTTTCAAATCTACAAATCTATATCACTTCCTGGTCATGTGACCCGATGATGTCACAGCAGCTGTAATATCCTCACACACACCTGACACACATCTTACGCGACTTGGAATGTGAAAATATGATTTTGCCTATTTTTGGTGAATTTTCGAAATATGCAAATCTATATAACTTCCTGGTCATGTGACCCGATGATGTCACACCAGCTGTAATGTCATCACACACACCTGACACACATCTTACACGACTTGGAATTTGGAAATATGATTTTGCCTATTTTTGGTGAATTTTTCAAATCTACAAATCTATATCACTTCCTGGTCATGTGACCCAATGATGTCACACCAGCTGTAATATCTTCGTACACCAATCACAAAGCTGAAATAAGCACACATGAAAGGGTAAACACTAAAATATCAACAGCAAAATAGATAAATCCATTCACATAAAAAACCCATAATTTATTCATGCATTCATTCAACTTTATGGGTCCTTTAGCAAAAACACATAATTAAAAAAGCAGTAGCCTACAATACACATTTTAAAAGACAGTTGACGTTAAACCAATGCTTTCTTCAGGTGACTGATATTGCACCACAGTAAGCCTAGGTAATTATAACAGTAATTATTATGTGATAATGTTTATACATGTATTCAAATATATAACTTACTAAAAGAATTAGTTTGTGGAAAAAAACTGTACACAACACTGTAGGCACATATTTATATGTAGCGCTATACAGGATTTTTGTGGCTACAATGGTCGCTAACCCTTCAATCAGCGCCGGCGCTGTGGTGGGGCATTCGAGGGCCGTGCCCCCCCTAGCGGTCATTGATGCCCCTCCTACAGGCCATGGCGTGGCCCAAAAAAAAATATCCCTTTTAGTTATTATTTTAATATTAAATGTTCAAACTGTAACTTAAATTAAATAAAATAAAAAGAATGGGGAAAATGCATAATTTTGGTTGTTCATGGCACGTTACTAGGCTTCGTCATGGTGAATGCTTATTGGTCGCCGAGTAAACTTGTTACATTTGATTTGCAGCACGCACAAAATCCATTTCAAGTTAAAAAACAGTTTGTCCGTTTATATTATAGACAGTTATTAGCAACTAATTTAAAAAATTAAAAAAAAAAAAAAAAAAAATAGGATTTACGAAAATGGTTTAGACCGCCGCAGCCTCGTCAATCAGCAGACTTAGATACTCCGGCCACGACCACCAGTACTACGGTCTATGAGAGCCGAGCTGGCCCTTCTTCTGCGAATGCTAGCTCCGGACAACCGCCAAAAGATTTAATACGCAGACATTTGTGTGATGATGTCCTACTCGTTTTCTGAAGAAAAAAGCCTTATGTTTTCAGAATCATCTAAACGAAAAAACTTTGTCTGATGGGGTCATTTTTTTTTTTTTTTGCCGGTTTTTTAAAGCTTCAAACTGATTCAGTGTTTTATTTTTGTCGTCGTAATTTGTTAATTATTTAAGTATAAAAATATATTGGTATTTATTGTAGGCCTATTTTATGTTTTTTATTTAGCCTATATTATATTTATATTATTATTTTCTGTCCTGTTCTGTTGTTTAGGCTATCTGTTCTGGGCCGGGTTTCCCGATAACGATATAGCCTAGCCTATCTTAGCTCTTAAAAGCGCTCTCTACTGCAAGATTATAAACATTAGCCCCAATTCCTGGCGCGTTTCCCAAAAATGTAGGCTACTGAACTCGTAGAACGCGAGAATAGGCTACTACGAGTCGCTGTCCATTCGCAAAGTGCTGAACTAGGCTATACTAACCTTATATGGAATCGTATTCTGAACGTTTTTTTAACAGTCGTCATCTGTTGTGTATTAGGAATCAAGACAGGTAAAAATAAAATAAAAACATTATATAATGACATTCTTGTAATAATAAAAAACTCCATAATCACGGGAAGAAGGAGGCGGGAACCGGCGAACATTCAAATAAAACTTTAATAACCAAATAAAGATAAAACAGCGCGACAGCCCCTCACGGTCGACTGCCGCGCACAAACAAAAACCAAACACAAAATAAAACCCAGGCCTGGTCCTCTCTCGTCCTTCACTGTCGTCGCTCCTCATTTGTATCCTTCCGATCTCCTCCGTGGGACTCGAGACTGGTGAGTGGAGCAGGTGTCGCTCATTTCCCAATCACTCCACCGGCCTCGCTCCGTTCCCACGGCTCTCGGCCCCGCCCCACTCGTCACAATTCTATATAGATAGATCATTGGAGCTAACATTCTAGGGTAGAATGCAGCGCCGGTGTGATGAGAAATCGAGTCCCCCCGCGAAATCGAGTCCGCGTAGGACCAAGGCGGTAGCTGTTTTAAATGCCTGATCAAAAGTTGTTATCGCGATAGCTTGTTGTATGGCTAATCGGAGCTGCGGTAGCTTGTTATTTCAAGCTAAAATAATTTAGTAAAAGCAACATACAGAATGTAATCGATAAAAATGTTTTTAAATGCCATAAAACTAGCAACATCTCATGAATAATGCATTGTAATTAGTTTTAATTTTCGGTTACTAGAACGCCTCAGCACAGATTTTGAATATTTTTTCCAGTTATAAAATAATAATAATAATAATAATTCAGTTGTGATGACTAAAACACGTTTACCCCACAAATTTAGAAGATTGTGGGATAGTAGAAAGATAGTAATAAAACGAACCTACGTACAATATATACACACACACACACACACACTTTGATTTTTACTTATTTTGACTTACTACCTAATTCATGTAATATATGATTATCTTTATTATTTTCAATAATGTAATAAGTACTTATGTTGTTATATATGGTTTTGCTTACAAGCAGTTAATGTATTGCAATTGCTGATTGTATATTATTTAAGAAACTATTGTTTTCAAAGAAAATCATACAGTAATTATCACACTATATAAATTCATTATGATGACAGAAATTACAGTTGTAATTGACTAACTCATATAACACAGTACATAAAATAGTACAACAGTTACTAAATCAGTAATAGTAAGTAAATAATGGTTGTTTGTGCACTGAAAGTAACTAAAAATACAGCTAGTTTATAACTGTTAATTATAACTTGCAATTATAATATAATAATTGTAAAGAAATTTATGCACACTATCAATGTAAGACATTTATACATTTTTCAAAATGCATAACATTTCAAAGAATCTTTACAGAAAGACATACAGTTGTGTCTATATGGTCAAAAACACCCTCACTGTTTTAATAGTAGGTGCTAAATGCTTCATACATACAATCATCTAAACGAATCATCTAAACGAAAAAACTTTGTCTGATGGGGTCTTTTTTTTTTTTTTTGCCGGTTTTTTAAAGCTTCAAACTGATTCAGTGTTTTATTTTTGTCGTCGTAATTTGTTAATTATTTAAGTATAAAAATATATTGGTATTTATTGTAGGCCTATTTTATGTTTTTTTATTTAGCCTATATTATATTTATATTATTATTTTCTGTCCTGTTCTGTTGTTTAGGCTATCTGTTCTGGGCCGGGTTTCCCGATAACGATATAGCCTAGCCTATCTTAGCTCTTAAAAGCGCTCTCTACGTGCAAGATTATAAACATTAGCCCCAATTCCTGGCGCGTTTCCCAAAAATGTAGGCTACTGAACTCGTAGAACGCGAGAATAGGCTACTACGAGTCGCTGTCCATTCGCAAAGTGCTGAACTAGGCTATACTAACCTTATATGGAATCGTATTCTGAACGTTTTTTTAACAGTCGTCATCTGTTGTGTATTAGGAATCAAGACAGGTAAAAATAAAATAAAAACATTATATAATGACATTCTTGTAATAATAAAAAACTCCATAATCACGGGAAGAAGGAGGCGGGAACCGGCGAACATTCAAATAAAACTTTAATAACCAAATAAAGATAAAACAGCGCGACAGCCCCTCACGGTCGACTGCCGCGCACAAACAAAAACCAAACACAAAATAAAACCCAGGCCTGGTCCTCTCTCGTCCTTCACTGTCGTCGCTCCTCATTTGTATCCTTCCGATCTCCTCCGTGGGACTCGAGACTGGTGAGTGGAGCAGGTGTCGCTCATTTCCCAATCACTCCACCGGCCTCGCTCCGTTCCCACGGCTCTCGGCCCCGCCCCACTCGTCACAATTCTATATAGATAGATCATTGGAGCTAACATTCTAGGGTAGAATGTCATTCTATATAGATCATTGGAGCTAACTGACTCTTGTCGTATCCGGTCGGCAAAACAGCAAATTTCAGCGCTGTCTTCTGTTCCTCTTTTAGATAAAAACCCAAGTCTAAATCGTTCATTGTTATTCTATATAGATCTTTCAGATTTAGGTCTGGATTTCCATGCTACTATGATGTTGCCAATGCGTCAAAAAATATTTATCAAACGACAGTGCCCCCCCGCCGATGATCAAATGCCCCTCCAGTAGATCTGCTCTGACGCCGACTCTGCCTTCAATCGTGAACAACTGGTAGATCTTTATCATGTTATAGAGCAAATTAAACTATTAATTTCATTTGCTTTAAAACATCGTAATCACCCAATTCTCGTTAAATAAATAAATAAATATTCTGAATTGGCCATGAAAAACCATGATTGGTGCATTATATTTTTGGTATTTTATATAGACATTAATGTTGCACAATTACGGGTATTTTTTATGTATTTAATTTACTATTTCTATTTATTTTTTTATTGATTTTTTTTTACATAAAATTACACAAAAATAAAAAACCATTAAACAGCTAGCCAGCCAAGCAGCACATCAACCTGGAGTGGAGAGAGATGGACAGAGGTAGGCCTAGCAGTGCACACATCATATGTAAACTAAGTTGCTAATTGCAATTGTTCAATAATAACTTCATTTATGGTACACCTTGTTATTAGTTTGTATATATAACTGTTGATCAGGTATGTAAGAAAACAATATGAAGAAAAAACTGAAAAGGTAGCTTACTGATAATTGTCTGCGAAGACATTGTCTGTTAAGTTTACAGACATTTCATGAGACTGTAAAACAATGCATTGTGTAATTACAAACACAGGTAGACCACTTGTGAAAAGTCAGTTTAGAAAATTCCTTCATAAAACAGTACATTGTGCCCTATTTACGGACTTCTGTTAGAATTTAGCATATTAACAAGTAGCCTACACTGCTTAAAATGACAATTGTTCTGAATGTGTTGAAGTGCTGAAGTTTTACTAATAAGAAAATACATAAAATGGAATCCTTCAAAAATGTGTCACTGTTCAGTATTTCAGTATTGCATTTAAAATAAAAATGTGATCATTCATAAAACATTGTTTATATGTTATTTTTATAAAAAGAATATGTTTATATTACTTTTATGAACAAATGTAAATTAACATTTCAAATCATATTTTTTGCTAAAATGGCCAACTTATTTGACTAATCTTATTGCATATTATACACAACGATACAGTCGCGGTTATATAATTATGTCATCGCGCAATGACATCACAACGTCACAACGCCAGCCTTAAGCTACTTCCCCAGAAAATTAGTTCCCAACAATGATTGGCCGCTTTGTCTTAGTCATGTGCCTCTATTTCCTTCAAAAACGTTGGTTGTAAAGTTTTTTTTCCCTTTAATACCAGACGGTCACATTAGATAAAGATATGTTGAAAATCAAGAAAAAAGACAATCAAAGGAAAAGCCTATGCACATGACTACCTGCAACTCTGCTGCCTAAAGACTGGAACTGGCATGATTTTATAATATGCATGGATTATATATACGGATTAAGTAGAAGGATGCAGCTACACTTGTGGTAAAACAAAGAAAGCAAAAAAGAAATAAAAATAAAACCGTATTAGCATATAGTTTTAAAGCTTTAAAGAGAACGGTTTTGGTTACATTTTCCACATCTGTTGCTGGATCTTTCTGCTAATACGTGTGCGTTATTGTTTATTGTTATTTTCATCATGACAGGTTTTTCACACTGCTGCAGTCACGAGAGAACGTCTTTCTGAAATGTTGTAATTATATAGAAATTTTTCATATAGTAACTGTAACAGCTACTTCATTATTTTACAGTTGTTCACCAGGAACTCCATTATCCTATTCTCCAAAAAAAAAAAAAAAGAGTAATGTCAAGTGTCAATTAAAGTTTATTTAGAAAAAAAGTTATACACAATCAGGGACAGTGTCAGCAGTCAAACAAAAAGTTCTCCACAATGCATAAGTCTTTCACATACAAAGACAACAACGACTAGATACATAATAATAATAAAAAAAATAAAAAGAATATATATATATATATATATATATATATATATATATATATATATACAGTGCCCTCCATAAGTATTGGAACAGTAAAGACAAAATTGCTTTCTCTGCTGTGGAGTCAAGATATTTGCAAATATGATTAAAAGATGAATATGCGACAAAACTACAGAATGTCACATTTTATTATTAGGTCTTTCAACACATACATGTTTTACCAAATAAAAACGACAGCATTTTAGAGTTCATCCCACTATTAGATGTGAGCATAAGTATTGGAACAGTTGAATTTAAGGCAGATGTAAAAGCTAATATTTAGTTGCAGATCCCTTGCATGCAATCAGAGCAGTGAGTCTGCAACCCATAGACATCACCAGACTCTTGGTCTTATGCTTTGAAATGCTTTTCTCCTGCCTTTAATGCAGCCAATTCCAACTGTTGCTTGTTTTGGGGAGTTTCTGTCTTTATTCTCCTCTTCAGCTGCTGAAATTAATGTTCAATCGGATTTAAATCTGGAGATTGATTTGAGCAATCTAAGACTTTACATTTCTTTGCCCTGATAAAGCCCTTGACTGAACTGTCAGGGTGTTTTGGGTCGTTGTCCTGATCCAATATGAAGTGCTTTCTGAGTTTGGTGGCATTTTCTTGAATATTGGTAGCCAAGATGATTTTGTACCCTTCCAAATTCATTCTGCTACTGCCATCATACATTAAGTCATCATTAAAATGAAGAGGTCCTGTTCTAGAGACAGCCATGCATGCCCATACCATGACACCACCTCCACCAAGCTTTACAGATGAGGTTGTATGCTTAGGATCATTTGCAGTTCCCTTTTTTCTCCACACTTTTGCTTTCCAATCACTTAGATAAAGGTTAATCTTTGTCTCATATGTCCATCAACTCAGTTCCAAATTTCTACTGGCTCACATTTGTGAAGAATCTTGCCTTTCTATTTTTGGTGCTGATCAGAGGTTTGCATCTTGCTGTGTAGCTTCTGTAATTCTGTGTTAAATTCTCCTGCAGATTGTAGATTGACAGAGCATCACCCCAGCTTTCTGGAGGTTGTTGGTGATTTTACAGACATGTATTTTAGGGTTCATTTTCACAGCTTTTATGATTTGTCTGTTATCAACTACTGTTGTTTATCTCAGCCGATCAGGTCATCGTTGGTTGCTGATGTCGCCGGTAGTTTCCAAACTCTTGATTTCTCCATGCCCTTTGTTTTTCCCATAGTTCTAATTGACTTCCTTTTTTTAGCATCCAAATTGCTTGCTTTTCTTTCAGAGTCGGCTTCCTCGTCTTCATCCTGGTTTGTGTGTCATCATCGAATGCAAGACTTAGAATGCAGAAGCAATGGATATAACTGATAAGACACATTCCCTGCTTTTAATATCTGAAGAATTAATGCAACAGGACACAGCTGAACACTTAGAAAGACCTGTGAGGCAACTGTTCCAATACTTATGCTCACATCAGATAGGGACATGAAACTCTAAAAGTGCTGATCTTCTTAACCGGTAAAACATCTTTGTGTTGAATGACCCAATAATAAAATGTGTCATTCTGTAGTTTTGACTCATATTCATCTTTGAATCATATTTACAGATTTCTTGACTTCACAGCAAACAGAATAATTTTGTCTTTACTGTTCCAATACTTGTGGAGGGCAATGTATATGAAGAATCTTTCATAGATAGGCACATATGATATATCACTTTCTGCAACATTGTTAATAATAATTAACTACTGTATACATTGCTCAGAGATGTGCAATGGTTCAGCTGTGGATTTATATGCAATGCGCCGCTCAGAAGTGACGAATGTGGAAGCACAGGGGAGAGATCAAAACAAAACAACGGTCACCAATTAGAAGTACAAAACAAGGATTGACATTTTGCCATGTTGCTGTAGCTTAGCTTGCTACATTTCTGAGGGCTGTAGCTTTAGTGTAGTGAAGCCTCACTTAATAATGAGTAACTTTTAGCTTAGCTCACTACATTTTCCTAGTAGCTTGCCCAACACTGAAATAGGTATATATAATCTTTACACGAATACAATTACTGATTAGGCTACATTTTGCATGGCACCTAATTTTTCCTGCAGCAGTTTGTTTCTGCTATAAAAGAAGCAATATTGTCATCTACAGGGTATTAAAGGTACAATATCTTGTCTGATTTGCCGCGCTTTTCTCCTGTGTATAGAAGTGTACAGGAGTTGTTGTTTTTTCTCCCCACAGTTGATGCATGAAAGGTTCATAGCCTACTTCATATTAAAGACATGGACTCCGTTTTTGATATTACATACTTCCTTCCCTGCAGTTTTTTGTAAAATAAAAGAAGTATTGTTTTTTTTATCACAATTTTTTATTGAATTATTATATTGTCATTTTTTTCATTTGTTTTTAAAAATCACAATTTTAACCAGAAAAATCCCAAGTAGATTATTTTCTAAGTTTTATTTTGATTATAGAAAATAAACGTGATTGTTCTCCTCACAAATCAACTAGGCCTATTTATCACTGGCATTTCTCTTAGTTATTGAGGACTAATGCATCTAGACTATACATTATTAATGATTAAAACATTTAAGTACTTTTAAAATCAAATACTCTAAAGCCCTATTCACACAGGATTAGTATTATCTGGAGCCCTTGAGTGATTTAGACTAAAAATATTATCAAAACACTCCAACGCAGCCCCCATTCTTCCTGAAAGATGTATTAAAAGGCACACAGGAAACAAAAACCTTAAAAATCTTTACTTTACAAAGTACTTATTATTCAGTGCTTTACAGTGGAATGACTGTAAATTACAGTGGTTTTGTTTCTCTGCTGTGTTGTGATTTCCCATCAGTCACATGACCCGTATCTGAGATCATATCTCTGATATCTCATAGCTTATGTGTTAAATACTTTCAGTTTTGTTTTGATGCCTGATCAAAAGGTTAAATTGGAACATTTACCATGTAAGTTTTCATGTTTTAAAATATAAATCCAGCCTGCGTGTTTTTGTTATTATAGTTCAGTTGTGTTTCTGTTTGTGGAAAATGAAACCTGCAATTGATGCGGAAATGTTGACATGTTTACGATGAACATATCCATTACTGTGATTATGATGAAGTTAATGATTAAGAGGATTTTTTATTAGTTATAATATAATGTAATATAATATAATATAATATAATATAATGTTAAAAATGTAATATTCATGCCTGTATAGCTGATGTGCACGAGATGATAAGCAGAGCGCGCTGAGTGGATTGAGCGCGCGGATGCGCAGATGCGCGAGCTTGTCTAGTGAATATCTCACACAGACAAAAAGTTTGTAGTTCGGTCGGATATGTCAAAAGCAAGCAAGCAAAACACTGTACAGGTTACTAAAGTTATTTGACGGTAAGGAAAGCGAGCGAGAGAGAGAGAGAGAGTGAGAGAGAGTCAGAGAGCACGCACTTCTGTTGCATGATCTTGGTTGCTGTTCGCTCCATTAGTGCATGCATTTGGATTAAAACTAAATCGTTAATATAAAACAAACAAAAATTATAGGGGCATTAACTATAAACAACATTTATTTTAAACGTCAAGCATACACGATTACAGCAAAAGTGAGACTAGCAGACTGTGTGAAATGCTCTAGGCTGGAAGAGTCTTCTGCACTGATGCAAACGTGTGCGCGCTGCGCGTGACGCAAATTACATCACCAAAATATACGGGCGTAGGCTACTCGTATAATGTATAAGGAGCGGTTACCAACATTACAGTATTGAGCTGCTGCAATGGAGCAGCTCTAATGCGCCACTTAAATGAACAGTGAAAGTAACAAAAGCTTATACAATACATTTTAACAGGTATAATTAAGTAAGGAAATATCTGTTTGCTAACTGAAGCCAACTAACATGATGATTCTTCTTCTTCTTCTTCTTCTTCTTCTTCTTCTTCTTCTTCTTCAGTAGACAGAAATGAAAGGGGCAAAATAATTACTTTTTCAAAACACTGAGTTTTGATTTCTAAGTAAATTATTGTGGCATTTAAATGGCAGTTTCCCAATGAAAAAAGAGCTGTTAACTTCAATTGATGTGTGTAATGTAGAGAACTGTGTTTAGACTTTTGCAAACAGTTTGCTTTACAATAGCAAACTGAGTTTAAAGTATGTAATGTGGTTGTAGCTTTGCACACTTGGTCTAAAGATCACGTCTATGAGTGAATGGTTTCACTGAGTGGGCCTTAAGTACCACTTTTAGTGTCTAAGCAATTACCTAATTAGATTTTCACAGAATTTCTAAAGCATGTTGTCTGTGTTTTGAGTTTGAAAGATAATTTTCAGTTTCGCCTAGGATCATTTATTAAAGCAAAGATTCAGGTTATAGTTTGAGATTTATTACACAGTTTTAATCATACAATATGCATACATATGTTAAATATGCAGATTAAATGAAAGAGAATGTTAAGTAATATTTAATATCTCTGAATAGACTTTGCTTCCAAAGTGAGATTATTAGCCAGTATCTGTAGCTGTTTCCATCCAAAGTTGCAAATATAATGAGTGCAAATATTACATAAAACATCTGTGAATAAAGCATACAGTGAGTCAAAGAGAACAACTTTGTGATAAACTGGCACTAAATGGAAGTTGCTGCAGAAGAAGCCTATATAATAATTTTCTGTGACTTAGAGCATGCAGAGAGTGCAACATACTCAGAGGTGCTTCCTTGGTGCTTCCATCAAGCATTTTGTTTTGTCATATCCCAAAATGCACATAAAAATAGGTGGATGCAAACTTAAACCAGCTCTTCTGTTTTCTCAACAGGTTCAGATGGCTGAATATGCTGCTGCTGTTTTGCTTTATCAATTATAGAGGTCAGTTTAATATTTGTTTATAAATTGCAACAATGTTTATTCTTCAGTTCCTAGTAGAATTGTTCTAGTTGATTGTTTCTCTGTTGTGTCACTCAGTGAAGAGTCTTTGGTTGATGGTTAATGATTGATGGTGGACATTCCTCAGCACATTACATTATCATATACCACAATTATTTCATTCAGTTAATTTTGTTAGCTTTCAAAAGCCAATAAGCAATACTTAATACACAGCTCCACAAACATCTGTCAGCGAGGCACCCCGAGCAAGTGCCCAGGAGGATGCAACACTTCTAGTTGAGTGAGCTTCGTTAACATTGACATATACGGAGATAAAACAATTCAAGTATTGACAACAGTATCGTTTGTCCTGGAGCTTTTCGGTACTCTGGTTTTGACCTAATAAGGTACTGGTCTTGGTACCCATCCCTAACCCTGTGGCACCCGCATCCAGATCTCTGGGAAACTTCATGTCTGGTCCCTGGACGGGATGCAGAGGTTCTTGGGAACCTATCCCAAGAGGTAATGGACACCATCACTTCGGCAAGAGCACCATCTACATGACACGCTTATGCGTGTGGAACCTGTTCATCGAGTGGTGTTCTTCTCATCGAGGAGACCCCCGGAGATGCCCAATCAGGGTTGTGCTTTCCTTTTCGCAGAAAGGGCTGGACCGAAGGCTGTCCCTCTCCACCCTTAAAGTCTATCTCTGAATCGCTGCTAACCATGACCTGGTGGAAGGGACTTCTGAGGCAGCGATCATGATGACTATCACCTAGCGCCATGTAATGACCGCATCCAGTAACGCACGGGTGAAACGTCATCTATAAAAAGATGATCCGTCATCTTTACAAAGACACACCTGTTTATTGCTGTTTTAGAGAAATTGCTATTTTAGGGAAATGCTCTTTTATGTGCTGAGGTGCACAGGGGAATGGCCGCTTGCAGCACAACAGCGGGTAGTGCAGCCTGAAGTGCACAACCCACTCGACACAGGAACAACCACCGCTGAAGCACTGTACCGCCAACACCAAAAGCTTCCAAGAGTGCATTGAACTCATAGCTCACTGAAGACACTTGGATGGAGCAAAACAATGTTGTCGCTCGGCTCCGAAGCGAAAAGCTGGTATGCATTGCACCTGCTGCGTTTTTATGCTCACGCTGTGATCAGCGGCAGCTGGATGCAATATTTGCATGCCAACGTGCATTGGCTCATTTAGTTTGCACTCAAAATAGATTTCTATCGAAGCGATATCCCAATTTGTCTGTCATCCGACGTGACGTCGAGAGTGACCGACTGAAAGGGAACCTTATTTTTTTTCTTGGCATTTCTAATGTTAAAAATTGGAGAAACTCCACCATCATTAGTTCACAATTACAGAATCCACTTAGATGTGTGAGCAAGTGACGAAAATAACTCAACTAAAATATTTCATGATGACCTTCACTACTGAGAACAGACAAGAACTTGTATTGTTCAGTTTGTATTAAATTAATCTATACTGTCCGTTTTTGCAGAAACAACCATAGGAAATATCCTTATACACGTGACAGGACAAAAAGGAGAAGATGTCACCCTGCCATGTGATATTCAAGCCAGAGAGATTTTTCATTTCATTTTAACCAGTCTGTCAAAAAGCATCTTTGTTTGTCAGAATGAAGAGTGTACGAGTAGCCGAGTATTTAAAAAAGGAGCCTGTGACATCATCATCAAGGATCTGAGACTGAGTGATGCTGGGAAATACATTTTGAGAGTCCATTACAATAATACTGCAGAGCCACAAATCAGGGAGTACCATCTTCAAATTCAAGGTAAAGTCAAAACTGATCAAACCATCCGCTTTCCTTTTGTGTTGGTATTCCATGAATTCCTGAACCATCAGAAACACTGAAGGACACATACCCCCAATTCAGATTAGTCATATCCAATATGTTTTTTCCAAGGCCTCGTATTGGAATATTAAAATATAATACCATTGAGATTGCTTTTGGTCCCCTTAACCCTGTATATGTGTTAATGGCCTTGTCTGATTGACACCATCATAACAATGATTAAAGATAAATGTCCTTCTGTTTCTCTTCAGATGAAATTTCTGTGAAAACAGGCGAGCAGGTGAAGTTGGATGTTTTGTTTTCCCGTGCTGATAAAGTAGAGACAAACTCCAGTGGAGAGTGGAGGGAGGTGTGGAAGAGAGGTCATGGGGTCTGCTGTGAACGAATGACTGACCGTGATGGGAACTTGACCATTAAAGAGTTTACATCCAATGATACAGGAACATACAGGGTTCTGGACTCTGAAGGAGAAATCTTGATCACAGTGACTGTCACAGGTGAGAGAAGTTCAGTGGATGCTAGGAATATTATTTATAAAGTGCACAGCTGAGGTTTACTCATTATGATTTGAACAGCAATGCTAAATGTTAAGACTAACCTTTCAATATTCTTTACAGAATCTAGTACAGAATCTGACTCAAAGAGGACAGATGATGACAAACCTTATGACTCTGAACAGCATAGTAAGTAGAACAGGAGTCATTGAGAACTTTACAAAATATTTAAGTGAGTTTAAAAAAGAAAAAACAAAAATGTATCTTTTCACCTTCCAGCTGTAAAGATTGTGATTGGTGTACTGACTGTGTTTGGAGTTCTGGGGGTTCTGGCTCTTATAATTTTTGTAAGAAAAATTATAAACCTACCTGCAAATGGAGGTTTCTTGCCAGTCCGCTGGATAAGAGGGACACCTGAAGACTCATAATATTCTCTCCTGAGGTACATCTCTGCCATTGCAGAACATCTACTGGTGTTCATCAACTGGTTACTTGAAATTCACCTTCAGAGCCAACAGATCAGCACAGGATTCTGTCAACATACTGAATGTCTGCAATGTGTGCAATAGTTATCAGCTGTAAATGTGAAACTGACAATATCGACATTATCTAAACGCCACTTCAGATGCAGCTTCTGTGCCAAAGATGGATTTTGTTTTTTTCTTTTGATTTGTAACAGCCTAATTGTGTCTTATACTAACTTATTATGGATTAAATGTAGGAATTTGTCATAAAAGATAATGCCTTTATCTAAACAGGTTGGACAAAATGCCCATATAAAGATAAAAAAATGCCCCGGGAAATTAATTTAAGAGAGAAAATGTTACATTTAATGCAGATAAGAATATGAAAAGCTTTTTTTGTAAGACAGGCCTAAACCAGTCAAGACAAACCAGCACAAAAACTCTAAGCAAAATATCATCTAATTATCATTATCAACAAAATGCCAGAAAATACTGAGATATCATATGTGCGTAACTGAGAACAATATTTAATATGTATGCTTTGTACAAATGTGTTGAAAAAATATGTCAAGATGAGGAAGAATGTGTCCAAAGTTAAGTCTGTGTTCCTGACAAGTTAAACAACTTATTCTTATTTTAAGAAAAAATAAACTAGGTCCTTTTTTTTTGTAAACCATTTTGATAATTTTTTGACAGTAATATTTTGTTTGTTTTTAATGGAGTATTTTTATATGGAATGTAATTTTGAAGATTTTTTTATTATTATTTATTTTTTACTGGTTTTGTTTGGTATAAATATTCATACTGAAGAAAAAACTAATTTTAAGGGATATATAATAAACTTTAACCACCTTAAACACTGTGCATAGCTGTGTGTGGTGCTCAAAAGCCAAGAGAAGCACAATGTTTGATACACTTGTATTGTGTAGTGGCTTTTTCATTACCTCACTCAGACTATGAAGTTTTTGATCATCTATGTCCAAATGTGAGCAGCCATGTCTTGGGAGTTCAGCAACTGTAGTTTTTGTTCTATTCTGCTTTGAAGAAATATTGCAAATCAAGCAGTATGGCATCTGTGAATTATTATTTTTTTTTTAGGCTGGGTGAATATGGTAAAACAGCTCTCCATCCCTTTAAAAAAACATGTGAATTAAAAGCCTACAGTATCTGTTGGTATCAAGTACATTTTTCATCATGCTTGAGTATTGGGATAGTTTTACATTACCTTAGGAAAAAAAAAAAAAAAACTACTTCCTCAAGTAATAATTTGTGTCTGTATATTTTTGTTGAAAAAAGTAGCATATTAGGTAGTTTGGTCAAGATTATTAATCAAAAGCATCTCCCAGAATAGAGGAATGTATAAAACCTGTAATATTTATGATCATGCGCACAAAAAAAAGCAACTAAAATGACAAGATTAAAGTCGAAATATTTAGAGAATAAAGTCAAAATAATCGAGAATAAAGTCTAAATCAATCCAAACAAAAAAAGGCAAGAAGGGGGAAGATGGGAAGAGAACACAATTGCAATAAACTGTACAGGGGCCAAGTTTCATATTTAATGTAGCATTTGATTTTTTTTTTTTTTAAATCATTTCAGATTTTTGTATTCGAACTATCTTTTCAAATATATCACATAACCTATGAGAACACATACTGTATAACCACTTTATATTGGATTTGCACTGACCCTACCCTGGCTTGAATTTGTTCCCGTCAATATGAATTCTTTGTATTAAATTGTTTAAATGTGTCAACACGAGAAGCACGTTCAAAGTTGAGTCTGTGTTCCTGCCAAAATGTTTTTCCCATTTAAACATTTTTAGAGATTTTATTCCTTGCTGCTCTTCAATCCAATCCAATCCACTTTATTTCTATAGCACATTTTACAAACACAAAGTTGTATTAGAAAGAAAAATAATAATAATGTACAAAATATATTTGAAAAATAGGGGTTGCTTTTTCAATTTCATAACTCGTTTTGATACAGTAGTATTTTTTAATTGTTTTTATAATATATTTTGATATGGAATTTGATATATATATATATATATATATATATATATATATTTTTTTTTTTTTAATGTTATTTACTTTGCAATCTAGAAGCAGCAAATGCTTGGTGGACTTTAATGTTCGCTAAAAACTGTACCAAATGATAAATATATCTAAAGTCCTTCTTATTATCTCACTGTGAGGTATACTGTAAGTGCATTAAATACGAGAAAGTGTGCAAGAGTTTCACAATTGGAAATATTTAAGGTTTACTGTCTTTTTCTTTTGTTTGAGTTGTATTAACATTGATTTGCTCAGGGAATATGTGGGAAAATGTACATTTTCTATGCAGTATGTCATTCCATTCTTCTGTCTGTATTTTTAAACACCTTAAAGGTGCCATGTGTCATGTCTGGCAAAAAAATCAAGTCATACTCCACATTCCATACCAGATGGGGGCAGTATGCCTCAATAAAGTGAATTGGTCTACTCTAGAGTAACAAACGAGAAACGGCATAGTCTCTATGCTCCGCCCCTACCTTCACATGTTTTTTCATGGGAGTGGATGACAGTGGTCCTTCATACCTAAAAAAATTAACACAGTTCAACACTACAGTAACAAATGTTATGCCTAATGCCGGAACTAGTCTCAGATCCCAAAATCAGCTAGCCAGTCGATCGCCAATGCATAACTTACTTCACCATCACTTTACATAACATCGTCAAAACTGTTGTAGTTTAGTTAAAAATGATAAAGTATTCTTAGCTGCACATATACAAGTGAAAATAGGGACAACATCTATTTAGAGTGTTACGTATGCTGCCCGCCTGATGCTAATTTAGCAGCATATATCAAGTTTGATTTTCATTAGCAAAAACTTGACCGCTCTGAATATAGTGAGTGAGTGCGCACGCGGCCGGGGCGCTCTCTCTCTCTCTCTCTCTCTCTCTCTCTCTCTCTCTCTCTCTCTCTCGGGTTCATTATCATCGAAGACATTTCAAGCTTTTTAGGTAATGTTACATTTTAGCATCAACTTGGTAGAGACGGGCTTTGGTAGATAACAGGTGAAAACCGGATTGGATCTGTGGGTAAGTTATAGCTAGCTAATTATCAAACGCAGCTACGGTTAGCCATCGCTAACATTAGCACGTTTATCGAACAGCCTTCGATACATTTCTATGTTATAACTTCCCGAAAAAAAATACGCAAACATATAAAACAAACTTCTAGCGAAATACTAACAGCATCTTACTTACCAATCCAAAAGAAATGTTGCAAGTTCGGAGTCGAACCTCATTTCTTTCAAGTCCATCAGTTGTCTCCAGCGATGGAAAGCAGTGCCGATGTTTACTCTGTTTCGGCTCCTTTTCTTATCGGATTTGATTTGTGATTCTGAGCGCGGTTGTTTCCCTGTAGCGGGTGGTGGTGGTAGGTGTCTCTTGCCAAGGGCTTCAGCCATCCTTCCGCTCTCTTCCCTGAACTGAAATGAAGTAGTGGGCTGTACTTTCCACACGATTGACATCAGGTTCAAGTACGCCCACAAGCCGTGCGAGTTATTCGTGTATTGCAGGTTGGCTGGTGGTTATGTTGCCCGTATACCGCCTCCCATGGCCGAAACTGGTATTACGACACCTGTCGGGCCGTGGCTAGTAATGCTAATGCTAATTAAGGTTGATATCTCTGCAGCACTATAACTTGACATTTTTTTAATGACATCATCGCCCTTATTTCTTCTCATTCTTTTGATGCGTGTAGGTCATTTTTTGGATATTTTTACCTCAATTTTTACACATGGCACCTTTAATAAACGACTTTGTTTATTTTAAAAATTTTGTGAACCTTTCCTTTGATCACTGGAACAGGAGCCCATCCTGGGCTTAACTCGGGAACAGGCACTGGAGAATTGGAAGCCCCCTAAGGGCTGGACAAGGAAAACAAGGACGAAGGAGGGCTGGACGGGACCAGCGAAGACGTCGGAGAGAGGAGAGAAGGCAGTTCATCCTCCAGTTCAGATTCCCAGTCTATAAAATCCACCTCATTTTGGCCCTATTAGCATTCCATATTCCGCTCACCCGTCGCGATGCAGGGGGCGGAGCTCCACTCCGCCATAACACTGTCCGCAGCTCTCTCCCTTGCGGTGGGCACTGTTGCCGGCTCACACACCTGGTCTGACGTCACGGCGTCTGGCTCCGCTGCGACCCTCAGCTCTGTCGCTCTATGCTGTGATGGCTCTTCGGTCGCGGAGGGCTCTGGCTCTCTGTCAGCGGCAGGCTCGGGAATGCGCTCTGTACATCAGGGAGATGGTGGGCTGGGCTCTGGGTCCAGAGTGGACCTGGCGAGATCCTCCATGGGGCAGACGGTGAGAGGTGACCCGCTTCTCGCCAGAGTCCACTCCACGAATGCGGGGAATTCCTCTCCAGGACCATCTTCAGACGACGGCGCTCTGCACGCAGTGTTGAGGCTGGCATTATAGAATGCGCAGAGCGCGTCGTCTGGGTAGGTGGTGAGATGGGCTAGCAACAGGAACTGCCTCGCATGGTCCTCGAGAGAACGTCCTTCCTGCTCAAGCAGGAGGAGGAATTCAGGGCGAAAGAGGGGATCCATGAAACACAACGGAAACAAAAGGACTGAGGAAAACCAGAAAACAAACAGAGGGTAAACACGAAATTTAAACATTTGTAGGTCGGGTGTTCTGTCACGCTACACTGCTGGAAGGAACACAGAGTCAAGAGTAATCGAGAGAGTCTTTATTAATCCAACACAGGGGTAAATCCAACATGGAACACAGGAGGAAGACACAACATAATGAGTCCAGGGGTGTGAGGGTTGTGTTGGAACCTTTAGTTTGATTAACACCTTTATCAACAACAGACACAATGGAGAAAATCATTTTCTTCTTCTGTGTATTTTCTTGTTGGATTATGCAAACCACATCCAGTGGTAAATTTATTCTATTTCAAACTATTTGAAATTAGCAAATCAACCTCAAATACAATAGCTATTAACATAGTATAAAATTATGTTATAAATGTCTCTCCAGATGCATCAGTACAAGGATCTTCTGATCTGTTAAGGGTTCAGATGGGAGAAAACACCAGTCTGAACTGCAGCATGAGAAACCGATATGAAGTCACCTGGTATCACCTCAGATCTGGAGAACAACTTGATCTACTGATTTCTGCAAAGAAAGATGAATCAGGAAGAAAACTCCCGACTAACTACAATCCAAACAGCCCTCTAATGAAAATGACTGCAGATAGTTGGGTCACCAGAGCCACGCTGGTTATTTCTGGAGTAACAGAGTCAGATGTGGGTCTTTATTTCTGTGCAACAAAGTCTGACGCTCAAGAGATGTTCTTCGACAAACCCATCAGACTAGAGATCCAGGGTAACAGATTTCAGTTGTTATATCATATGTGAACAAATACTGTATGTCCTTGTGGGGGGGGGGGGATTTTTTTCTGATTTAATCCATAAAAGTAGTTTTGTTGGCATAAATGAATGTATATAGGTTGAGTCAGTGATGCTGGATAATATGTTTTTCATTTGAATTAAACCAGTTTTCTCCCTCATATTTATACTGAAAGAATATTTCATATTCCTTTCATATTGGATATCAGATTAAATTTTCAGACCACCAATAAACACCTACCAACCTAAATTTCTTGATCTGAAAAAAAAAAATCCTAAAGGCCCTGAAATGCCATTATAATTTTATTGCATAAAGGACAACATAAAAACTAAAGAATCTTAACCCAATGTTATACAACTAACAACTAAAAACAGTTGTGTGTGTACATTTATCATATATTAACAGGTCTTATTGTAGTACAAGAGACAGATGAAGAAGCTGACAACACAGGTAACATGTTGATTGTAATGTTAATGTTTTAACTTCTGCGTTATGTATTGTGCTGTATTTTGCAGTTAACACTTTCTGGTGGTGCAAACATGAATGAATCTTGTCTCTATGTAGATGAAGTGACTCTGACGGAGCGTGTGCTGATGTTCAGTGGTGTTGGTCTGGCTGTGTTAGTGTTTTTTCTGGCTACAGTCATTGCAGGAGGAATCATTCATTATCACAGTTGGCAGAAAGGATAGGCCGCAGCCAAACGCTCATCTCTCATGAATCACAAATCAGCTCAATAACTTCTATTTCTGCTTTATTTTACAGTCTAACTCTATATATATCTGCGATCTGCATTGTTTTGCTGTACCACAAATTAAAACAGGAATTGTGGGTGAAATGCTTTTCCTATTTTTGCTTCAGAGATGTTCTGGCAAATGTTGCATTGTTTCAGCACCAGTGAAACTTACACAATCATTTATTGTGGTTATTATTCAGGTTCATTTATGCTTGTCAGTAACATTAAGTTAAATATAAAAAGACTGTTACTACTTATTTTTTTTAATGCAACATGATTCAATATTCAATATACACAATATTCAAGCCAGAATAGCATGTTTTAAGCAACCAATGTTTTTACCTAATGTAGAGATTGAGCCTATGAGAGATCTGTCAAAACCAATATGAACAAATATATGCTTTAATGTCATTAGATCAGCAGGACTTGGGATAAAAATGTGTTATTAATATGTACATACAAGCTATTTTCAGGAGAAAATATAAATGCAAGTCTCTTCTGTGGCACATAAAGCTTTATTAAATAATCAAATGTCTTAATGTTAAATGTATTATTTACAGTTCAAATTGTAAAACTGAGAAACTATATGTTTGTGCATTTTCTGAAAGAAAATCTGTGCATTATCAATGCTAAACCTCTTCAAACACAACAGCAGGATTTTCATCTGATTTTTTTGGGTTCCTGCAGGAGTGGATGGTAATGAGGTGGTAGATAAAAAACACTTATACAAAATAATAGATAGCACTATGACTGTGAATTAATGTGTAAGCGTATGAAGCAGTACGTAACACCTTGCAAAAGAGAGAGGAGGGAAGGTGAGGCATCTGTTCGAGATTCAGAAAAATATGTAAACAGGAGATTTGACTTCAATATCAAGAAGAAGGAAAGAATCAATACCAGAAGACTCTATAGGAGGCAAAGAGTTGAATGGCAATTTACATGAAATTAATAAGCATTCTGGAAACAAGTGCGATGAACTAGAAATAGCTGTACTGATGTTAGCCAATCAAAACACTGACAAGCAAAACACTTTATTAATATTACAAGGGAATTTAAAGGAACCTATTTAAAAAAGAAAGAAAAAATCCATGTCCTTCATACTTTTCTGGACCTTGACAGTGTAAGTTACTTGGCACTCTATGGGACAGTCACAAGTAGGGATGCAGCGATTATAGATTTTGTTGGTACGATTATTGTGTGAGAAATAATCACGGTTTTACGATTATGACGATTATTATGCATTTATAATGTTTACAATCACATGGACGCTCTAGATATTAAAGTGTCATTTATTGCTGCCTTTTGAAACAGAAATAACACAGTGACAAATAATAAAGCACAAAATAATAATAATAAAGACAAACAAAAATCCATGTCTCCAACTGGAATTAAAAAGGTGACCTCTGCTCTGTAAACATCCATGTCAGTATTTCCCTTTTGAAAATAACTAATGAAAATAGATCACAAAAGTATTTAGTGTTTTTAGTTTGTACATTCTTTACATTTCTTTTGGACCTGAGGCAGAGAAATGGAAACATGGTTAAAAAATGTTTTGTTGGTTTTTGACATGAATAGTACTGTAAAAGGGATAATTAAATAACAATGTTAATGAAGTATTATTAATATAAGAATATTAACTTTATTTATCCCACAGGGCAAACTATTAATAATGAGGGGAATAAGCTGAACTATTATTATAATCAACTATCATCCATACGTATTCATTTTAATAATATTTATAATAATTCATATGATTTTACATGTGGCCTGAGAAAATCATGTTGATTATTTTTTTATCTTATACTACGGGGCTGTTGAATGCTTGAATCTGATTGGCTGATGAACGTTCTGAGGTGTGCAATTATTTTCTGGGAAACGCACGGCGAAAATAGTTCCAGGCAGCTCTCTTGACCGCATTACAGTTCCATATCACTTCACATAGTAAAACTCTCTATCGATCGAATAATTAATTAAATTAGCTAAATATTATAATTAATCAAGTCCAATAAATGTGATCTTACCACATTATTTCATCTTTGTCTGATCTGAAGCGGAATGCTGAGTTAAGTGACATACAGCCAAGTATGGTGACCCATACTCAGAATTGGTGCTCTGCATTTAACCCATCCAAAGTGCACACACACAGCAGTGCACACACACACACCGTGAACACACACCCGGAGCAGTGGGTATCATTTATACTGCAGCGCCCGGGGAGCAGTTGGGGGTTCGGTGCCTTGCTCAAGGGCACCTCAGTCGTGGTATTGCCGGCCCGAGACTCAAACCCACAACCTTAGGGTTAGGAGTCAAACTCTCTAACCATTAGGCCAGGACTTCCCCCTGAGCTAACGAGCCGTAGCTTCACGTCGGTCTTGCCTTCAAGTTGTGCATTAAAATAGTTTAAAGCCGTGGATTCGCTCTTCAGCAGCAGTTTTTATGGCAATATTTAAATGACACCCTGGTCATTTTTGGTGTACCCAAAATAGTCCCACACTATCGACCTCAGTCATTTCTCTGGTGGAAATAAAGGATCGCTGTTTGGTCCCTCCGTCATAGTTAAAGGAAAACGCCACCGTTTTTCCATATTTCACTATGTTCTTCCTTCAACTTAGATGAGTTGACACGTACCTCTCCCGTCTCACTGCGTACACTTAAAAAATAAAGATGGCGTCTGAAAGTTCTGGTCGTTGGTCAGTTTGTGAGTAAATGTACGTTTTTGATCAACGTTTTCCACTTTTGATGTCATTTCTAGCGAGAAATTTATATTGCAGTGATGAAATATCCACTTAGTTACAGGGCCGTGGGAAGAGGTTTTAAGTTGGGGGTGCTGTAGTGGGAGGTGCATTTTTTGCGTGTCAGGTGGACACCTCTTAATAATGTCTAAGTCTAATAACAAAGTAAACACACACTAATACGAATTAAACATATTTATACCATTCTTGTAACCAGACTCCGTTGCACATAGCAGACACGTACAAATAGCCAAGATAGTTAAACAGCTCCAAAAGGTTGTCGCGCACAGCGGACAAGAACATCCACAAAAGCAAATATTTTTAACAGCACATATAAGCCTACGTTATTTAAACGTATGGCTCTGTCAGGGCGCAGACACACACTCACAGAACACAGCTAATAAGAACATAAAAATAGCCTGCGAATAATTAAAACGGTCCACAGGCTGACAGCGCACACGAACATATCCAAATATAGGCACATTTTCACCATTTCAAAAGCCCAATTTGCACAGCACACAATAACATAACCAAATACATTTCTGCAGCAAAATTATCCGTGTGAAATTAATGTGTATGTTATGTTAAACTGCTCAGCTGCAGCTCATAATAAGCCACTTTATGGTTTCCATGGTGACGCGTCATTGCTTGTCACGTGACACACCGCAACAACAACAGAGCTGAATGAATGATGATCTGCTTTTATGTCATTTTTCCTTTTTATTCAAAATATTTACAAATTTGTTAGATATGGCATGAAATATCTGATATTCCGATTGTCAAATATATGCAAGTGGAAGTGTTTTAAAACACCTTTATAACGATCGCGTTAGTTGAGCTGTATGCGCGACGGCATCTTAGTTTGTGCCGCAGACGCAGTTCAGAGAATCGGATCTGTTGGATTTACAACACTTGAATTCATCCACTTCTCCCGAAATACATAAAAGTAAGTGGCTGGTGAACTGGGAGAAGAATAGAGTAAACTTTAAAGTTACTTACACATGTACAATCAGTGTGTATTTTACAAACTCTAAATGTATTGTTTTTTTAGTACTTATATGTCTGAAACCTAAAATGAACATTATGTGGTTGAAAACACTGAAAAGTTGTGATATATGACAGCTCTGAACCTATGCTCTGAACGCGCCTCTCTCTGGCTCAGCGCCAGCCAACACGTGAAAGCACATTTGAATTTAGCAGTTGATCACGTCATGCACTGGGACCAGCCTAGACTGATCACACCGGTGTGATCGTACGTACGTGCGAAAGGGTCAGTAATTATTTAGTTGTGCTCAAAACCTCCTCGTGCATAAACCTCTTAGGTTAATAACAAACAGGAGGATTTAAAAAAAATTTTTAATACGTTTATGTATTTATTTTTTTGCATTTGTCAGAGAGTGCTGTAATGTCTGCATTTTCCCACGGCCATGCTTAGTTATCACCAAAGCTCTATATTTTGCTGTAGATCATTAAACCGTTACTCTGCCACAGAAGCCTGACCAAAATCAGTTTCATGAGGTGCCTTCGTGCAAAAACGCTGCCTGCAAAGTCACTTCCTGATATTGCAGCGAGGCAGCAAGTCACCTGCCTAAGTTTTCGGATGCAGCCAATGTTGGAACAGGAACAAGGAACACAGTTCCTACCAAGGGGTCCCAATGCAAGAAACTGTACAGGGGCCTGTACTAGTGTGCCTTCAGTGCCAACAGATCTGCAGAGGATCCTGTTAGCACATAATTCCTGTCTGAATCAGTTGATTACATGTTTCCACCTGGTCATTTCAATTTCATGTTTTAAGTTTCAAACTTCATGGACGTTTTAAACATTGTACCAAATGGATAAATTTTGAATATATTTGAAAACATTTTTTAAATGTGTATCATGTCTACAGATACAGCCAGACACATTCTTAACATGAGACCTGCTGGTGTAATGATATTAATATGTTTGCTCATATTAGCTATTGTTGAAACCATTGCTGTTGTTTTTGAATAAGAACATTGGCTCAATCTCTATACTAAAGTAATGGTCTCTATAATAAAGTCATAATAGAGATGGAATATATCAATAATTTAAGAGAAACAGAAAAATTAATTAATGCACTGTATACAGAAGTAGAAATTTAGAGAGAGATAGAGAGAAACATTGTTTAAATTAATGTATAAATATGCTATTTACAAGTGAGCAGTTTACAAAATGTATAATTTTCGGATAGCATTAATAAATGTGCTAGCTGTGTAATTCGATGTCTGCACTATCATGTATGTTTGCAATGTCTCTACTTTCTTCTTTCTGCACTGAAATCTCCTTTCTTCCTTGTGTGTGTGAACACACTTTAATGAAGTTCTTTCTGTCTTCTGACTAAAGTAATAATGTAACTTACTTAAAACATGCTACTCTAGCTTGAATATTGTGTATTGATATTGAATTATGCTGATTTAAAAACAGGAGCAGTAACAAACTTGCTGCTTTTCAAATTTCACAGCCATTTTTTTATATATTAAATAATTGTTATTTTATATTTATATAATAATATTAAAATATAAAAGGTTTGGTTTATTTATATAGCACTACTAAAACACTAAAAGACAGTGCTTTACATAAACAGATAAGAAAAAAACGGTCACACGCATATTGACAAATAAAACAATCACAAATACATACATAACATAAATAATATAATAATTATATATAATTTATATACAATAATTTATTATATTTTAAAACTGATCAACCAATACAGGTATAAAGTAATTACAAGGTGTTATCATAAATGAACAATTATTATTGAACAATTGCATCTAGCAACGTATAGTTCATGTGATATGTGTACTGCCAGATGCCTTTAATTTCTTCTTTTTGTGTAATTTAGAGGGAAATTTGAGTCACAGTTGCCAAATAAAATTTTAAAAATAGCTACATTTGTTGCCAGGAGCTATCTGAAAGAAAAAGATGTAAAGGTGGTCTGAAAGTTGCTAAATCTAGCAACAGATACCACAAGAGCGACCGGAGAGCAGAGATGAAACACAAAGCATCTAATCGCTCTCACGGTACTTTGATGTCAAACACAGATCGGTCCATGAAGGGCTTTTTATCTCCGTTACGTGCACTTATTTACAACACACACTCGCTTTAATGAGAGAAAAACAGTTATGTCTAAACTTTTATTGGATGGAGTTTGTCTGGACAGAAAAAATGTCAGGAAACACAAAGCATTCGTTACATTACTCTTTTTACACATCCCTAAAGTGTAAAATATTTGGTGCATTTCTTTGACAATATTAACTGAAAGAGAGCGCGGTTACTGCCTGAAAACTGATGCATTTCTAATAAAATCAGAGAAGTACATTTTAATATTCGACATAATGGCTACTGCTACTTTTGTTGAAATCTCTAATTTATGTGTATTGTGTAAATTTGAGGAAGAGACCTTACTTCATTTATTCTACCGTTGCAATCGTGCTAAATCTCTTTGGGAGAATTTAACTCCTCTATCTGCTATAATAAAATGTGATTATTTTAAAATGTGAAAACTATTATTTTCTCTCGTGGACTATATGTAAACATCTTTTATGTGAAATATCATATTCAAGTCAGTACTAAATAAACAAAAACATGCATTTTGCATGATCCCTCTTATTTTGAGGAAATAATTAACATTTTGCAGATTCTGCAAAGGAGATGTAAACTGTTGTCCTCAACTGTATTTACAGCTACACTGTAATATATTTAGATTGATTTAGTATGTACTGAATTATGCGTTATTCAGTATATTATTATGAGAATTAAATAGAAACATTGACTGATTTAATTCATTTAGCACAAATTAAACATAATGAAACATCTCCATATATTCCTCCTGGTGGTCATAACGCATTATTGCAGCCTCTGTGATGAGGTAAGGCTTTTTTCCCGGAAGCAAGCGCTGTTTGAAAATAAAAATCAGAGTTAAAGTTCATTATTAAATACGGTAGAATTGTCCCATCATATTATGTTGCACATATGGTTTGATGCAGTAAATCAAGTGTGGAGCAACACTTGTACTGATACAGAGACTATTCTTCAACGCTTTTCATTGCTCTGGAACGAAAGAGGAAGACTTTGCGTTTCAGTCTATCTCTGCTTAGTGGTCTGATGATAGAATATAAACCTCGACATGTTTTAAACTCTACGCACGCGGCTGCTGCGTTACTTCTTCTTCTTCTTCTTCTTCGGTGTTTGTTCACTGACTGGTGCATCACCTCCACCGACTGGAATACATTTATGAATCAGGGTTTTGCTTTTAGGACGAAAATGAACCATAAAAACCAGTCAAAACAAATAAACAAACCAGAAATAAAAAAAAATAAAAAAAACTCAAAAAGACTATATTCTTTTGTATGACTCAAATTAACCAAATTGTTTTCTTCTTTTTTAGATTTGATTGGTGGCTGGCAACCGATTTTAAAGGTGCATTATCGCCACACACCAGACTGAAGAGACAAACAAGGGAACCAATTCTATTCTTTCCATCAATCCTGTATTTTTTAGGTAAATCATGAGATGTTTGTATCAAGCACTTCTTCTAAAAGCGTCTGAACATTAACATTTACAATGTCTTTCTCCATCACTTGAAACATTTCCCTTCTTTGCTCCTCATATTTCCTCCACTCCAGTAACACATTCACACTGACTCCGATACCTCACAGTTTTCACACAAACCTGCTGATGTTTGTCTGTTTTGAATATTGTCTGATTCAGTCCAGTGTGTCCTGTTCTAAGCCGAGTGAACAAAACCTCTTCTTCTCTGTTTCTGATTCTAAATCCAGTTTTCGTTTCTATAACAATATATCCATCTTATCATCAGTTTCATTCTCCTTAACTTCTCCAAGAGCAGGAACCAAAACAAAGAAACACTGCTGCTACAGTTTCACATCAGTCACGTGACCTTATCATGGAAACAGGTGTTTCCTTCAAAATAAAAGTCAGAGCGTTTCATAAGTTAATTGTTACATTCATTTGTGGATTATTAAATAAATAATTGACAAGATTGTGTCAGTCGCTGAACATCATGCAATATTACAATAATCTTCTCAGAGGTAGAGGACTTTAATGATTAGATATTCCCAGACTGTCAACACACTCACGGTGTGTGTGTGTGTGTGTGTGTGTGTGTGTACTTTCAGTTTTGTTTCTACTTAAAAGTGTAGTTAGTCTCACTATATATGCTGTGGCTTACATCAGTTGTCATTTGAAGACAGGAGAAAGAACAATGTAAGTCTTCATGCTTCTTAATAGGCTATAAACATTTTAATATAAATATAAAACTTAAATATAAAGTTGTTTTGGGGTTCTATACCAATTTTGTTTCTTTGGGAATTTGTTTAAATTTGAGTCAGTGTGTTTATGCTTAATTTATTTATTATTGCAATTATGATGATGTTTAATAGTGCACTGTAAAAAAAAAAATATATATATATATATATATTGTTGGTTTATCTTAAAGTAGGTATTCTTGTTGCCTTAAAGTTAACACAAAGAAAGACTGGTTTGATCGACAGAAGCTCCCAGTGTGATCTTATCTGAAGATTTATTTGACAAAAAGTAAAAAGCTGTAATAAATCATAAAAATAAAAAAAAAATTTGGGGAGTTTTAAAAATATTTTTGTGGGGTTATTAAATAGTAATTTGTTTTAAAGGATAATTTTAAGCCTTGTTGGTCTAATTTAATACAATTATGACTTTCCACAGAGGTGAATACATTAATTTGAACTTAAATTAGGTTAATTGTATCCTGATGAGTAAAATTCATCTTAATTCACTGTGAACACACCAGTTTCATTTGATGTCTTCTGTGATTCGTTGATCGGACCAGTGCTGTCTCTAGTCAAACTAGTTTAAGTGACGTTTAAGAGTTTAGTTATGTTGGACATTTAAAAGAGTTTATAGAAGTTATGATGGTGTTTTTTGTGGTTATTATGCTGAAGAGAACATATGTTGACTGTGTAAATGCTGTACCAGTCCTAGAATTAATTTATTTTCTTATTATTTAAATTATTAATTAATTATTTTATATTCACTTTTAATCATTTATCCTCTTCAGTTAATATCAATAGCCAGCATAGCACTTGTTCACGTTAAACGTAACTCTTTTAACATGCAAATATAACAAACAAATCACAATGACGTCATTAGTGCTCAATGAAAGCAGCAGTTCATGCATGCACCCACAATGTAATCACAAGCTCCTGTAACCACGAACACGTCAGCATAACACATTCTTTTCAATGGTAAACACCTATCAAGCAGGATCAACATGTGTCAAACATTCAGATAAAGTGAAAGTTATTAGTCTCAGGAAATATCTGTCAAATAAAGCAGCTCTTCTGTGTTCTCCACAGGTTCAACAGCTTCTGTATTCTGCTCCTTCTGAGCCTATTCATAAACAGCGGTCAGTATACAACCATTTTTGTTGACGAATTCTAACCATTCTTGGTGTTCAGTGTCAGCTGGAGTTGTTTCTCTGTTTCGTCACTCAGTCGTTGTTTGACATTCTTTAGCATGTTGTCATCACACACTATTCATTCATTCAGGAACTGCACTTGTACATCTTCCACAGCTTTATTCTACTGTCATCAACATTTCTAATCTCAAAATAGGGCACTACTAATATTGTTGGCTTCTGAATGCCTTTATTTATATATATTTTTTAATCCAGTTGACTAAAATATCTCTGCTAGAACATTCTCTGATGATGATTACAGAGAATAGAGAGAAAGACCACGTGTTCTTTTCAGTACTGAATGCATATTATAATCTCTTTTTTTGCAGAATCCTCCCCTACACTTAAGGTAGGGATAAAAGGAGGCGACGTCACACTGCCATGTCACTATGATGGGAGTGAGATTCCTGATATTCATTTAATCAGTCGGTCAGAAAACATCCCCGTCTGTCAGACTGAAGAGTGTAGCTGCAGAGTCTGTAAGAAAGGAGCCTGTGACGTCGTCATCAAGGATCTGAGCTTCAGTGACGCTGGGAAATACATTTTGAGGGTCTATCATCACAATGATCAGACAGAGCTGGAGCCACACATCAGGACGTACCAACTTTGTGTCGATGGTAAAGTCAAAACTGGTCAAATTATCAGCATGCTTTCTGGTTTTCTTTTAGTAACTGTGTTGATGTTGCATCTAAGAGACCCTGGGTTTTCCTATCGCTGATGTTTAAATGATTAGATTTGTCCCTCGAGTCCTAAATATTTGCTTATGGCTTCTATTGATTGTAATGATGATTAATGTCTTCAGATGAGGTTTCTGTGAAAATCGGCGAGGAGCTGAAGTTGGATGTTCTGTTGCCAAACGCTGATGAAGTGCAGCATCAGAGCAGAAGAAGCACAGGTTGGAAGGAGATCTGGAGAAGAACTGATGGAGTTCAGAGAGAACGGATCACCATCAGAGATAGAAACCTGATCATTACTGAGTTTACACTCACAGACGCAGGATCATACATAGTTCTGGACCCTGATGGAGAAATCTTGATCACAGTTAAAGTCAGAGGTGAGAGAAACTCTGTTTTAATCCACTTGCACTGCTGAGGTTTATTCATCATGAGCTGAACAGCAAATTAATGCTAAACTGTGACTGATCTTTCAATATCATCTACAGCTGAAAAACTGAACTGACGAGAACTGATGACACAAGACAACGGAGTAAGTACAACAGAAGGCATTTTACTAAATCTTTAAACATGTTTAAAAATAAACATAAGTAATATATGTGCTCTCTTCCCATGCAGCTCTCCTCCTTCTGCCTTTAGAATGTCAGATTTTCCCATAAAACCCCCGTCTGTGTTTCTGGATCTGGCACGGATTCGCCTTCACAGCCAACAGATCTGACTGAAAGTTGTTTTGCTCATATTCAGAGTCGTGCAGCGTTCAGTCAGTGCACAATGTTACAGTGTTTCAGGGCACAACACAATAAGTATTGGATGCTGCTGTTTTGCACATTGTAATATAACTATTTATTATACTGTACAGCACGTATTATTCCATTTTGAATAATTCAGGTGGAATAGCATTTCACTGTAACGTTCTGTCAGTGTTTGATGTTTATTTATATTATTATTTAATATTTATACTGAATATAATATAAATACACTGAATACTTTACATGGTGTTCGATAACAGGTCAAAACATTGCCAAATTTGGCTACGTTTTTAACCTTTTTTGCAATGTAAACCGGCTCGGCTGTTGTAACTTCAATGGTCAAGGCCTCCGTTTTCATTCGCTTTCAGTTATCCACAGCAGTCGACAGCAGATACGCTAGTCATACTGCAAATGGTATTTCTTACATTATTCTAATTTATTGTTGTAATTACTAATAAAAAAATAATAATGTATAGCCTGAATGCACTGTAAGTCGCTCTGGATAAAAGCGTCTGCGAAATGCATAAATGTAAATGTAATTACTGTATAAACACACTGGTTTGTACTGTTATTGCATTTTGATATTCTTCTAGTTATTTACCTAAAAGTCTCATGCATTCACAGAAAACTGAGTACTTCTGTGCTGCAAAGTAAGGTGAAAAAAAAAGCTAGAAGTGCTACTAAACAAGGACTGTCTCTTACGTTTTCAGACTGAACGAGCCAGTGCTGAGCCAAATGATCCGGCTCACCACAATAAATAAATAAATAAACAAATAAAATAACTAAATAAAGCAGGGTTCCTCATATCTCGCCCTGGAGGGCAAATCAAACTCACCTACCTGTGATTTTCTAATGATCCTGAAGACATTGATTAGCATGCTCAGGTGTGTTTGATTAGGGTTAGAGCTAAACTCTGCAGGAAAGTGGATCTCGTGGACCAGATTTGAGGGTCACTGCCCTACTATTACATTCTAAGATGGTGCTACATTTGATGAAGAAATCACTTTATGAATGTATGTTCATGTAATCTGTATGTACTATGGCATAATTCCCTCTGGTCATAGAACAACAACATTCCCAAGTAATGGAACCATAAAACCACATTTTGTCTGAAGAAAATGTGTACAAACTTCTTTAAAAGGATGCACAGAGTCTACAGACATGCACCTGCTTAACTACAGTATGACAGCAATAACACTGCTATTTCTGCTTCCTCAATCTACTGAAGGACAAAACAGAAAGAAAACCTCTGATCAACTAATCAAAAGCTCAAGTAGTTGGATTTATGCAGCAAACATGATTTATTTCACATTATATTCATCGAAGCATTAAGTCTGTATAAGAGTTTAAGAGAAAATATAAATGTCATCTGTTTTATGGCATATGAAACTTGATTTAATAAAAATGTCTTCAATGTTAAATGTGTTTATTGAGAATTATGATAAATAAACATCAGTGAATCTAAGAAATCACGTGTTTGTGCATTTTCTGGCAGAACACTTGATTATTAACTGTGCAAAACGTCTTCAAACACAACTGTTTGTGTTCAGTGATATCAGATCTGTTGTCACAGTTTCAGAACAAGAAAAAATGCTGTCACGTCAGTGTCGTGCAATGAACAATCATGATTTCCTGACTGACATGCAACTAAAACCACAAAATATGAGCTGAAAATAAACCGACTATTACTGCCATTATAGAAGAATGTTGCTCATGCAGATAGATAGATAGATAGATAGATAGATAGATAGATAGATAGATAGATAGATAGATAGATAGATATTAAAACTAATATAGCGAACATTCTTATAGCACAGGCACAAATTTGAAATCATGACCATTTCCGCCGACTGCTGGTTTTGGCGCGTTACTGCAGCCGCTCCTTCCGGAAGTTCCGTGTCGTCCGTTGGAGATATTAATATTATCATGGCGTCGGTGACTTTTCGCGACTGTTTTCTCTGCGTTTCTGCTTTAATTACCTTCGTTTCCGTGTTCGTGACCGGTGCGGACTTTGTTCGCTTCGTGTCGTTTCGTGCCATCTATCATAACCTGAGCGGAGCCGCGCCTCTGTGTCGAGGTAAGCGCGCGTCAAACAACACAGACACTGCGAAAGTTTAATAATAAAGAAGTTATGCCTAAATATTAACATGCAGTTTCTGAACCCATGTGCACATAAATATATTAAGGAATCCTCTTTGTTTAATTGACTTATATTTGCTCTGTAATAAGTAACGTTAGTAAGGCTGTTCTAAGTTTTTACTTTCTCGGTAACTTCGATTTTGAGCTGCCTTTTTTTTAATGTTTACATTAAATGCAATCCACGTATTGCTTTATTTGTATATTGTATTTCATAATGTATTTATAGCAGGCTGCATAATTGTGCGCAAATGTACGTCATATCGTCATTACGGAACCTGTGCGTCGCGTGCGTACAGCCCGGCTAGCTCAGTCGGTAGAGCATGAGACTCTTAATCTCAGGGTCGTGGGTTCGAGCCCCACGTTGGGCGGAAAGTTTTTATCGTGTTTTCTGTTTGTATTTTCTCAGACTCTGTGCCCTGGTCCGTGGCTCTGCGGGACGGGGTGGTCCTGAAGGCGGTAGCTGTGGATGTGTTCCTTCTGGTCCTCTTCAGTGTCCAGCACAGTCTGCTGGCCTGGACTCCAGTAAAGCAAGTCTGTCAGAATGTGTTTGGGGTTTTATTCAGATCCGTGTACTGCTTCACCACCGCCGCAGCACTGCAGGTATATCTATGTTAATGCACTCTGTATATATATACTGCAAACTGCCTGATTTTCTTAAAAACTGGTATGTGACAGTATGCAACAATAAACGTTTCTGACATTAGTATGCTGCATTGTTGTCACGTGACTGCATCATAGGCATATTTAATTCTGCAAGTGGGTTACAGGTATAATAATAGAAATAATTTGAGCTATTTTTTTTTTTTTTTGTGGGATTTAGTATTTTCAGTCTTTCAGATGCCATGGATAGGTTATATAAATAAGTATAAATAAGTATAAATATGTAAGTATAAAGACCTTGTTATGTGTAAAATATTATTTAAAGAATATTTAGTTTCTATTATGTTAGATTTTTTTTTACTCACTATAGTACTGTACATTTAGATTTATTAATTTTATTTTTTTAATTTCCTTTTTTTTAGATTTGTAATATAATCAGATTTATTATTAAAATAAAACATTAACAATTTAGTTCATTATTTTCATGACTCAAATTTATTATTCAAATGTATTTTTTTAATCAATTATGCATTCATTTATAAATTATATATTTATAATGTATATAGTTATATATTAATTCAAAACATCTTTTTTTTTTTTTTTTTTTTAAATACATTTTAATTTTTTCAGTTTTTCTCTAAACTTTTCCACATATCCTCCTAGCACTCTCTTGAAACCCCTTTTCTAAAAAAACAACCTGTAAAACCCTAAGAAACATTTGTAATTAAATAACTTGGTAATTCATTTAATAACACAAATGTAACAATGAAATATGACAGTATAAATTCTGCTCTAACTGTAGATTGAATCTCTGTGTAGATATTGATGCACTACTGGCAGCCGGTCACCAGCGCCCCCTGCCTGTGGTCAGTGCGCACTGCACCCTGGGACATCTGGTTCCCACTCATCTGTTTTATCTTACACTTCCTGTGCTGGGCCATAATATGCAGCATCCTGCTCATCTTTGATTATCCCGAACTACTGGGCATCAAACAGGTACATCTGCATCTACAATACGCATTCAGAAAAACAAAAGCTATATTTTGATATGCACATTTCTAAGGCCTCTAAATGTTCAAAACTTAGCTGTAAAACCTGTTGCATACAATCTACTACATGCCTTCTGTCATTTCAATCCAGTGAAAGCTGTTTTAGTGTAACTGTACAAACGTTCAGCTTCAGCTGCTGCTTCTGGTGTCAGATCTTGAGTGATTTTGATCAAGTAAAGGTCAGAATAACTGCAGTAATATCTCCAGATGAACTCTTACTGGACTGAAGCAGCTCAGCTTTACTTGATTCTCCATCAATCATGTTTTAGAGTCTCAAATCTGATCATCAGGATCTTTTGAGGAGCGTTTGTTTCCAGAAGCTTTACTTTCACTGTTCCTCAGCGGAGGAATGATCTTCACAAGCCTCCAGAACATCTCACATCTTCTGAGGAGCCTTTATTTCTTCATCTCTCAACAACTGCATTATATGTTTGGATCATTTCAATATTATTGAGACAGATTATTGGAGATATAGAGCAACAATGACTGATATTTAGATCATTTTATGTCAGTATCTAAGCATCAGAATTTCATCATATAAATATCAGCATGCACCAAATTGCATATTTTGCACGTTATATTTCATATTGCTTTTTTCACCAGTTTGCACATCTTGAAATTACCTGTCCTCTGTGTCTGTCAGGTGTATTATGAGTGTCTGGGTCTGGGCGACCCTCTCCTGCTGAAGTCAGAACGAGCGCAGCGGCTCTACGCTCACCTCAGGCATCCCGTCTGTGTGGAGCTGCTCACGGTGCTCTGGCTCCTCCCCACGTTCCCGCTGGACCGGCTCCTGCTGGCCGTGTACCTGTCCGCTTACCTGATCCTCGCTCACTCGCTGGACGCCCAGGACTGCGCTTACCTGCGCCGGCAGCTCCGCAGCAAACTGCAGCTCTTCTCTGCACCACTAGAGGGCAGCGATCAGAGCAACAACACGCATAAGACAGACTGAAGACAGTCGTGGTCAAAAAAGTGTAATTAGTGTAATGCTGCCTTCAGATTATTACCTAGAAAATAATTTTCATATTTCTTTTCACTCAAAAAGTCAGGAAGATTTACCACTAGTGCAACCGAATGAACAGCGAATGTAGTGAGTAACTGAGGCTTTATCTGTGCATTTTATCATTCTTGTGCTGCTACAGGGAATGATGGGAAATGTAGTTTTGTTACACAAGCCTCTTGCCTCAAAACCAACTATATTGTAGTCCTTCAACAGTACACAAATGCACACAAACTAAATTGTGCTGTTAACAGTTAAAACTGTTAACAACAAAAATGCTTGCACCTTGATGCTTTAATTGTCCTGCCTATTTTTGACTTTGGGTGGCGTAAATATGGTCACATTGATGTGATTTGAAGGCAGCATTACAATTACAGCTATGTTTGGAATGAAATACTAGAATACTGCATAATATACACTATAAACTGTCCAAAATATATTTTTTTAAGTACTTGAAACGTTATTTGCATGCATCAATTTCAAATGTAACAAATGCCGCACATTGCATTTCTTATCATTACTATGCATTTTTAATAAGTTTATTGTGTATTTTTGAGCAATATGACAGTATGCCACTCCAAAATCCGCCAGTATTTGAAGTCTTCATCCTTTGTTCATTTTTTCTATCTGCAATGTTTACTTTAACTTTCAACAAATTAGCATTTACAAATGAATAGTTACATAGAAAGCTAAGTCAGTTGGGGGAAAAGATGACAGATTGGATGAAGTTATTTTGGTCATTTGTTTCTGCTTTTTATAAAGACTTTTGTACTACCGCAGTTTTGCCTCTTACTGCATGTTTTTATATAATACTTTTATTTTTGCAAATACTTTAGCATCGCACAACCAAGAAGTGAGCAGGTGATGGGATAAATACTGCGTTATGTACTGAGCTCCTGTGTTTTTCATGTTTAAGTGTCATACTACTACAAAACATGCCTTTTATTTTATGCAAATGTTTAATGCTTGAAGTGTGTTTACATAATGACCTCAGAGTTTGGTACAGAATGTATTTTTATATGGTCAATAAACTTGAAATTACTTTTGTAGAAGTACATGAAAAACTGCACTGTTGTTAGAGCTAAAAACCATTATTAAACTTTGTTTGTTGACTTTTATTGGCTTTTTTTTCTGTACCATGATGTGTGTTTTATAAGGTTATCATATTTGCTAAATAATGCTGAATAAAAAAAAAATGCAAGGAATTACGTATGTCTTTTATTATAATTCGAAATTAAAAGTATATTTCAGGAATCAGACAACAAAATGTGTATTATGAGCTTAATTGGGTAAAATGTTATGCACACAGTAAAAGTACAAAGTGTATTTTGCATTAACCGCTCACTATTATATATAATATTTATATAATATCTAATAAAGACTACAGTTATTGCATGCGTGTTTGGACTGCAACTGAGCGGTTACGTTATGTAAGAGCTGACGTTTAATTCCCGTGCATCCGTCACCTCGCGTCTCTCTCCCGTTAACGGCTCCGGTGTCCGGGAGGAGGGACTCGAGGGGGGAGATGAAGGACAGCAGACGGCGGTCTTACTTAAAAGTCTTTTCTTAGGCATTATGTTGTGTGTGTGCCTGTGATTCTCCCGCTGGAGTTAAATGTAATTATGGGATTACAGTCCTGCGCCTCTAAAGCCGGTAATATTTACTACACTGCCGCTCCGGTTCACGAGACCGATATAGCCCAAGGAATCACAGAAATATGAATTAACTGGAGGTTTCTTACGCGGTACGAGTTAGAAAGAAGGTTGATGCTTCGCTTTTCCGAGGATTGAAGGAATTATCTGGACTTGTGAGGCATCTTTTTGTAGTTAAACTAATGGTAAGATGAACGTCGAGCGCGTGCAAACGAGGAAAACTGTATTCCACTGAATCAGGAATTCAGTCATCCCACACAATCTGAAGCAATAAGGTTAGTAAAGCAATTATTTAAAACATTATATATTGATTCTTGTGTTTCAAATAGTTTAATGCCAAAATACAAATACTTTGAACATGATTTTTTTCTAGCAAATCTTTTTATCCAACAAATCACCATTCAAGAATCCATATATGCACGCAAACAAATGCGTATTATAATGAACGTATTATACGCAATTATAACACGTGCGTATCCTGTGCACGCCAAAGTCAGTTTCTGCATAAATGACATGTAAAAAAAAAAGAAGAAAAAAAAATAGAAAGAAGTGCTATTAATACGCATTTTCATGAGACTGGACTCAAGCATGCAAATGTTTGCATGGAGAAACTGCATGTAAATGTGTGCTTTTAAAATCAATTTTAAAACACAGTGACCTGAAATGAAGAGCTAAATGTTGCACAGAAAAAGGGATCGGTCAGTGTACAGTAAATATACCCTCTGTTTTCCATTCAGATTTATTTTAAACCTATTATCTTGATGCTTGAATAAAAACCGTTTACCCATTTGTACTCCAGGAAGACTTGCATTTAGCAGGATACTGCTGATATAAGACAGTTTATCTGACAAAGTGTACATATCCGTTTTAAATATACCTGTAAGAGCATCAGTGTTTATTCTGACAGCGGTGTTGCACTGTTAACTGCATGTTTACCACATAATAAATACAACAGCTTATGTGTACATCAATTTGTTTTGACAGGATTCCTGGATGTCATTGGATAAAACTGCATTTCTGCAAAAGTTCTGATTAGTAAAACAGCACTGTTTCATTGAGTACTCCGTGGTTATGTCTCTCTCTGCTTTACCGGAATGGAAGCAGCTGCTACTGGAGCGAAAGCGAAGAGAGGAGGAGGAAAGAGAGAGACAAGAGAGGGAAGAAGAGGAGCGGCTGGCCAGCATGCCGGCTTGGAAGCGAGGGATCATCCAGAGAAGGAGGGCGAAGCAGGATGAGGAAAGAGAGAGGGAGAAAGAGAGAGATGTAGGACAGCATACTCCAGATATCTTGGGCATTACTGAGGACATCGTCACGGAGCAGGTGGACAGTAAATTTACACTTAAACTCCAGACTGATCAGACTGGGTATAAAGTACAAAAACAGACATCCAAAGAAACCATCAGCCCCATCCAACAGAACCCCTTCATTCGTTCTGAGAACAGTTTTAGGAGAGATAACAGAGGGAAGGAGGTGATTAGAGATGGAGAGAATGAATATAAAAAGGCCGCCAATAATAGAGGGAGAGAAAGAAATAAGGAAACGGAGAAGGAGATTTGGAGAGAACGCGATAGAGAGATGTGGGTCGAGAAGATGGGAAGTAAAAGTGAGGGAAGAGAGCGAGACAGAAGCACTGGGAGAGAAAGCAGGGAGACAGACAGTAGCGCATCCTTACTTTCTCCGGTCGTAGGTCTTCGCATGATCCAGGCAAACAATATTATCATCATTGAGAAAGACAAAAATGGTAAGGAAAAACTGGATAAGAGAGAAAATGAGGCTGAGGAGGAACAGAAAAGGATGAGGATGGATTTGAGGGAGTTTCTAGCTGGTGGAGGAAGCGTGACGGAAATTAGGGCCTCAGAAGTGTTAATCATCAAACCTCCCATGACGGACGGAAGAAGGGAAACTGAGACGGTAGGGATCCCAGAGAGAGGGAGCAAGTATTTAGAGAAAGAGGGGATATGGTCCTCTATGCGAATGACGTCGAGGACAGTCATGCAAAAAGCAGAGAGAGTCCTGAACCACAAGGACAGGGGGACTCTAGAGTGTAGTGGTCGGGTCAGTCAGCTGCTTAGTAAGTTCGGTGAACACCCAAAACCTCCAACCCGCTCCAAGAGCATTGAGTGCTTCAACCAGCCAGGCAAGAACTGGGCCAGATACAGCACAGGAGACCTGTTTGTGCAGGAGGACCAGAGTACTGAAAAAATGGACTCGAGTCCGACATTCGGGGGTGTTCCCAAACGCTCCTTTAGCTTTTCTGACCGTGTGGTTTGCCAACAGGAAACTAGAGATTGTGAGGAAAAGACAGATTTTAAGATGGTGGAGAGGTCGTACTCCGACCGCAGGGTCAAATCGAGGGTCACCGATGAATCAGGAAGTGAACCAAAGGTCACCAGGCGATGGGGACGACCCAAACCTGATGAAGTGATGCATGAAAAGAGACAAAAAGAAAGAAGGGTTGAAAATAAGAGGAACCACTCCATTCGTGGAGAGACAGAGGAATGGACGTCTAGTTTAGACAGAGAAGGCTTCACTTTGGCCTCCGTCAAAATCCCTGAGGAAATTGCGTTTGCACAACTAGTTCCTATCAAACATGATGGGAGAGAAAGCAGTTCAGAACAAGAGATTAAGAAAGTGAGAGAGGAGAATGAGAGAGAGATAATGATAGATAAGGACATACACAGAGATAAGAGGCAAGTGGAAAGAGAGACGACGGTAAGACAGAGACCCATAGAATTCCAAACCGAAGCCACAACAGAATCCAAAGAAAGATGTAATATAGATGAGATAACTGTTGCAGTTTCAAAACAACCCCATGGCATATATATCCCACCCACGGATGACAGTACTATAGATTTCCCTGCAGAAATTCAGTGCCAATGTGTCGACACTCCCTTTGTGGTTTCTAGTTGCCCAACTACAGCCTATGCTGAACAAGCGATCCTTACCCAACACACAGAAGACCTAGTCTGTAAAATAGCAAAAGTCCAATCAGACAGAGAACTCAAGAGGGCTGGGTATGTGTTTTCACATGGAGACATGGAAAGGATCTCTGGTGAAATGGGTAACCAGGATCAAAAAGAACATCAACAGTATCAAAGCTTTCCAAAACAAGCAACTGAGGAAATACATTTTACCTCAGAACCCCCACAACAAACTGTTACACTGGACCAAAGCAAACTCTGCACCCAAGAGAGAGTCACCATTCCCAGGACTGTATTTTATGGAGTCGATATATCAGCAGAAAGAAGGAGGGCGAGTCTCCCTGCTGGGGATAAACAAGATGGAGGAAAAGTGGAGAGGAGAGGGAGCTGGAAGGCTGGGCGACCGCTGACCCGAGTGGAGTCTCTGAGAGAGAAAATTCGTCAGCAAGAGAAGGAAAGACGGGATGATGACAACGAAGAGGGCAGCAGAGAAGCAGGAGGAACTGCGAGAGAACAGGAAGAAACCATATTAGAGACTCTCAGACTGTTTGACGTCACACAGGAAGTTAACATGACAAAGTCAAGCCCTCAACTTCCTGTTCCTGTTTCTCTGTCGCTCTTGCAGTCAGCTTCGACAGAAAGAGAAGTTGGGGAGATCTCCAGAGATGTATCAGAGAGCGATATCTGCCCAAGGCAAGCAGAGAGAGATGTAGAGGAGTGTGGGACGTGCATCGCTTGGAGAACACAGGACGTTAACAAAAGAGTAGAAGAAAGAGAGGAAGAGTCGTTAGAGGAAGGATACCTTCCTCCCTCTCTTTCTCCCTCCCCACCACTTTCAGACTCATTGGATGCCATGAGCCGGATCTATAACCTCAAGACTGTGGGGTCCAGGACCGCAGTGTTTATCAGTGAAAGGAAAGCTGATATGCCCCCACACAGCGGACCTCAGGGTATATACAACCCCATCAGACAAGCACCGTCACCGGACATCCTGCCAGAAACTGCTAAGCTGTGGAATCATGGAAGGGATAGTGACAAAACCGAGACGATGGAGTCGAAAGGTGCTCAGATGGTACAGCGGCAGGTGGAACGACTACAGCTGAGAGAACAGGAAGCAGGATGTGGTTCCCACAACGACAAAAAGGCACAGCCAACCATGGAGAGTTGTCCGCTTGTAGAACCAGAAATTAGGGTAGCTGAAGGCCAGAAGAAACCAGACATACTAAGAGAGACGCAGAAATCCCAAACACCTACAGGTCCCAGATTTCCACAAGCCCAACAGAAAGTCGAAAGACAAACCCCTAAACCCCAGCAGGTCAGATCATTCACAATCAATGCCCGGAACAGCGAATCAACAGAAAACTCCCAGAAACCTCCAGAACAAAACTCTCCATCGTCATCCTCTCCCTGCACCGCATCTCCGTCTTCATCTCCATCTCCACCTCTCTTTTCCATTAGGAGTGCCTCGGGTGGACCAGGTAAGAGAGGAACGACCATCACAATCACCCCTAGAAGATCTGCAGGGGCAGCCTCCTCTGGTGGCATCGTAACAGTGACCCCTGCAGTGCCCAAAGCGGCCCCCCAGGGCCATATAACCACCCCTGCTCCCAACAGCACCAAGGAGGCAGGGAAGAAACGGTATCCTACAGCAGAAGAGATTGAGGTGATTGGAGGCTACCAGAACCTTGAACGGTCATGCTTGGTGAAAAGCAAAGGGACACCGAAAGCGGTGAGTGGGTTTTTGTGTTTTTGCATGACCTATACGATGAGCTGCTGTGCACATTGTATTAGGGCAATACAAATGGAGCATGCTACAATGGGATATGCAATGAAAATAATTTGCAACTAGCATTTTGGTTTAGTGAGATTTTTTTTTTTATTATTATTTCAGAGAAGAGACAATTGCACTTGAGTAGATTCCTGAAAGCTAATCAAATGTGATCTCTCAATAGTCAGGCCAGAATATCTCTGTCGTCTTTGATTGCGGCCAAAGCAGTTGCTCAGCGTTAAGCCTGGATTAGGCTTATCTCTCACGCCATCACAGTCCACAGGTGAAGATAGTCCCTGTGCAAGTTAACACATTTAAATGCTGCATGAAAAAAAGAAAAAATGGAAAATGACTTTAGGAAACACCTTATTCATTGTGCATTGTTCAGAAGTAATTAAATGAACCAAGTCATAAAAATATGATTACTCCTACCTTTAAAAAATGATTGACTTACACCTACACTTACTGACTCCAAAGTAGAATGCAAGTCTATGAATAGATTGGGATTAATCTATTGCAGTCATGCCTTCTTCAGTACCTTTCACCCTGACACTGTCCTGTCTGACCTCAATGTTTGTTAGTCCAGAATGACCCAGGGCAGAGCATTATGTAGTTTTAAGTCTACAGAAGAATAAGAATAACAGTGTCAGGATGTTTACAGAACACTATATACTCGACCTCACAAGCATGAAGAAGCATGTTATTCTATTGCATTGTCTATGCTGTTTTCACACAAAACAAACCTAAAGCATGACCAATGGAGTCTGATTCTTACAAAAGACAAACTCTGCAACTATCAGTTTCACAAATCCTTCACTGAATTAACCACAGGGTTTGCTTAATGGACATCTGACTTATTGAACTGCACATCATCATTACTTCCAGTCATGTCTTATTTTTATTCTTAGGTTACACTATAGGGGGAATAACAATACATAGAGAAGACTGATGTGACCACAAGTCATTTGTGATGGTATCTGATTGCAGGATATGTCAGTGAGACTGATATACATGATATACTACTGAATGCTTGGCTTTCTCTCAATATCTTTGTAGTTCCTCCCTAGAGCTGCAAAAATACTAACACACACAATGCTGTAAACTTTCACTTCTGGAAAACTCTGCATCTCACCTATCAGCAACTACTCAAAGAGATATATGGTCCTGCTCCTGTCTTCCGATATGAGGTTTAATGGCACTGCTTGTTCTCATCAAACACAGCTTATTGTAGTAAGTGGGACACAGCAAACACAAAGGAACTCAACAGAGCAGAAAGAGGGAACGAGAGAATTTGGCAGCATTCTCCTAGGAACAGAAGGATGGCCTTTTAATTTAGCTGGGTTTTCACAGGGAGTTAATAGAGCAGTATGTTTGCATTGTGGCGATCAGTGTAACCACATACACTAACTTCTGCCAGGAACTGGAGTCAAATGTACATGAAGGGAAGACAACAATGAAATCAGACTCCTGAGAGAGAAGACCACAAGCATCTATGATGTTGGAGAAAGCATTCAATTTTATTATTGACATAGTTGTGTTACCTTAAGTAAAGTTGCAGAATACAGATAAACGTGCAGCTACGACTGCATGTTATAAATTAGAATACAAACTCATTACATTAGCATAAATGTAGGCCATCTATGGCAATGAACTACAATATATTATCTGCCAAAGTGTTTCTTCCTTAAATCTGGATTTGTAGGGGAAATAAATAAAGTTGATGAAATGTTAATAGTTATATTAAACGTTATTAAAATTAAAACAAGAGTTCATGGAATTTACATTATTAAATCATAATTTTTTTTTAAATCACTTATATATATAGATATATATATAATTTTTTTTTTACCTCAATGACATGACTTACCAGCATCACAGTGAATAATTTGGTAAATAATTGAAATATTCATGTAAAACAGGGGTACTACAAGTAAATATTTTAGATTAAAGAGTTTCAACTGATAAAAAAAGGTTTTTATAAAAAAACCTAAAAAATCTAATTATTCAAAAAAAAAAAAATTACAAAGTAGTGTAAATAATAAATCATTTTTTCCAATTAAAGTGATAAAAACAAGACATTTCAGCAGAGCATAGCATGAAAAGCTAAACTGTACACATGGATGAAGGTGACGAGCATAATAAATGTACTTTTTATAACAAGCTACATGTGTTTTATATAGCTGCAACATTTTGGAGTTTTTAAAGCAGTCTTTTGACAACTCTTTGGCTACTTCCTCCTCTGAGCGGTGTCACTTCCTGCAGCACATACAGAAGAGAATGCATAAAACCAAGAGCAACCTAGGGTTATCAGTTTATTAAAATTTCTGTTAATGCTGTACGACCAACAGTATCAAGTGTACATGCGTTACATTTAACAGCGTGTGTGTGAAAGTGTGTTTTCTCCAAGACTCATTACCCCGGTTTACACTCTGACCACATCTAACCTTCATTCGTCTTACAGTTCACGCTTGTTGACTGTCTTTGGAGACAGTTGTATGTTCTGTGACTAGGCTCATTTGCCCTGTGCATACAGAAAATCTTGTACTGTTCCCATGCTTTATACATCAGAAATAGTAAAAGCAGTATGCCCCCTGCAGAACGATTGACGTCAGTCTCTTCACCAGCTCTTAATCTGTCCGAGGGGGTGACTCTACACTTTCCTCATTTGAACCTTAGGCCATTATAGTGCTGCTTTTCTCTCTGTATTACTATATGTCCACTGTTATTTCTGTTTTCTAATTCCTAAATTCCTAAAATTTTGACCGGTTTCTCAGAAGATTTCAAATCTTCATTGTGTATCTCAAGTAAATGTACCTTGTCTTGAGGAAGTTTCAATAAATGCAAGATATATATAAATAGAGATCCATGCAAAATTTTATGTCATGACCTTACGAATTTAAGATTTTCTGTTTTGATTTAAGATATAGGGCAATGGTTTCAATTGTGGTTTAACCTTCTAACACGACGTCTGTCCTGCTTTAACATTTACACATTTTAAGAAACTCTATGCCAGACAAAAACATTCAATTATGTCTTATTGCCAGTGTTGGGTGTAACGCATTACTTTATAACCATTACTGTAATTTAATTACTTTGCCCTTAAAAAAGTAAGGGATTACTTTTAATTTCCCTGTAATTTAATTACAGCTACTTCTGATGTAATTGCATTAAATGCTGTGTAGACTAGATCAAGTCTATATAAAACAATAGTGGGTTTAACATCAAAAATGTGACATCTAATGTTAAAATGTATATTTTAATGTAATCTTCTCCCTTTAAATACTTCGGTCAGTTCAAGAATAATTTATACAGTTTTCTATTATTTATTTGAAGGAATTAAAAGAACAGTTTCATGTCTATCCTTGTATTGTTCAACTGGTTGAAGTTTCAGAGAGAGAGAGAGAGAGAGAGAGAGAGAGAGAGACAGAGAGAGAGTAATTAGTATCCAATTACACTTTTGAATATGAAATAAGTAGCATGTAATTAATTACCTTTTTTTAGAATAATTTACCCGACACTGCTTATTGTATGCTAAATAAAAAAAACGGGACAGGATTTACTTTGAATTAAACTTGAAATGGTTCTGTAGAAAAACTGAAATAGTATTTTCTTGTCAAACATACTCCAATAATTTTTGTTTAAAATGTACAACTTTGTAAAAATAATTTTTAACGGTGTATGCATTTACACATTAGTTTATCCATAATCAGTCACTCACCCTCATGCTGTTCCAAACCTGTAAGATTTCTTCTGTGGAAAACAAAAGCTGATGTTATGCCAAATAAACGTTTTAATCTTTTTAACTCTTTTCTAGCATAAGCACTTGGATTTTCCAGACTGTGCTGTAATGTGTCTTTCCTGACTGCTCTGTCACTCTTTCTCTCACCGTCCCTCTGGTTTAGGTGAAGGTGTGTTTCGATGACGCTCAGCTGGAGAAAGTTTGTGAGTACCCTTCAGAAGACTGTGCGCTAGCATCCCTCCCTTACTCTCCTCACCCGGGGCCAGAGGACGGCAGGAGGGAAGGGGGCGAGCAGGAGGCCGAGGGACAGGAGGAAGACGAGGAGGAGGAGAGCGTGGCGTTTGTGTCTCGCAGTGGCATGAATGAGAGCGCAGGAAGGGCTCGATTCCTTAAAGTTGGTTAGTGGCTTCAAATTACATCATCAAAATATAAGCAAACCAACAATGGAATTAACAAACCTTATATTCTTTTAATAAAAAATAAACATTATTAATAAACTCTTTAGGTAATTCTGTGACACATTAATGAACGACAGATTTAGAATTCTGTTAATAACTTTCATTTCTGATAAAGCAGGAAATTAACAGGAAGCTACACTGACACTTAAAGTGCACTAAATGAGGTTGATTCCCCTGGATGAAAAAATAACAAAGATATATTTTTTAAATAGATCTTAAATTCTGCTGAATGACTACATGTAGATGTTGCATTTGTGAAAACTCATGAAAAAATAGTTTTAAGGAGTTTGGTGAACATGTTTGCCTTTACTACATAAATATAAAGTGTTTTTTTTTTTTTTTTTTTTTTTTTTTTTTTTAAACTTTCAGTGTTTTTGCTTGCACTGCTCTTAAAGGGATAGTTCACCCAAAAATGAAAATTAGCTGAAAATTTACTCACACTCAGGTCATCCAAGATGTAGAGGAGTTTGTTTCTTCATCAGTTTTGGAGAAACGTAGCATTGCATCACTTGCTCAGCAGTGGATGCTCTGCAGTGAATGGGTGCCATCAGAATGAGAGTCCAAACAGCTGACAAATCCATCATTAAGGCATTGCTTCTGGCTAAAATATGAGTTCATGATCAAGTGCAATTTTCTGCAAATTTTGGGTGAAGTTCCTTAAAAATAATTAAAAATAAAAATTGAATCTGGCACAGTCCTGCTCCAGTAAAAAAAAAAAAAAATAAAAAAAATAATAATAATAATAAATAAAAATAATTCATAAAATTTATGAAAATGTTTTTCATTGTCATTTAAAATATTTTTCTCTGTCTTTTCCCCCCAGATGAATCCTGTAAACGACTTTCCAAATGACAAACCATGGCGTCCTTTAAATTTTCAATTCTTTACATTTGCAGGAGGTGTAAGTAATGAAGTTTTTTTTTTTTTTTAAAAGTGGTTTTAAAAATTATTTTATTTTATTAATAATGAATTAGTTTTGCTTGTCCGAACAGAGAATCAAAAATTCTTTACAAGCGTAACATTTTTAGAGATTATTTTAATGAAATTATTTTAAAAGCATTTCTGCTTCATGTTCAGAGATTTAATGTCAGGGACAAGTTGTAAGTGCTGCTCTGATTCACAGAACAATATCCTCAGGTCTCATAAGATGGTTTGCACAATTTAACGCGTTTTACGATTTAAAATCTTTATGTTTTGAATGCTTTGTTCATTTTAAAATGCTTAAACTTAAAATTAAACCCTCTTTATCTGAGTGTCACATGTTTAGAGTTCACTCCCTTTTGTGATGTACGATTATGATTAATAAAGCTTAGATTTAATATTTTCATTGAACAGTGACATGATATTTGTATAGGAAATGGATAGGTTTTCATCATGTGATTGTAAAATAGGATTCTGACATTGCATATAGAGTATGAGTAAGCGAGAGAGTTTTGTGTTTTGCAGTGGGACACACGTGGATTTTTGCAATGTGATCAAATAAAAATCCAACTTTTGTATATTGTTTGTACTTGAATACCAGTTTGTCTATTTTAACTTTACAACAAAATGAAGAAGCACCTTCAAAATGTTAATAAACATTACAGGCAAATACAGTGTGTGTTTTTGATGTGTGTGTGTGTGTGTGTGTTGGGGTGAGTGGTTATTTTAGCCATCCTTCTACACACTGGCTGTATTAAAGCGCCACCTGCTGGATATTCATAGTAACAATGAGTGTTTCTTCACATCAAATCATTTGAAATATTAATGAGCTGCCCATCTACACAGTCTCTGTTGACAGTTACACTAAAAAAATCAATGTAATCCAATTTAATGCCTTTGTCAAATTTAATTAGAGGTTGTTTCTGCTCACACCACTGGTTCTTTAAACCAAAATAAGCTTTCAGGTGACATTTTTAAGTATTTGTAAAGTACTTGATTAGGTACAATACTTCTCTAACTTATAAGTCACACTTAATATTTAAATGTATGTCTTAGCATCGACTTATTTCAACAGCTGTAAAACTGAAAAATGTCATCTATGATTGACGATTTCCGATGCAGTATTGTTCAACAATCAATATCTATAATTTTAAGAGTAATGAAATCCTCTTTCAGATGTGTCTTACAACAAAATAACATTGTTCAATGATACACTTAGTATGTAAACAATGATAGGCCTACTCAATGCTCGCTGTATACAGTTGTTAATGTTAGTGTTAGCTTGCTAATGTGGAGTCCCTTCCAAGCATATCTAAAATGTTTGCTAATATTCAAATCTTACCTGCACTGTCTTTCTTCTCTTCAGTTCGACTCACATAGCGTAGTAAACACGCTCTATCATTCAAAACGCGTTAATTAGTTGTTAAATTGCTGTTTGTAAATTACACCTGCGATGCCAAAACACGCCGGTATCGGCTCATCCAATCACAGCAGACATGTGATCACGTGACAACATCCAAATCGAGCTTCAAAATGTATTTTAATAGAACAAATTAATATCATACGATACATATGATTATTAACCTATTTTAATGTTATTAATTTAATACTTTTTGATATTTTACATCGATAAAGTTTTCCCCGCCGAATCATTTTAAATTCTTGATGAGCGGGAAAAAATATAACGGCTCTGTTCGCGTATCGTCAGTTAAACGACCTTCTCCCCAAGATTATGAAGCGGACAGTAACCTTATGTCATAATGTAAGTATGTTTTATAGTAGCCTACTTATAAATGTACCATAATATTGCCATGTACATATTCATTGAAACAGCATGTTAATACCATAACTAATATATCAGTACAGTAATACCATGCTATATTGGCCTATTGGAGTAATGGTATATTATTAACATCACTGTACCGTAGTGCTTCAGTAGGCTACTGTTGGTAAGGGCGATAAAACCACTAGTTTTTATGCTGTGCTATGATTTTGCGGGGACACTTTCTTTCCTAACTTATCTAGTTTGTGAGAAATTTGTTGGTCCAAATCAATTATCCATAAAGACCACTAGAGAGCAGCAAAAGACTGAAAACTGAGAAAAACTTTATGCTTCAATAAAGAAAGATTTAGACAGCTTCTGTTTTTCGGACCCCACATAGGCCTGGTCCTCGGGTCTGTCACATGATCCCAGTAACCCATCCATCAAAACCCAGTTTCTAATGTACATATCACTCAACATCCATTTTTAAAATGAGTGTTAAGACACCTGCTCATGATGGGCCAGCTCTGGGACCTTCATCAGCTCTGTTCTTGCTCTATAAATACTCTGTGCTTGTTAGGAACTCTTGTGTAGCGATTAAAAAGGGTGTAAATATATGCTCCGACAGTGATTCAATTATGATTCTTCACTAAATGATCACAGAATCTGAAATTTGACTGGGTTTGATCAAACTAGATTTGAATATTTTGGTTATCCTCCACATCTGGGTCCTCAGAATCAGCATATTTACTAAAAAATAATTATGAACCATTATAATTACATGCAGTGCAATTGTAATTGGAGGGATGTTTTACACCGTAGTAAAATATTGTCAAAAACAGCAGACCCGGTTTTACATTCAGTGTGCCAGGCATTGTATTTTGAATAAGAAATTAATGCATAATACTTTAGATATTATTATGCTATTTATGAATGATTTCTTAAATTCTGTGTTTATTGCATTCCAATTTCATTGTCAAAGCGATGCATAACTTCACAATATGAACAGCTGTGTGTTTGTGCATTGTCAGTCTAATGCAATATTAGTTTAACAGCAGCTTGAGTCAATGCATTTGCAAATATTACAGGTTATTTGTTGGGTTTTTTAGTTTTCCTCTTGTCATTTGGGGCCTATCTGAGCACATGCTGTGTATTTTCTCCACTCTATCATGGTAATTTCCACGTAACATAATTTGTGCATTTTATTGTCAATTTGGCATGAAACATCTGCTTAGTGCATAAACATGAGTGAATTTTTAAGGCTTTAGGAAGCTCATCTAGTCATTAACAGATTGCTTTAATCTCAATTCCCTCTCTAATGATCTGATGGCTGCTTGTCATGTCTTTTTAAGGCTCATCTGATATATTCATGTTTGTTTGGTTAAGTTTTCTCAGTGTGTGTCTAAGAGCTGTACAAGACAGAAACTTGCTCATATATAGACATAAGTCTGTCTGAAAATGACAGCAAATCTCTCTGTTCTATCGGCGGTGTGCACTGTAAGATGTCAGATGTGGCTTTCTCACCGTGCAGGGGGTTCAGTCTTGAAATAGTTCTTTTCCCAAAAGGCAAATCACACCATAGAACACGGATAGCACAGACAGTCTCACCAGTTAATTACACCTCAATTATATAGTTCTGTTCAGATCCTTTACCACACACCGAGTACCAGAGGTGTGTGTACGGGTTTGTCAGATCCAGACATTGCATGGCTTTACCTGAGCACACCTTTGATGCACAGATGTGATGCTTCTATTGGAGCATGAAAGAACAAATAAAATAAAATCCCATAAGTTGTCAGATTCACTTTGTAGTTTTGTAAACTTTTGCTTTGATTTCCATCATTCCTTTAATAGTTTGCAAATGCCGGTTTGATTCCCAGGAATACACATACTGGGTTCATTTAAATTTTGTCAGGATTAAACCTGTCTGGCACCTGAACAAATCTTTAAAAATAGTCTACTTGTATTTTGGGCGGCTACCACCATTACAAATAAAATGCTAATATTACAAGTAGCCTTCACTATTCTCCTAAATGCATGCACTTCAATATTTTCCTAAATGCATGCACTTCAATATTTTCCTAAACGCATGAATTTCAATATTCTCCTAAATGCATGAATTTCAATATTCTCCTAAATGCATGAATTTCCATATTCTCCTAAATGCATGCATTTCTTTCAGTGCCAAGCTTGTAGAATAGCACATTTTATTGTCAACAAGCACTGCTATTGTTGTGTTGCACTGAAAAACATTGTTTTTGGCTATTATTTATGTGTCATACAGAGCTGCTGTCAGAAATTTGTCTGGATGTGAGTTGCCAGACATCACAATGCAATGCAATGGAGTCTGAAACGCTCCACTGCCAGAGGCTTCAGACATTCACGTGTACTAGAACCGTTAGGTACAAACACCATCAGCCTGCGGTAAAAAAGATTGAGTCTTAAAGAAATAATTGACCATCATTTTTATTGATTTCTTCTGCAACAGAACATTGCTCTTTGTCATACAATGAAACAGTGTCAAAAGTGCACCATCAGAGTATGATAAGTCCTAGTGCTTTTTCTTTGTCTTTTCTTAAGAGCTTTATAGTCACTGAAAGGAGTACAACAGCTCCTTTTGTTTCTGTGAAGAAAGTAAATCTTAAAGGACAGTTTGGGACAACATGAGCATGAGAAAGTGGTGATTTAACCCTTTAAACAGCATTTATCTGGGAGTATTAAGTAGTTTTGAGTTTGGATAAATTCCAGGTTGTTTTATCCGGCTCTGTGCTCCAGAGGGACCAGTTGTTTTGGTGTTTTTATCAATCTTAAGTGTTTTCCGGAGGGTTTGCGGTCTGGTGTGGTTTAGTGTTGTGGTCAGAACTCAAAGCTGGTATCTGGAAGGTTGCTGGTTCAATTCCCACAAGGACTGACCTATTAATTATCACCAGTGTGTCTGTTATCAAGACACTTAACCTCAGGTTACTCCATGGAGACTGACCCCATCATAAATTAATGTCGCTGCTCTATGGCATATCAAGTCACAAACACTGGTTCGGGTGTGGACATGTCATTTATATTGTTTTATTCACATTTAATGTGTCCTTGCTAAATAAAATTATTAAATTCTTTCAAGATCCCGAAATTTTGAACTGTGTAGTGTAATTTACAAACAGACTTTATGAGGGAGAAACATTTTAAGAAATATATTTCAAATGTTATTTTTATAATTACTTGAATGTAAAAACGAATGCTTTAAAGTGTCTTATAGTTGACTTACCACAGGTTTAGTCCATCTAGTCTAGAGTAACCTGTGGTTAAGTGCCTTGCACAGAGACACAGCGGTGATGGTCATAGGTCAGTCCTAGTGGCGACCAAACCAGCAAGCCTTAAGCTTTTATCAGGTACATCATACCTCCAACACTCATGAGATTATACTCTCCTGCTAATTAAACTAAGACAGATGAACTCCCACAGATCACTATGAACCAATGCATCCTCCGGTTCTCCTGTAGGTCTGTCATAACTGGGGCCAACGAGGTCAACAGTTCAGCTCCAGAGGAGCCACCATCTGCTCCAAAAGGCATTTGATCACACTGTTGGCATGATGCTTTATGTATATTTTAGCATATTAGAAATACCTCTAAGTTACACTAGCATTTAAAAGTTTATTTAAAGAAAATAATGCTTTTACTCATCAAAGATGCATTAAATTTATCAAAAGTGACAGTGAAGACATTTTACATTTTAAGATTTCTATTTCAAATAAATGCTGCTCTTTTGAACTTTCTATTCATCAATTAATCTTAAAAAATAAAATGTATCACGGTTTCCACAAAAATATTGTTTTCAACATTATTAATAATCAGAAATGTTTCTTGAGCAGCAAATCAGTATATTAGAATGATTTCTGAAGAATCATGTGACACTGAAGACTGGAGTAATGATGCTGAAAATTCAGCTTTGATTTTTTTTTTTTTTTTTTTTTTTTAATCAAATAAATGCAGCCTTGGTAAGCAGAAGAGACTTAATTTTAAAAACATAAAAAAATCACACTGACCCCAAACCTTTCAACAATGTATATGTATTATTTAATATAAAGATATAACTGGTGACTAAAACAATTGCAAAAAAGTACAATAATTAGACAGAAAGCTAAACTTAACTTATTTATTTGTAGTGCTTTGGAATACTTGATACTTGATTCTGATTGGTCAATGTTATTGTTGTCCCGTGCAAAGGATTCCCTACATAGCTGTGCTAGTCTTTCTTCTAACATAATGAAATAGTTTACACTACAATATTTAATTTACATTAATTTATCTGATAAGTAGCTCTAAAATGCAGAAAGGTTTGGAGCAATATATCATTATTTCAGTGTTAAAACAATGAAAGCCAATGAACAAAAGTGTGTGTGTGTGTGTGTGTGTCCAGTGGGTTATTAAGGATGGAGGTTATCAAGTGTGTTGCATTTGTTCCCCGGGGTGATGGAGAGATAGCATCCCTCTTTCCCTGGGGCTCTGGAGGGATGGAGGGATGATGTTTTTCTTTTTTTCCAGCGGTTTAAACCCTACAGGGACATCCTAAATCTGTCGGACGCTCCTCAAAGTGCCAGTGCATTGATTTCAGCCACCGCGACTTTCCAGCCCGCCGGCTATGGATAACACGCTCCCTGTACACACACACACACACACACACACACACACACACACACACACACACACACACACAATTGACTGGAACTTGTTTGCAGTCATGTTGGAAGCTTTAGTGCTCTGTGTGTCTGCTGGTGTCTCTGGGGAGAGCCACAGGGGGCGCTGGTACCGAACGACAACCCCGACCCACCATCCTGACCCAGAACTGATGTAGTAAAAGTGTGGCTGCACTCCAAATGGACTATTGGCATAATAGTTACTGTACAGTGAATAGTAGGCCTACAGTATATGAAACCGTGCCCATTATGCATCAAGAAGCCATATGCTGTATTGTTGTCACATGACCTCTAAATGAGTATTTTTAATTCAGCAAATGAGATCATCCCAGAATTTTGCATTTCTAACCAATTTTATGTCAAATCATCTTAAATTTACAGTGCAATCCTTCCAAACCCATGAGACTTTCATTCATCTTTGAAACACAGATTACAGTATTCTTAATGAAACCTGTCTCTTCTTTGGTGCAACCAAAACTTTGAAGATCCAACAAGGTCACAAATTTATCATAAAATGAATCCATATGAATCAAGTGGATTGTGAAGAGATATGTTTGCTTTATATGAACAAATCATATTTGATGCACTCTATCATAATAACTCAAATGTCCAACATTAAATCTGTCCACCATATAATGCATTCATATTTATTTGCAAGTCTTGACCAGTTAAATGCTTGATTCATATGAATTCATTTAAAAATGCATTATGACCTTTTTTTTGGATCTTCTAGGTTTCAGTTATCTGGACTTTACCTGTCTGGTCTCATTAAAAATATCTTAATTTGTGTTTTGAAGCTTAACCAAAGTTTGATGGATTTGGAATGAGATGAGGGTGAATAAATGATGACAGAATTTTCATTTTTGGGTGAACTGTTCCTATAACTTTTAATCTGATTAAATATAATGAGTAAAAAATTCTTAGATATAATAAAAAATGTTAAAAGAATTATTTCCGTTTCATTTGTCATACTGGAAATAAAGGGTTTCATAGGGTGCATTGCATTGTGGGATACAGTAGTGCAGAGCTCACTGGCTGTATACACTCTCAGAAATAAAGGTACAAAAGCTGTCACTGGGGCGGTAACTTTTCAAAAGGTCCATTTTGGTACCTTAAAGGTACATTTTACTTCTTAAAGTGTGCATATTAGAACCTTATAGGTACAACATGTACCTTTTGAAAAGGAACCGCCCCAGTGACAGCTTTTGTACCTTTATTTCTGAGAGCGTATTCCATTTTTTACAAGTGTTTTTCATGCATAAAGAAAGTTTGCATACTATATGCATGTTAGTATGCTGAACATATAGCCAGTGTTTTGTTCTTCTAAATCAGTGCTGGTGTGTTCAGTCTTATGCAGAATTTTGATTTTACAGTATGTATGTGTGTGTGTGTGTGTGTTGGGGTTATTCTCCAGCGGTAAAGCCCGGACCCTCCCAGGACGGCAAGGGGTGTCTGAAATCAATTCAGTGTTAAGTGCAGGTCTGAGCAGGGGACAGTTTCAGTCCCCAACACTGTTATTCACGCACTACTGACCCAGACCATACACACACACACACACACACACACACACACACACAGAGCAGTACAGCCACATACACAGGCCAGGATACAGCTGGACAATCTGTGTGATCACAACCCAACAGAACAGACCTGACCTCCTCAAATCAGCCTAAAGAGTCAGATGAATCTGAGAACAGACTGATCTCAGTTCTTTCTCATTCCCCACACCTCCTCCTGAAGCTACATGTCCATTCACTCCGTCCGTGTTAGAGGACTGTTTCACTGTCTGTTACTGATGTTTGAGGGCCTTAAAGGGATAGTTCACCCAAAAATAGATACTGTCATCATTTGATCACCTTTATGTAGTTTATTTATTTATTACGTGAAACAAAACAGATGTTCCACAGTTATATATATATATATATATATATATATTGTTTTTTTTAAATGTTTTCAAAACAAGTCTTTTCTGCTTACAAAGCCTGCATTTATTTGAGAGAGAGAGAGAAAGAGAGAGAGTGCTGGTATGAAACTCTAGATGGTGCAGTCTGATAACTCAATCTGACCTAATGACATCATTATCTAATGCTAATTAGTTCTCTCCTGTATCGGTAGCCAATGGACTTGCTGCTTAACATTCAAATATATGACTAGTGCTTGCTGTAGCAGTTTGCAGCGTGCTTCAGAAACCCTCCACCTTCCCCAGCTCCACCTGTATATATATCTGCTATTCTTTTTTTTCTTTTTTGATAAAATTAAATGATGTTTTGCAGCAAGAAGTCACAGTGCAATTTGTTTGTTTTTTCTGACCACTGTTTTTTTTTTTTTTTTTTTTTTTTTTTTTTTACACCTTAAACCTAAGATCAAATGCGAAGTGCAATGAAGGCTTATTAGTGCAAAGTCATATTAGTGCTTAGACAAAGCTGGTGCAAACACAAAATGACTAATGTAGTACTACTCATTTTATCTTATTGCCAGACACATTTGGTTGTAGAATAAATGAATCATGGGTGAACAACTGCATTTGCATGAGGCAACGCTGACAGATATCACAATAAAGTCCAAATTCACTCTCTAATGATAAGAAATTAGTTTAAAAAGAACTGTTTGCCTGTTAATATCAACTTTCTCATGTTGCTGCTCTTACTGTTCATGATTTAGGCCAACGATGCAGCATTTCTCAGAGCTCTTGCTGTTTTCATGATGTTGGCATGTGCTAAACTGGTTCACACATAAAGCCAGTGCAGTATAAAAGCGTTTTGGAGTGAATCTGGATCACTTCCTCTTTGGAAATCCCTTCAGGTGTCTGATGGCCCAGGATCAGACGGGTCATGTTTTTCTCTCCTCGTTTACATGCTTTGACTCTCGACATGCAGAGCGCAGGTGAAGTGTCTATTGATTAGAGGAGTTCCTGCATTAATGCGTGTTAGTGTTGCAGTCGATTGACTCGTTGTAAGAGTACAGTTCCTGTCCTCCCAAAGCTCAGGGTCATGTGTGCATGTGATCCATTAGCTAAACGAACAAGACAAGATCAGACATCCTCCAGTTCAATCTCAAAGCACCATGACACATGGAGAAATTTTTCCTTTAGAGGTGAAAAAAAAAAATTAATAGAAACACGCCACTGCAACATCATTTCATATCTACATTATATCAGCCACCAGATCTCTGCTAGAATGAGTCACTGAAAAACTTACTACTAACTAACTAACTAAACTGACTACTTACAACTGTGGCATATAATCTAAATGTCAGCATGTGTGCTGTGTTTCATTGACATCATCTCCATATAGGCCTTGAATTAATTTTAGTCACCATTTGTTTACTTACAAGTGAAGTTTAATGTTTGATTAAAATGTTTCAAGAAATGAAACATACTCAAGGCTTTGCAGGATTTAGTTTATGTAGCATGAGTCATGATTTTCTATTTGCTACTGTTAATGGTATTTATAATGTTGGAGAGATACATTCTTAACCTGTAGATTATTGGATTATACAATAATAATAATAATAATAATAATAATAATAATAATAATAATAATAATGATAATAAATTATAAGCCTCTGCATACAAGATTATTCCAACAATATGTTTGGTCTGTTTTTACGAAAGATAATAGCTGTAAATTTGAAATGTGCAACACTGAAGTTGTTTTTGTCATCTTTCAGGAGAACACAGACATATCTATCTTATTTTGCATGAATGTGGGAGATTTCCAGTTTATTAGCCACTATAAAAAAAATAAAAGCACATTAAGGGGATACTCCACCCCCAAATGAAAATTTTGTCATTAATCCAAACCCGTGAAAACCTGGAGGCCTGTGATTGTCCCATAGACTGCTAAGTAAATAACAGTGTCAATGTCCATAAAAGGTATGAAAGTCATCGTCAGAATACTCCATCTGCCATCACACATGCATTTTGGGTTATATGAAGCAAAGGGAACACTTTTTTAAGTGAAGAAAACAAAAATAACGACTTTATTCACCAATTCCTTTGTCGGCAGTCTCCTCTGTGTCTCTTCATATCACCGTATGCTGATTATGCTCTTCTGTATCATCCACGCCACAAGGATGCGCTGTTTTATTTAAAATCAAAGCTAAATACACGTAGAAACATCGCATCCTTGTGGCGCGGATGATACAGAAGAGCATACGCAGCATACGATGATATGAAGAGACACAGAGGAGACTGCTGGCAAAGGAATTGTTGAATAAAGTCGTTATTTTTGTTTTCTTCGCTTACAGTGTTTCATATAACCCAGACTGCACGTCTGATGGCAGATGGAGCATTCTGATGATGTCTTTCATACCCTTTATGGACCTTGACACTGCTGTGGGATGTAAAGTCAAAATTGCGAGAAAAAAGTCAGAATTGTGAGATAAAAAGTCGCTATTACCTTTTTTTTTTCAGTGGCGGAAACAGGCTTTCATAGGCTTGCCTTAGTGGCTTTGGGTAATATAACTGGAAGCGAATGACACGCATTTTCACATTACAAATTATAATCACGATACAAACTAATTTTCATTAAAAAAAAAATTAAGGTGATAATTAAAAATAGTGTGTACATTTTATTAAAGAAATTGTGGTTCAGTGTTGTAAATATTGAGAACTTTTTACTAATAAAACCAAGAGATATGTTTTCCTCATTTTTGAGCCTTGAATTGAGAAACCGATTAAACTAAAAAAATTAAATAAAATAAAATAAAAACTTGAGGAAAGAAGCCTACCTATTAACCTTTTTACCTTTTTGATGCTTTGTTCAGTGAGCAGTAGCTTTGCTAATGCAGTGAAGTTTTATCCTACCTGGCTGTATACTTCTACAAAATAACTCAAAGTCAAATACAAACAGGCCTTACTCAAAATCACAAACTATTGAGGACCAGCTTAAAATAAATGAGCACATTTCACTAATTATATTAAATGCATTGGGTCATGAATTAAATAGGCCTAATTTAGGAGATTTTACATGATTTATTCATGTAGATTCCATTAAAAGTTCCATTATAATGTCTTCAAGAAAAGACACACTTTTGTCTTCTGAGACTCGCGAACTCCGAGTCAGAAACCGCCCGTGAACGCGAAGCAGCAGCAGCGAGGCGCGCGCGTCCGCGCAGATGCTCGTCACCGGCAGGAGTTGGTGCACGCTGCGCGCGGCGGATCGGTGATCCGGTCTGGGATTCGCTGACACGGGTGATGAAGGAGCACAGAACATTTTTAGCCCCGCTACCCCCATCAGTACCCCGCCCGGGGCAGATGATCTCAGCGCCATCAGGAGCTCAGCATCATTAGAAGGTGTTAATTGGAGTTAGTCGGAGTCTTCGCTTTCTGTCAAGACGTCTGACAACAGAATTCATTAGACTTAAAAATACCGGGGCATTGAAATGAATTGAAGAGGGATTCGCTGATGAGGAACGATTGTGAGCTGACAGACAGAACAGAGCTCCGAGAGGGTCCAACTCTCATTAAAGATGCCAAATATGGGCCCAACCTCGTGCATCATGCTCAGAAAGTTTATCAGCACGACCAGCATCTCATATTTGATGCGTAACATTCACACTTTCACTGAGCTTCTTCCGAAAAATACAGCAGGAAGGAAGTCACTTGCCTCCTCAATTAAGAAAACTGCATGTGTTAGAAATTTAGGTTTAAAACGAACGGTCTTTAATGATAGTTCAACCTTAATCAACTGCGCTTTTGAAAATGAGGTCTTCAAAACAACATCCAGTTTAGTAAAGTATTTATTTTAATAAGCTGTTGATGTTTATAGGAGGTTTATGGTTTCCTAAAAAGCACATAAATGCTGTAACGAAAATTAAAGAGGCTTCTGTTGCTGAACAACATACATGTGACCCTGGAGCACAAAACCAGTCATAAGGGTCGGTTTTTCGAAATTGAGATTTAGCCTGTACTGTACATCATCTAAAAGCTGTATAGATAAGCTTTCCACTGATGTATGGTTTGTTAGGACAATATTTGGACAATATAGGCCTATAGGACAATTGGCTATTTGGCCGAGATACAAGTATTTGAATATCTGGCATCTGAGGATGGAAAAATATCAAAATATTGAGAAATGTGCCTTTAAAGTTGTCCAAATGAAGTCCTGAGCAATGCATAGTCAAAAATTAAGTTTTAATGTATTTACGGTATGAACTTTACAAAATATGTTCATGAAACATGATCTTAATATTCTAATGATTTTTTGACATAAAAGAAAAATGCATAATGTTGACCCATACAATGTATTTTTGGGCATTGCTACAAATATACCTGTGCTACTCATGACTGCTTTTGTGCTCCAGGGTCACAAATGCGTTCTATCTCTCGGACAAAATGTTGATCTGTTGAATGCATTGGAAATATACGACCGTGCGGTCACTGTACAGAAGCATCTCTTAATGTGTTCAGCATGGGTTGAAAAGGAAAATGTATTTGTGTCATTTTCATCTAAAGCGCAGAAAATAGTGCCATAGTACGCGAAGAGAGTAAATGAGGAACTGCAGTGACTTCCTCTGTCACATTCACCCAGAAATGCGTTTCGTATGATCCGAAATAACTCCGGGAAAAGCTGCTGAATATACAGACGACAAACTCCAGCTCGCCAGAACGCGTTCAAAATAAAGAAATGCGACAAGCAAGGGTTCAAATAAAGACATAACGGTGCGTTTGTGGTTGATCTGGAGATCGAGATCCATCATGATGTTTTTGGAGAAGCCGAAACAAAACGAACAGAATCTCGAAGAATAATTAGACTACACGATTGTATACAGTGCAACATTTAAAGAGAATGATCCTGCTGACGTTTAAGATTTAGAATATTATAAATAAATTAATTCTAAAAACAAAAATGATCTTTGGTTTATTGCAAAAATGGCGGATAATTCTCAAATGGCTTTATGTCGTTGAAATGTAAAAATGCAAAACATTGGTTACATTTCAAAATAAACCAAAAAAAAAAAAAATGCATTTTATTTTCTGTGTACTTTACGAAACGCTCGTTCCCGAGCAAAACTTGTTTATTAAAATATGACGTGCTCTCGTTACAAACTGAACGTTTAAAAAACGACGTGGAGTAAAATATTAAATTAACGAATTTCAGTTTTATATTTTTTCTAATGACCCGGTTCATGTATAAGTGTAGTTTCAAATTAGATTTCGTTAAATAAATACACCAGCTATTAATCACATAGGAAATAAAAACTACATATATTAAAAAAGAAGATAAAATAGTTCAGTGTAGCAGTGCAAATAAAGACAAAAAAGTATGAAAAGCACATTTTATTTCACCTTTCATAACAGTGCCATGAGAACATTTGTACAAGATACATCACAATCTAAAGTGCACAAATACTGTACAACAGAGGGATCTTAAATAAAAGGAAAAATCACATCAGGCTTCATAGAAAAATATGATTAAAAAGAATGAAGGGCATGCTTTAAAAATAATCCAAAGTAAAATCCCCATTAAAATGAAGCATATTTCACAAATGAGCAAAAACAAAAACTGAACAAGCACAACCTGGAGCACGAAAGCTTTGGCCCTTGCAGATTAAAAGATTAAAAACACAACATGGGCAGATCACTTCAAACAAAATAAAGAAAGAGAGAGAGTCGACCCGAATAAGCAGTTCTTAAGGGCTCGTGTAGAAGGCGTAATAACCCATGGCTTTATGGCTCTCTTTATTGTACTCCTCAGAGCTCAAGTCCTCACACTTTATACTAGGCGAAGCGTCTGTACTGGAGCCTCCAGGCGAAACGCGTCGCCTTTTACATGCCATCAAGTATCCGCTGGTGTCACCCGAGTCTACGGCCTTCAGCACCGGCGGGGCCTCCATCCAGGGGCCAGTGCTGCCAGTCGTGGGGGCCCCCGTGGAGCTCTCATCCTGCAGCTTGTCTTTAGAGGACAGCAGGTCGTCGGTGTACGCTGGAGGGCTCGGCCGGGGCGACCAGGGCAGGCCGGTGGTCATCTTCCTCGGATACGAGCTTCTGCTGCTCCAGCCGGCCGCCATGGAAGCGAAGGCTGAGTCGGGGTAGTAGCTGAGTGCATGAGGACTCTGCAGCGGAAGCGGCTTGATGCCATACGGCAGGAGGCTGGAGGCCGAGTACTCGCTGTCGTAGGACAGGTCCAGTTTGCCCGATGGCCCACTTTGCTGGACGAACCAGCGCTGAGCCGAAGCCGAGCCTGCAGCCGAGTCTTCGCTCTGAGGAGAGAGCAGGCCGTTGGTCTGTGGCACGGCGCGCTCGCTGGCGTAGAAGCGGTGGTTTTGTGGCAGGTTGTTTACAAACTGGTCTTGGAAGAAGGGCTGCATTGCATAGCGGGCACCAGGGACAATCTGGTGTGACCGCGGAGAATCGGTAGGAGAGGGTGTCAGTCTGTCGCTCTCTGGAGCTGTGTACATCCTGAGAGAGAAGCAGCAGAGAAAGAGAAGAGGCTGTTAGCAGTTTGTAATATCACTCTAAAGTGATTTCTGATCAGCTGCCTAAAACATGATGCCTGGAATATCAATCGATGCACCGTGGTAGGAAAAAAATGGTGCAGAAACAATTTGCACTCAGAAATTGCTTTTAAATGTGACTGAATTACTGTGAATTGCACTGAATCAAATGTGAAAATTTAAAGCAGAAAGAATGAAATAGTAATTTTTATGTAAAACATACTCCAACATACTTTGTTTCATAAAAAAAAAAAAACTTTTTTATTTTTACAGGTGTAGCTAGAGATCTTCAATAAACAGAGGTAAAATATCTTATTTAAAATATAAAAAAGCAATTTTATAGATATATAAACATTAAATTCATTAGTAAACACAAACTAGCAAAGAAAAAATACTTAAAGCATTTCTGTTTTTTAAAAATAATTAAACATTTAATAACACATTACTGAAATTAAAAGTTATGATATTATTTAATTAACCTCAGCTAACATGAACAGTTGCATTTATATAAATGTATAATTTTAGTTAATGCATTAACTATGTTAACTAATGGGACTTTGTTGTAAAGTGTTACCATATAAATATTGTAAATACAGTCCCAATTTATCCGTGTTCACCCTTCATACTACAGAATTTTATAAACATTGCATTGTAGCAGAAATGCATAGTAAATGAAACCGGAAATTTTTCAATTTTGTATTATTTAAACAAAAGGTTTTCAGACTCTAAAAGTAAAATCTGGAGCTTGAGAGTTAAGTGTGCTATTTTTTTGCTTAGAACTTGTTAAAATAAAGGGACTGACAAAAGGAAGGCCCGTATATATTTTTGGAGAGGTTTCATAATTCGCTCATTGTCACTTTCTGTAGTATGAAATGCACTTACGAATCATAATTGTCTCTGAAGCCTTTTGCGAAGGGGTTGTGGTCGATCTTGAGCTGTGTGATCTGCAATTAAACACAAAACACCAGGAGTTCAGAAGCAGCGCAAAATGCAGAAGTGGCTGCAGGGAGCTGTGGCTAGGTTTCTGCTTACGTCTGTGTTCTGATAAGCCGTTACAGCAATGAACTGGTTTTCAGGGAAAGTGAAGGTCTGTGTTTTAGCTTCGCTGCTCATGTCCTCCACACCATCCTCTGTCACCTCCACAATGTGCAGCCGTGGCTGGTACTTGTGCAGGGACTGCAGGACAATCATCTATTTCAACACACACACACACACAGAAGTCATCAATGTTTGTGCAGGGTTCATGGCCAGCGCTTGCAGTTTGACAAACAGAGGTGTCAAAGCCACACTCAAGACCTCTGAGATGACTGGAAGTTTCTTCACACACACAAACACACATTTATCTTTATCTTTAAAATGTGCCAGATACATCAGTTCTATGAAACATATACTAAAATATCACACAGTAAATAAGTAATATATAAAGGTTCTGTTTTTATATCTATTTTTGGTGTTGAAGACCGTATGATTTACCCTCTCATAATTAAAAAAAGAAAAATAACTTTCCAACATTATGTCAGCTCGATATTTGTGTGTGTGTGTGTGTGTGTGCAACAAAACATGTCTAAAAAAAATCATGCATGCCTTTATCATATTTTCCATCAAAACCTCCTAACCATACATTAAAACACTGAATATTGCTCTACTTGTTTACCAGAGTTTGAGTGTTATTTGTTTACCTGAGTATTGTTGTTATTTGCGCCTTTGTTGTTGGTTAGTTTCAGTTTTCCGAACGATATTTCTTGCCTCATCCAGTGTGCTCCAGTGTTTGGTGATTCTGGGTGAACATAAACCTTGTTTCCTATAGAAACAAACAAGAATATTAATGTATTGTGTGGTATTAAATTATTAGTTTGTCTAAACAGATAGAAAAAAAAAAACATCCACCGAAAGAAAAAAAAAAAAAAAGCAGCAGTGAACTTTAGCGGTTTTAAAAAAAAGCTCCTTCGTGTAAAACAGGTGTATCGTGACTAAGAGCGATTTGTTTTGAATAATTCTAATACATATAGCAGAATAACACGTCCACCCCCGCGTGTTCTCGAGTGCCATCGCTGCGAATCGCTCACGTTAAATACGAAACTTCTTTCAATGCATAATGCACTCATTTTAAACGAAATGACATGTTAAACGGTGAAAAAAAATGATTAAGGTAAAATAAAACAAACGCGCGCATACAGAAACACTTTTGGAAATCGTAAAGGCTTGTTTTAGTTTTAAAATACCTGGTAAATTATTTTAAGAAATTCGTTGATTTTCATGCATTTCCATTAGGCCTATACCAGCGAAGATTTTATATATTTAACCAATTTGTTTATTAACGCAACATAAAATGAAAATTGCAATCCTACTCCAGAGAAAACAAAATACAAATAGCCTAATTTATCTTTTCGATTTATTTGATTACAGTTTGCATGTAGCCTGTGTTTAATTAAATTTATAACAAAACAACTGAACGGGTGTCATGTTGCTCGAATTATTTTCATATCATCTCGGGGTTATTTATTTTTTTTTTTTCTTTCCTCACCTTGCATGTTGTTGTCCGCTTTCCCACAGGTGACCCATTTTCCGCCCTGAAACCTCCAGTGGTTCGGATCGGCCAGAACAACCTCCACAAACACGTTATAATGCGCCGTCAGGTTCAGTCCAGTGATATTAAAACTCAGAAAGGGGAACATTCGCCTGCGAATATAATCGTTAATAAAACACAAATTACGAATTAAGGCAGATTCGGGTTCGTTTTTATCACCCTTTTTTATCACCCTCAACCAAGCGTATAATTTTATTAACTTATATTTTGAAATCGTGCATTTATGTTCTAAACTTCTCTGTTTTTAAGCGAAACTTTACCAGCTTCTCATTCTCACCTGCCCTGTTTGGTGATGATCATCTCGGTCTGATGGCGGTGAAATTTGAGCCACAGCGGTCTGTTGCACAGGTAAACCTGCGCCCTCGCCGCGGAGCCCGAACCGGGGATGGGCATCGAGTTCAAACCGGAGCCCGGTCCCGGATAGGACGGGTACAGACACCCGGGACCCTGTCCGAACTGATACCCGCTCCCAAACTGACTGCGACCGGCGCACACGGCGGAGGAGAACCCGGCGGGCGGAAGAACCGAGCCGTAATGCAGAGACGACGAATACCTGGACCCGTTCGCGCCGCTGTACACCGACCCGGTTTGGGCTCCGTACGGGAAGAGAGAGCACGGATTGGTCACGTCGGAGCTCGGTTGGGAGGAGGATATGAAATAGCGATCAGTGCCCAGCTCGTCGATGTTGTAACGGCGGGCGCTGGACAGCTCATCATCTCCACCGACCACCGGAGAACTTTTCCGCGCGTCCGGTGCGACGGATGCCGCTGCTTTATTCCCGGTGAAGCTCTCGCTGTCAGCCTCATCCATCAGCGCGCTCCCACCGCTCAAAAACTTCTTGGCACCGGAGCTCTGCTCGGTTTCAGTCCGGTCCATGTCCTGAAAGTCTATCTGCGTTGACCCCGGGCTGTTGTTGGTGCTCTCTGAGGACGACGACAGGTTATAGAAGGTCTTGGGTAAGTTTACAGATGCGCCAGGGAGGATGCTTTCTAACTGCATTCTTCAGTGTACTGATGAGGATCAATCAAAAGCAGGTGGAGATCAATAAGAAGATCACACCAGGACGCGGATCCGTGCGCCCCGCAGCTTGACCTCTGAAGCGACACCTCCGGACTTTCTACTGTAATCTGTGAGTGACAGAATTGTTTGAGAGAGTTTATATATGATCCAGCTCGAGGGGGCGGGGCTTTGACAATTCGTGGCTTCTGACTGTTTTCTCATTGGCTCGGAGGCCTTCGTTTTAACTATACCATTTAAAACAAATCCTTTTTTTTTTTTTGCACTTGTTTAAATTTTAAGGCTTCTATTTTTATTGACTTAAAATTTATCCTTGGTGTATCCTTACTAGGCTATTCAAAACCATGTTTTTTTATATAGGCTCCATTTAATTTGGAATATTTACCATAATTGTAGTTTTTGACTTAAACTTTCCTCACAGTAGCTATATTTCAAAATTCGTTTCCAGCCAATTAATGAGTGTTAATTTGAGACTGACATTGAACCCACAGAGGAACTTGACACCGTTTTAGAAGCACCGAAAACAAAACAATTAACGAGTCCTCCAGGCTGACCCGAGAACGGTTTTATCTAAATACACTGGAGCTCCACTGAACTTGGCAACCCAAATAATTAACAAACGATTAACGAGGAAACCAAACTCACCACAGACTGTCAGGAAACACCGCCATGCCTTGAGTTTCTCTTGTAGCGGGGGTTAAAGTTGAACCCTCTCCGGCTCAGTGTGTTTGGGGTAAGTCGCGCACAGACGCTTTTCACTTCTTTTCAACGCAAAAAAAAAAAAAAAAACACTCGACATCAGCGACCAGCAGCGTAAGGTTTCTCTGCTGTTGACAACGAAACGCACAAGTAGCCTAAACAGTCGAAAATTCAGTGAGTGCAATTGCACAGAGCATTTCCCCTAGTGAAAGTGTTGTGTATTAACATATTTAAGTGCCTAATCTACGTGTTCTAATGTGTATGTATATTGTGAACTCTTGTTTCAGCGTCTACATGGCACGGACAGGAGATTGTTTTCGGCGTGCACGAGGTGAGTGTGGTGTGAGGCGCGCGCACGCGTCACCTCAGGGGTTAAAAAAAACAAAACAAAAAAAACATGTGCCTATGATATTGATAATATGATTAGTTTTAAAATATACTGAGTTTTCAAAACAAATATATAGATTTTTCTAGTTAAAGTAAATAAAAATACAATCATTCGTTTATTTATGTGTATTATTTTAGAATTAAAATGAGTAAACAACACATTAATTAAAAACAGGAGTATCTTTTTCTTTACAATTCCTAAGTAGCTAATAATACAAAATTACTACTTTAAGTAACTGAATAAAGTCTTTATCTCTAGAATACTCATATCAGGCTAGTTTATTAAATAGGCTTATGATTATAGGTTTAAAGCAAAACGTTGGCTGCGGAATATTACGTTTTTTAAAAGCTCGAAATAAGCAGGTTGTATTTATCAAAACGATTCAAACATCGTCCGAACACATTTTCAAAACGAGAAAAAAAAAAAAAAAAAAAAAAAACACGCAGGTCAACAGATGGAAAAACAATTGAGCCCCAGTTCACCATAAGGTAATATCTGATTGTCTTTATCATCAGGCGGTGGTAATAAAAAAGAGAGGGGCGGGGGCAAATCCCACCCGGCTCAACCCCTTTCCAAGCTCGGGGAAACCGGCCAATTATTTTTCCGTGTGAAGGAACCGGTGATAGTGAAGGAAGAGACAGCCGGGAGGATAGACACCGCCTTATTAAAACCCTTCTGTACCACAAATATGATAAACGAGAGACAGTGAGGTTAAAAAAAAGCTACACTTCCATAATGTATCCTTCTTAAAGTGCTCTATTTCTAGGCTACTTAATATACTAAAAATGCCTCTTTACTTCTTAAGGTAAATTTAAGATTAACTAATTGTACTCAACTGTGCTATTTTAGGACACCATGAATATGAACCCATCTTTCATACACTAATACACTCAACTGTACAACAACTGGTTCCATGAAGAATCTTTAATGGATCCATGGAACCGTTTGAGATTCTTTATAGTGGGAAAGGTTTTCAGATTATAAAATCACTCTTAAATATAAAGGTTCCAAAAGGAGATTTCTCGCAGCAATGCCATAAAAGAACCATTTTTGGAACCGCTCAGTAGACAGTTCTTAAAAGAACCATTTATTTAATTAGTGTGAAGAACATTTATATTATATAAAGAATTTTTTTTTTCACTTTAAAGAAATAGAGGTTCCCAATTGCAGTGTTTGTAATGATTCAATTTTTAAATATGTACTAAAATGAGCTTTTAACATACTATATCTGTATTTATCTGTATCTTGTAGTACACTTGAGCATACTAGTGTATAAATGATGGGTTCAAGTGTGCTACAAGCGATAATGGTCGGTTACCCGGAAAGGGTCACCAGCTCAACACGAGAGCTCTTTAATGAAAAACCCCACCGGGTGTCCTCATCAAACCCATCCGCTGACTCTCTTTAGCTCGTCATTGTAATTAAAATTCCTTGATGACAGCCACGGGCCGGATGACAAATTAAAGAGAGTCAGTTATAGCTACATTTAATAAGTCACATGTTGTGATTATATTACTCGCAAAAATAACACTATCATCCATTAACCTATTCACACTTTTTATTTGGCCCGTTTGACCTCTTTCTATTTGCTTTCAGAGTGATATCATGATTTGACCCGCTGCTGCTCTCTCGCACATCATTCCTTAAATTAACGACATCTGCAGCTTCAGTCTTTAAATCCTGCTCAATCATTATCAAAGTAATGAAAAACCAAAGTTGGATTCAGACTTGTCGTTTCAGCTCAGTCGGTGTGTCTAAATTATGAGATCAAATCCTGAAATCATCTCAACTGGTAGTATGAGAAAGTGTGATGTAAAGACGATCCACACAAAGCACCTGAGAAACACACACACACACACACGCACACACACTCAGGCAGGAATGATTATGCGTTCTCACCTGACAGATCCCGGGTCCCAAGTGCCTTGTAGTTTTTAAGGTGTGAGATTCACAAGGATTAGCTCCCAGCTAAGAGGAATATTGAGACGAGAACGACTTCTCCGTGCAGAATACAGAATTCTGCGTTCTACAGAAGAAATTAGCTTTTAGACTGTCAGTCTTAAAAGTAAACATTGTTTATTGGCACCTACATGATTCCATGAAGAACCTTCAGAAGCTTACCATTCCACAAATGTTTTTTTTAGATGATTCAAATGTTTTTCCCAAACGGCTCTTAAAGAACTGTTCACTGAAAGGTTCTTTGGGGAGGCAAAAACCAAAAATGGTTCTTCTGCACTCTTAAAAATAAAGGCTCTTTATTGGCATCAATGGTTCCATGAAGAACCCTTAACATTTACATTTGACAAAAAGTTCTTTATAGTGGAAAAAAAGGTTGTTTGGATTCTTAAAATGTTGTAGAAAAATGGTTCTTTAACTGTTCACAGAAAGGTTCATACAGGAACACAAAATGGTTATTTTATGGCATCGCTGTGAAAACCCCCTTTTGGAACCTTTATATTTAAAAGTGTATCTGTCATGCAATTAAAAGAGGTCATGAAGTGTTAAATTAAGCTTTTGGGACAGTTTCAAAAATAAAGATTCTTTATTGATCTCTATATGGTTCCATGAAGAATCTTCAACATTTCACAAAAGTGTTCTTTTGATTCTAAAATCACTCTAAAATATAAAGGCTCCAAAAGGAGATTTTCACAGCAATGCCGTAAAAGAACATTTTTTGGAACCTTTCAGTGGACCGTTCTTAAAAGAACCATTTATTTACTTAGTGTGAAGAACATTTTAATCATTTAAAGAACATTTCTACACTTTAAAGAAATAGAGGTTCCCAAATGCAGTGTTTGTAGTGATTCCATTTTTGGAACCTTTCAGTAAAATAACCTGAATGTGAAGAATATTTTGATCATCTAGAGAACCTTTTGTGGAATGGAAAGTTTCCATGGATGTCAAAGGTTCTTCAGAAGCCAATAAAGAAGCATTATTTTTAAGAAAATGCTTCTTCTGATGGAACACTGTGAAGCTTTATTTTTAAGTCTATGAGTTGCTTTAGTTTATTGCTTTGTATATTTAGTCCAAAATATCTGTGTGCAGATGTGTGTTATGAGCAGGGAATATGTGTGTATATGTGTTTGCATGTGTGCAATCTAGAGATGTGTGAAGAATTTGGGGAAAAGGGGCTAAAAATCTGTGAAAAGACAGAGAGGGGGGCTGGAACTCAGCTGGAAACTGATTGGCTGCCAGCCTGAGGAGGAAATAAGAATCTGCTGTCCTCTCCGGTCTGGGACCTCGGTGACCAGGCACAAGATGTCTGCCACGGCCCCCGAGGGCCCCGCGGTGTCCCCTCAACACTCCTCTGCCTCTGAAAGCGTCTTTCTCATTTTATTATTGACTCAAAATGCCACCCAGTCTTCATTTCCCTCGCTCGCTTTCTCTCGCTCTCTCCATCCTGCACACAGGAGAGAGTCGGGCGAAAGGCTGCGGGTAAATCAGGGTCACTCAAAATCAATACTGTGCTTTTAGATGGGACAGATACATAAGGGACGGTAATAGTCTTAAATGTTCTTTTGTAACTCTCAGAGGCTTTGAAAAGGGTGACGGAGGAGTTGGGATCCTGAAAAATCACGACTCTATTTTTTGTAATTTTCCGATGCAAACTGTGAGTATTTTCATTGTGGTTCACAGAGCTGAAGATCTGGGTCAGTCACAGTGATTTCACTCAGATAAATGTGAACTCATGAGTATAATGCACATTTCTAGGCCCTTCAGATGTCATGAAAAGAAGTACATGAAAAATATACTATACATTGTAAACCTTGTTTTGATAGATGATGTATAGAGCAATGTTATTGTTAGTGGCATTAACACGTTTTTGTGTGAGCATCGTAGTAAACTTCACTATTTGTGCCAATAACATGCCTATTTTTTCATGCCTAAGGCAATTTACAGCATGTATATCATAACGTGCCTATTTTTGAGTACAGCTGTAGTAGTAATTTTTTAAGTGATTAAAACTATGTTTTTACTTGGTAGATAATAAGAAGGCAAAAAAGCTTGCATATGCATATTATTTTAAATCGCAAATTAAATGAATAATATTCAAAGAAAAAAAAGAAAGGAAAGCGATATTAATTCCTATTAACGTGACGAGGTCTTCACTCTGGCGTGCTCTCATTTGACCTGTGACATCACTCCGCCGCATGCACATCTTATGTGAGAGCTTCATATCAGCGCATGGTGTCCTGACATTTTATCCTACCCGTCAGATTTTCCTACCACGGTTTACTGCGCATGCGCACACCAATATTGCGTCTTTTTTCTCATGCTAAACAACATTTAATGTAGCTGCATTAATGTAAGGGTAGGTTTAGGCTTAGGATAGGTGTAGACTTTAATAAAACACAATCTAATATATATAAAAAAAAAATATTGCTGGTTACCTGTAGCTGTATCCCTTCTAGCTTCAACCGCGAATATAACGCATAATTACTGTATGTGCATTAACGTTACTGTAAGGGTAGGTTTAGTGTGGTAGGTGTAGATGTTAATAAACCATAATTTTATCGGCAGCACTTTTCGTTGTCGAATAGTACTACCCACTATTTTAATGGAAGGTAGCAAACTGGCATGATTGTTTACATACAATGGGCTATTGTCAGCATTGTAAGTATTTTACAAAAAAACAAGTGATAATAATAATAAAAAGAAACGTAAAATAGAACAAATAACAATAAATTAGTATTAAAATCGGGTGCTGAATGAAGTAATAAAATTGTTTATTTGGTACCTTGCGATTAGATTAGAATGATTATGATTAGAATTATAATTTTTTTATTGCAAATTAAATTAATAATATTCAGAATAATATTCTTTGCTAGTAATAATACTGGGCCACAGTGTTTTATATATTTATTTATTTTTAATATTGGATATATAATAGGCCTATACAAATTTGTAAACAGGTTTATTCAAGTTTTATTTTATTTTAAAGAATCCTAACTACTGCTGCTGGTCACAATAGTGTAAAAGCAACAAGAACTAGGCCCAAACAATAGAACTTAGTCTCTTTATTCTACTCATTTTACAATGTATTTTTATATATTTATTGTATTTTATGTAAATTATCCACTTTCTGCCATCTCGATAACCCACAACATCTGCCCTCTTATCGTTTGTTTTATAATAATTTCACATTATGAGATTAACTCGGTCTCCTACACTGAGAACTTGTCACGAATCAGTACAAAACAATTGATTTACTTCAGTTTTATTAACATTCATTCATAAAAGTGGTTCAAAATCAGTTAAAACCATAGTAGATACTGTTTCATGGGTTCACTTTGAGATCAGCATCCCCTAGTGGCAACCATCGGAGTTTCGAAACGTTTCGAAACAGTAATGATGTAACGAAGCCTCATTTGCGGAAATCACGTGACTTGCCCAATTTGATACGCACTCTGAACCAATGATGCAAAACAAAAAATTCGTAAAAGTTTCGAAGTTTGATGAAACAGTGTTTCTTAGGGATGGACGATACCACTTATTGTGTTTACGATACGATACTGATACTTTTAAAGTCCAGTATCGTTGATACCAATACCGATATGATACGATACTTCTAAACTGAACTTTTAAATTATGAAATTTCTTAAATTATTAAATTACTAAGAGTAAAATGTGTAACGATGCCCACTTAACTTTATATTTGAAATGCATTTTAACATTCAATATGCCTTAATCGCAGTTTATTAGATTATATTTTTGTTTACACATAGTTAAAATGTTTACTGTAGTGGTAACCATGGAAATCTGCAAATAATAAAGTTAAAAATACTTAGTTTCATAAGAGGCTGCCAGTGACAGGCTGTTGCACACATATAATGCAACCTTATTTTGACAGAGTATGATTTATATTAACATTACAGAATAGAACATGATCGATATGAACTTTAAACATTAAATTAAATGTAATCGCACAAATTATGTAGGCTACAATTTCAAATTGTTTATTGTGAAATAACTCAAACATATATGTTTTTTTTTTCTGTCCTCTGATAAGCATTGTTCTGGAATGCTGTTCCCAAAAGCATCAGTGCTTTCTTGTGATACTTTTGGGAAACGCAGCCTGTTTGAATGCACTGTCAGAAGTGAGTGCTCGCTCTCTGTGATTGATTGGTTCTGTCTTACAACATTTGCTTGTTATCAGATGAGCTGTACGCAGTTCTGTCCTTCACAATTATTCGCTAATATAGATAATTCGTCCAATTCAATGCATACTGTACGCATTTTTTTGTTTTTTGTTAAATAAACAAAATCACTGGTAAATGAAGCACACCTTAGTATTTATATTTTTAATTTGAGTTTCGATACTTTCGATACTCACATCAGTATCGATATATCGATCCTTCAGGATCCCTAGTGTTTCTGAAGCAGCCATCACTAGTCATCGCTCCACCGAACCTCAGGACCAGCAGAAACCCAAATAAAGTTGAATTACAGCTCATACGCATAGATTCATTCCAACTGAGCCCAAAGTTTACGTTTCCTCGTAAACCCGCTCCCGTTCTGACCCGTTCACCATGTAGCGTGACCACCCATAAAAGCTGCGTGACCCCCGGCGGCCAGAGGTCAGGAAGTACCGCCATATTGTTGTCAGAGTCCATCAGCGGCGGACGCACATGAAAGCAGCACATTCCTGCTTTATGATGCAATCGGTGTGAGATTCATGAACGCCGTGGACAGGATTAGCGCTGTACGTCTCATTAGAGGATCCTGGCGCTGAGAGCCGCGGCGGGAGGCAAGCTGAGAAACACGGTCATTAGGGCATCTCGTCTGCGCTCCCGTCTGCTTTCACCTGTGCTTGTCTGCGCTCTCATCTGCGTTATGGGGATTTATTTCGCACATGAAGCACACCCAGGCCCGTGGCATCTGCTGACAGTCGCTCTTTAAAGAGATGGATGTCAGCGCTTTCTTTGAGTATCGGATGCCTGTTTGCTGTCAGAGCTTTTCGGGGGAATATTCAGTAATGTTAAGTGACCCTTAAATGTTCCCCGACTTCTCGTAACACAACCCCCAAACAAATCAATGCTGAAAGGGAGAGTTCACCCAAAAATGAGAGCTCTGCCGTCATTTACTCACTCCAAACCTGTATGAGGAGCTTCTGTGCAACTCAAAAGAAGATACAGTGAAAGTCCACGTGGTCCAATGTTGTAAGTTTTATGTGAATTTTAGTACATCTGATCTGGTCCAGTTTCTTTCTATTTCACCCAATCTTGTCTTTTTCCTAAATAAGCCAAAGTTAGATTTTTTTAATCATTAACTTTCTTTGTCTATATAGTAAAAGTCATTGGGGTCCAATAACCTTTCTTTGGTGTGATCAGGTCCAGATTCTGTCTTTTCTCCCAGTCGTGTCCTTTTTCCCACTGTACTATAAGTAAAAAGGCCAACCGTAACATTGAAACACCGGCCAAAAATATGCATTCTGTCATCATTTATGCACTTCAAACCGATATGACTTTCTTCCACAGAAGTGGAAAGAAGATCAATTGCAGATTGTCTGGAGTTAATGGATACAGGTGCTGCTAAAAACACACCATAAAAATGGCTGTGCAACTGATGCACTACATCTTTTGAAGCCACACAATAGTTGTGCATGTAAATGCAAATACATAATTATCTTTCTAAAATAAATTGAGAAATTTGGTGTTTGCGTTTGATTTGGTGTGTGAAATTGCATTATGTTTTTGAATTCCAGCTGTGTGAGTCTCTCTAAGACTCTATGAAACAATAAAGCCCGTGGATTAGATGTGTGGCAGCGGACGTATGCACAAATGCAGTTTGTGGATTGAATATTCTGCAGGTTTTGGTGCGTCTGCTCGATCTGATCTCCTGTAGTCATCCAAGGGAACTGGGGCCATCGCGCCACATAATACCATTAACAAACACATGGATGAGTCCCCAGTGTAACCTCACGCATGAGACGGACCGTACGTGAATATCCTAAAGCAGCTCGCTTTCTGTCTGGCCCCGGTTTTCAATTTTGAGTCGTGCACCGTCTTGGCCTCCTAACCTCAGCTGACCTCTGGCTGACCCCGGGCTAGGTCTGATCGCGGCCCGCCACTGACCCATTTCTCGCCTCTGATCTTTCTCCTTGCAGTTCGGCGGAGCCATCGACCGGCCGGGGCGCAGGATGGCAGGTGCTAAAAGTTTGACAGCGCAGGCCAGAGATACATGTTTTGAAGAGAGAGTGATGCGCGCGTGTGTGTGTGTTGGCATTTGCACTGGAAACAGTGCTATTTTAGTATTTTTTTCTGACACATTCTGTTATATATTTTTTTTCTATTATATAAGTTTTTTTTAAATCTAGTATTTTTTTTTTATTATTTGATTTTAGCTTTATTTTAACTAATAAAAATAGTAATATTTGTAGTTTTAGTTGAAGTTAATAATAACCTTAACTGGTACTGAGACTCGATTAAATATTGTTTACTGCATAAACACTTTTGAGCAGAGTTTGAGACGTTGTTGAGATCTCCTCTGTAACTCTGGAGGAGAAACATCTGACATGCTGGAGACTTTCTCACTCTATCATTAAAAGATTTTGTTTCAACATTGTCATATAGAACAAATTTATTTTATTTTATTTTATTTTATTTTATTTTATTTTATTTTATTTTATTTTATTTTATTTTATTTTATTTTATTTTTTTTTATTTTATTTTATTTTATTTTATTTTATTTTATTTTAAAGAATTGAACCCTATATTATAAATATTAAACATGATATAAATAGAAGTTTTGTATTATATACATTTTTAAATTCTTAATTTGTTAAGAATTCATTAAATACATTGAAAAGTGTTCTTTGCTAAATTTGTTGTGCCCTTTTGGAAAGAGCATGTAAAAAATGTAATAATTGTATCTGAGGATAAAATGGTTGTTTTGCATTTTTTATTTTAATTTGCATGAAATATTTCAACTACACACACACACACACACACACACACACACACACACACACACATATATATAGATAGATAGATAGATAGATAGAGATAGATATATAAAACTGAAGATGAATAAAAAAATATAAACATTTAAAAAACTATTTTAGAAAGAACCCAACAAAATTACTAAAACTTTATCTAAAATTAAAATGTAAACTGAAAATGTAAAAATGAAAAACAATTTATACTATTAAATAACTAAAATAGTATCAGTGATACAAAAAAAAAACACTAATCTGAAAAATGTCAAGTTGAGCACATTGCATTGTGGGATACAGTATTCAGTGAATGCAGTAGTTTCCGTGATGAATCAAAACATACTGTGCACTGTGTGCATACTAAATACTGCAGAAACAGTAACAGTAGATGCTATTCTGAAATCAGTCTTTGAGATTGAGTCTGTGTGAGTGTGTTTTGAGAGTAGCATGCTAATTGGCTGAGATTATTCACCGGTATCCTCACGGTGCGTGTGTGTGTGTGTGTGTGTGCACTTTGGAGGGTCATGCGGTGACTCCCGTGTGCGCACCGGCAGCGGCCCGCGAGTGCTGTTACTCAGGAACAAGCAGGGCTTTTATCACATCTCCAGCTCTGACTCAGAAACTGCATTTCGCCGCTCTCTCTCTTTCTTCGGGATGGCGAGCGGACGCAGTTCTCCGCAGCAGTTCAGCGCAGGAGCAGCCGTGCATGGGCCCATCTCTGTGAGTCAGAGGTTTTTACACCTTTCGCTACGAAACACACACACACACACACATCTCTGTCTCTCAGCCTACTCAGGCATATGCTGCTTATGTCGACATGTTTATTGCTTTAAAACTGACCCCACAGAGAGAGGGAGACACGTGCGGGGAATCCCAGGCCCCTGTCTGTCTGTCCCTCCCTCAGTCACTGGAGACTTCAAACCAGTGCTCTTGTCTCTGAATGCTCCTGTCAGTTCAACTGATTGAGGCTTGGATCTTAATGTTGGATGAATGCAAGTAGTGACATGCTTTTATATTTAATATAAGTGTACGGTGTGTGATCTCTTTAGTGGCTTAAACTGATATTATCTTCTTCTTTTGCCTTTAATGTGATAAATTGAAAAATGGCAGTAGACAAGACAAAGTACAGAAAAATGAACAAACAACACCAACAACAACAACAACAACAACAACAAAAAGAATGTACTGAAACCAAAGACAGATATATGAATAATGTGTAAAAAAAAAAAAAAAAATACAATAATATCAACCAAACAGTTGTGATGTCTACTAATAATGATAATAGTAATATACAGTTGAGTATACAGTGTATTGGATATAGTGTAGGCACATTTCTTGTAACATTGATGATTAGAGAGTGACAAATTATAGAAGGTGAGGCATTATTGGTAATAAATTCTTAGAAGACAGAGAAGAAACGATAGGGAAAAAAGAGAAAAAGTAGACATTTAATGTGAGATTTTTTTTTCTCTCGTTTTCCTCTTTTTTTTCTTTCTTTCTTTTAAACTGGTATTATGTGTAGAGACGAGCCATTTGGATCATATTTGTGACCCTGGACCACAAAGGGTGCATTTTTTTGGAATTGAGATTTATACATCATGTGAAAGCTGAATAAATAAGCTTTCCGAAACCATGCCGAACTGTGATCTCAAAACTGAGGTACATACCGAACGTACCGTTACACCCCTAGTATGTGTTTACTTATTACACAAGGTGCATACATTACTTTTATTAATTCATACAGCAGATGCTTTTATCCAAAACAATATATTGAACAATATATTTAAATTTTTTAAATGTAAAATATAAATGTCTATATATTTATATAACAATATATGAATATATACATTCTAAAACTATAATTTAAGTAATAAATATATTTAAATATTATTTATATTTTTATATATTTAATAATTGTTACCAACATTAATAATTAATTCATATATGTATAATTTATTTATTATTTAAAAAATACTTAAAGTATTAGTATATACTTTACAATAATTTATATATTTTTTCCCATTTTATATATTATATTTTTATTGTAATGTTAAATTTTTCATCATATTTAATTAATAGCTCATATTAAAGTAATGGCCATAAACTGTACGTCTTCTACGTACTTCTGGATATATATAAGTTTAGTGCGTGAGTCTTGTCTTTTTTCCTGGTGTAATAAAATGTCCTGGAAATTTATCACTGACAAAGAGTGGGAATGCTGTCTGTTATATCAGTTATCACATCAGTTATTTGTCGTAAAATAACATACTTTTCAGTATAGGCCAGATTTTCCATATCAGTGCGTCCCAGCGTAGCATATTTTCATTTCTAGACGTCGTTGTCATCAGTAGCGTTTTCCTTGGCGAGTGTCTTGTCTTTGATGAGGAGAATCTCAATATTGAAGGTGCAGGACAGCAGAGGTCTGTGTATTTATCTGAGATGCTGTAAAACAGTCTGGACAGGCCGCCTGTTGACTGGACTCAGATCAGTATCAGACGCTGATCAGACGCATGCACACACCCGGCAGGCCCGATGACAGCAGGCACTCCTGATTAACAGACCCCCCCTTCAACACACACACACACTGATACACACTCACGGTTCTGTCCGTTTGGACTCCAGAATGGCCCAGCAATCACCTGTGTCTGTTGTTTTTAAACACTATCTATCTATCTATCTATCTATCTATCTATCTATCTATCTATCTATCTATCTATCTATCTATCTATCTATCTATCTATATATCTGTTCATCTGTCCGTCCTTCTGTTCCTCCACTCTATCCATACATCATATATTTTATAATTTTCTCAGTTTATAAGGCCCCGTAAACCTTTAAAAAGTTTTTTTTTCACAACATTCAAACAAAGCTTTGTCAATCTTACCTTCAAACTGTCTAGTTAAATGTGTAGATTAACTTTTCTAGTTAAAAATGACAGTTTGAATTTTGTTCTAATTTCAAGTCATTTTAATTTTGATACCTTACATTCAAATTTGAATTGCATTCCGCATCCTGTTTCAAATTCAAATATTTCAAATTCAAAAGATTTATTGTCTAGTATAAATATAGGGTGGAAAATTGTCTTTAGACAAAGGCTCAAACAAATTATAAAACACAGCCCAACAGCTACTATAAAATAAGGACATATATTATATAGAAACTACACAACTCTTAAAAAATGAAACAGTATCTAAAAGTTCTATTTAAAACACTTATTGTAATTGGAATGAAAGTCTCCTTATACACTGTCAGAAAAAAAGGTACAAAATCTGTCACTGGCGCAGCACGCTTTGAAAATGTACACATTCATGCCTTACTTACCCCAAAGTGTGCATATATTAGTACATAAATTGTACATATTAGTACCTTTTAGTAAGATACCATCCCAGTGCTTTTGTACCTTTATTTCTAAAAGTGTACTTGGCCTTTTTTTAACCAATGTTATACTATACTGTCTACCAAATGGGAGTATCTGAACTATAAAGAGGATGGGAAGGATCTTTCACAATAGTTTTGCCACCTGAGTTTAATGTTTCTTTAAATTCAGAAACGGAATGAATTTTCCTGCTCTTCTTGCAAAAGAATCTCATTTAAACTTGATGCATCTGAGCTAATTTAAATCAAACTATCCAACTTAATGTTGTCCTTTGAAACAACTCTGATCGTTGCCCCGTGCACAGTCAAATCCATGAGAGAAAGTCCAGGCTGTTCTCAGATCAGCTGCTGTGGGGAAATTCCACCAGCACATGACAGGAGTGTGTTGCTTTGGATCGTCTGTTGGGTGTTTGCATTTCCTTCTGTGCTTGTAGGTTAGCCATGACGGGAGTCCAGACACATGCGCTCTACCCTGAACATGCTGCCTGTGTGTGAGAGAGAGAGAGAGAGAGAGAGAGAGAGAGAGGTCTTGGCTTGGGAGGATTTGGACCTCTCAGCCTAGAAACAGCCGGCCCAGTTTGGACTCAGACCTGGTGTTAATGTTCTTTTTTCTCCAATACAAATCTGTTGTGTAGCAACCCCCAGATTCTCCTTTACCCACAAACCGCATGTGTTTTTAAATGCATGGCAACACACACACACACACACACACACACGCACACACACGCACACAGAGGCATCGCTTATTCAGGTATTTATGCACGGCTACACTAGTTGGAATTAGACCTCCAGTTTCCTTCTTCACTTAACATGATCACTTAAAAAATATATTTTTTTTTCACTTAAAAATTAAACTTTGGTCATTATTTACTCAGCCGCATGTTGTTGGACCCCATTGACAAAGAAGACATTTCAAAACATCTTTTATTTTCCACAGAAGAAAGAAAGTCATGCAGTTTTAAAATAACACGATTGTGAGTAAATTATGACAGAATTTACATTTTTGGGTGAACTGTCCCATTAAATCGTGTTTTGCTCTTATTGTGACTGATTTGTTGGTGCACATTATTCTAAAGAAAATAAACTTGAGAAATAAACTTGAGAAATAAACTCACAGTATTTCATTTGAATGCAACAGCTCTGAGTATGAAGCAATATTTGAATCAAATTACAATTAACTATGTAGAGTGGTTTCGTTTTAGTATGGAAAGTGGTTTGGTTTAGTTTCAGTATGAATGGTTTCCCATTGTGGAAGTCAAATGTGTTTATGAACTGTGCAATTCATGGAAGATAAATGTGTAAACGTGTAATTTATATATTGATGAAATGTACTGATATTTTAAGACAGGTTGGAGTTGAAAAATATCAGATAAGAAGATGTATGAATTACCTTTCTATGTTACACAAATAACTCTTTAGTCTGTACTTTCACTAAATCTTCTAATGTTATAAGAAGCCAGAAACCAAAACACCAGAACGGTATTAATGAAATTATTTTTTTTTTTTTTTTTTTTTTTTTTTTTTGCTTTTCATGATGTGTTCTTTCAGACTAGGATAAGGAAAACATCCAAAATGCACTTTTAAGCATTAATTTTATTGCACTTTATGTTTGCGCCTATAGATTTCTATTACTATACATTTCTTTAAGAGGTATTTTTCTCCATGTCAGCAGCACTTATATAAACCAAAATTTGCAGTTCTATTCTTATCAATATTCTGAAGGTTTTTACTGAGGGGTTTGTTAATATGTCATTCGCCTGGTTTTATTTTTGCATTTTATTTTATGGAGTGCCACATGGATCTGTCCTAGGTCCTCTGCTGTTTTCAATATACATGTTGCCCCTTGGTAATATTATTAGAAAATATGGAATTAATTTCCACTGTTATGCTGATGATACTAAACTATATATCTCAACAAGACCAGATGAAACTTCTAAATTATCTAAGCTAACAGAGTATGTTAAAAAATTTAAAAGATTGGATAATTTTCTCCTATTGAATTCAGATAAGACAGAGATATTACTTATTGGACCAAAAAACAGTACACTGAATATCTTGGATTACAATTTGCAACTAGACGGATGTACTGTTCTGGGTGTTATATTAGACAGCAACTTGTCTTTTGAAAATCATATTTCCCATGTTTCAAAAACAGCATTCTTCCATCTTAGAAACATTGCCAAGCTAGTATGAAACATGTAGCCTGATGCAGAAAAGCTAGTTCATGCATTCATGACCTCTAGACTGGACTATTGTAATGCACTGCTAGGTGGTTGTCCTGCATCCTCAATAAACAAGCTACAGGTAGTCCAAAATGCAGCGGATAGAGCCCTTACCAGGTCAAGAAAATATGATCATATTACAGTCTCTGCACAGGCTACCTATTAAGTTCCGTATAAGCTACAAAATATTATTACTTACCTATAAGGCCTTTTATGGTTTAGCTCCTGTGTACCTAACTAGTCTTCTTCCACGCTACAACCCATCACGCTCCTTAAGGTCGAAAAATGTTTGGTAGTACCTAGGATAGCAAAGTCCACTAAAGGAGGTAGAGCTTTTTCGCAGTTGGCTCTTAAACTCTGGAATAGCCTTCCTGATAATGTTCAGGGTTCAGACACACTTTCTCTGTTTAAATCTAGATTAAAAACACATCTCTTTGGCCAAGCATTCTAATAATGCTCAAATAAAGGTTTTTACCATGGGATTTGTTTGTTTCATTTGCTGGTTTTATTATTGCACTTTATCTATTTGCGTCTGTGGATTTCAATTGCGATATATATCTTTAAACATATTTTTTAATTTTTTCAAATGTTTCTCCACTTCAGCAGCAGTTACATACACCGAAATTTAGAGTTTTATTCCACTCTATATTCAGAAGGGTTTTACTGATGAGCTTTTTAATATATCATTTAGCTGAGTTTATACAGCATTTTATTCCTAAAAACACGGTGAAAATGTATTTTTAATGGCTGTTGACAGTATTTTCTGAATTATGGAGTGATAAAGAGGGATATCCAAAATCCCCTCTATAAAAACATATGACTTTAATATGTTAACAAAATGAAGCATGAATTTTGAACCATTGTTTAGATTTCTATTCTGCAAATGTCAGCAAAATCCTGCATATTTAAATGTATTTCAGAAAACTTGTAATACAAATTATGTTTTTTTTGATAAGAAAAGGCTTTGTACAGAATCTAAGTTACAGAATATCTGTGGGTGTGTTTTGGTACTTGAGAAAAGCCTTTGTAATTGTGCTGGCTGCCATCTGGGATGGGCCCTCCTGGCAAAGCACGACACGTCACGTCAGTCCTGATGCGTGCGCGATGAAAAAGAATTGGTCCTGAGCTCGAGTCGAGTGCAGAAGCATCAATCAGCTCAGAAAAATCACACCTCGAGCCCTCCGCCCACACGGGGGGAGTCCTACATGAGGTCACCCAGCCTCTAAACCTGAGAGTGGGAGGTGTTGAGACGACCAGGCAACAAAAGAGGGAAAGAGAAAGAAAGACAGAAAGACAGCGAGAGAGCATGACATTTGTGGTGGGCTGCATTGAACACCACAAATCTGTGTTTTCATTTTCACTCTGTCTCTTCATGCTCATGTCTAATTGATGCACATTTATAAAATAGCACATGTAGTACAAGTGCATGTTTACAGATGTCACATGCTGCATGCAAATTATACATATCTACCCATAATTGATGCAGATGAGACTTGTGATGTTACTCCTGAAGTTTTAGAATTCATTAGTTGAGTTCTTGAGTTCATGTTTCCCAGTAAACATCCTTTAAATGAAATGTGTTGATAAGCAAAATGCATATCATGTTTTTTTCTTATAGTGTATTATACAGTATCTATGCATATTTTTTTATCTTTTTAAGCAATTTTGTTTCTAAGATGAATTTATCTTGTTTTAAAGATGTTTTGTTCAATTTATATTTATTTTTATATTTTGGGTGTTTTAATCAAATATAAGACACATACCAATCTGATTATTTTGCAGTGTGTGTAGTTTTTATTCACAGGTCCTCTTTGAAGGCAAGACACATCAGAATTATGACTCACCCACAGAGGAAATACTGAGGTGTGTAACTAACTAGCATGTTAAGTGTAAACATTTGACAATCTGTCTGATAAATGAATGTTGTGCATGTCAGACTTTCACTTAAACCATTAACAGCAGGAGGACAAAGTAGCAATAAATTCTGAACAACCTGAATTGCATTTTTACATAAAAACTTTAAATGTCAGTTTTTACTTTTTTTAAATATTTAAGTTGTTATATATGACAGATATGACATGATGATCATTTTATATATGTATTTGTAATTTTTAATGCAGTTCTCTTTTATATTTTTTAAAGTATCAATTTAAATAGGTTAAACTTTTTAGTGTTTTTTTTTAAACAATATTTTATCATCTTATAACTTTTTAAAGTGCTTTATAAATACATTTTGATTTCATTTAATTCAAATCTAATTATAATTATGTGCAATAAATATAATCTGCTCAATATAATGTAAAAACAACAGAAAGTCCCACCATGATAGAAAAACTATGTGTATACTTCGGTCTCTGTGTACCTACACTCAAAAATGCTGGGTTCTTTCAACCCAACTAACCCAGCTGTTGGGTTAAATTTTTTAATTAAATTTTTAACCCAAAAGTTGGGTTAGTCCATATTTTACCCAAAGTTGGGTTGGGTTGAGTTGGGTTTTTTTGTAGAGTGTACTTAACCATATTTTGGAGACAAATGTATACCCAGAAGTGAGCTAAATTTAACAAAATGGCCCAAACCCTCTTTTCTGAGATGTCCTCTTTTGTACAAAGGTATTTTTCAAATTGTAAAAATGCAGAAAGAATGTGGGTTAAGTTATATTGTTTGTAATTAGCTGTAAGCCTGTATAAAAACAATATAAATCTATGCAAAGTAAGCGTGTGTGTGTGTGTTGTTCAGCAGGTATAGCAGGCTCAGAGGGGCTGAGCACTTGTGGTTGGTTGACCTTTGTATGCAGTAATGTGTGTGGAATGGTTCACCTGTGGTGGTGAGTTCTGGTTAAGTCAAGTGATTTAGGGGTGTGTGGGTGACCAGAACATTCAACCCACCTGCGGCTCAGCACTGTGACTCATCCACACTTGCTGCTTTCTTCTGATCTACTGTCACATGATGCCCTGAAGTCATGGACCCGAGCCATTTCTACAGACCAGACCACCAGGATGAAGACTCTTCTGACCTGGAGCGGTAAGACAGCAGCCAACAACCACTCAGAACACGCTAGCAACGCTCAGTTAAACATCCACAGCGTCTAACAGAAAAACAAGTTTAATGCCTATTTCTAAGCTGTTTATGAGGTTTTGTGGTTTCAAGTAGCAGGTGTATGTGGAGTTTAAAGTGACTCATAAACTCCAAAAAAAAAAAAAAAAAAAAAAATAGAAAAAAAAAATGTTGGCGCTTGAAATAAAATGATAATGAACTGAAATAAAATATATTAAAAAATGTATTTTATTTAAGCTTTCCCAGACAGCTTTTCTCATTTTTGTTTAGGTGTTCAAAAATAACTCAACTGAACTAAAAATGAATATAGATATATGACAAAAACACAACAAAATTACTAAAAATGTAACTAAAAAAAAAATAAAAAATGAACTAGCAGTATCTCAGTTACACTAAAATAGCACTGACTAGTAAATGCATTTTGTTTGTTTGTTGTAATGCAAATATGATAAATGATTAAAGAAATAAAGAGATAGGAAGGTTAAGGGTGCAGAAAAGATGCTGTAGTTTGAAAATGGATGGATTAAAGGAAAAAGATGCTGCCAGGAAACATTCAGTGTATTTGTACTCATTCTCTTCTTGTGTGTTATGACTGGCCTGCGCAGTATGGGTCATATCTAGAGTCCTTGATCTCAGTAACCTGTGTGGCTTTAGACACTGAAGGTTCGACAGAATCTGTCATGAGGAAATTCTAAATATCTTGTCCATTTGAATCTATGAAATCTTAATATCTTCTAGGGAAACGGAGCAAGGTAATGGGTGACTGTGCAGGTTTCTGTCCAATCAGGTGCTCTCTAGAGTGAGAATGACCTTCCCCCTTATTCCACCTGCCGTCAAATAGTAAGTAGTGAATCCTGATTCATGACTGTGAACCATGTAAATGAATGAATGAATGTTCATAATTAAGTCAGTTACATAAAAACATAGATTGTGATTTGGTATGGAAAAGACTGATTAGCTCTTGACTAACTGCTAGTTGTTCAGAACAGTTCTTGAGACACAACACAATGGCTGTGTTTATGCAGCATGGCCATCTGAACTCTAAGAGCCACCACGTGACCATGAGTTTTCTTTTGCTAGATGTTTTTTTTGTTTGTTTTTTTTGTCTTTTTAAACGAATTAACAATGATTTGAAATTGTATTGTTTTTTTTTAATGATTTTTCTTATATATTGTTTTATATATTTAAATGATATGTATTATATTTCACTTGTATGCAATATTTTTGTGTTCTCATAACTTCTCAGTACCGTGTGAAGCAAATTTTTGTAAAATGGGTTCATTGAATATTTGATGTATTTTATGACCTGAGGTCAGGCATTTATTTATTTATTTATTTATTTATTTATTTATTTATTTATTCAATTAATTCTCTAAACAGCTTGTCTTACTCTATATGGATGGCCAGTCACAGTTTTTATTTTATTTATTTTATTTTATTTTATTAAAAATAAAATTAACAGAATATTAACAAAATATTTGATCTGTTTTGTGACCTCATTGTGTTTCTTTCTATCAGTAACAGTGGAGATGTTCTAGTTCTTTCCGTGTGTTTATTTAATTTCATTTCATTTCATTTCATTTAATGTCATTATTTTATTTTATTTTATTTTATTTTATTTTATTTTATTTTACTTTACTTTATTTTACTCTTTACTTTACTGTACTTTATTTTATGACCTGTTTGTGCTTCTCTCTGTTCCATAACAGTTAACAGAATATTCAGTGTATTTTGTGACCTAAATGTGTGTCTTTCCATCTGTAACAGTGGAGATGTTCTTTTCAGAGTGTTTATTTTAATTGAATTGAATTGAATTGAATTGAATTGAATTGAATTGAATTTTAGTACCTGATTGTGCTTCTCTCCATTCCTCAACAGTGGAGATGTTCCAACATGTTTGTGTTTATTTTTGTATTTTCATCGTTTTATTGAACTTCATTCTATGAAGGTTTTATTTCGTATTCGATTGTCCTATGTGAACATTTCCACATTTATTGCGATGCATTTATCGTTCCTATAACTTCTGCGCAGCATACGCAGCATGAAGTGCGTCATCTGAATCTTCAGTGTACTCCATGCCCTGGTTGTCTGTAACAGCGGCGTGCTTGTGTTTGTGTGTTTGTGTATCAGCTGCATTACTTCTTTCACCTTCATGTGGTAACCTGGCACTGAACACACACGCCGCGCTCACTCAACGATGACGGCCACACACACACACACACACACACACGTGCGCTGGCATGCTTTCTCGGGCCTGTCGGTCACAGGAAGGGTATCGGCGGTCGTGCTCTCCTCGCTGTGTGTGCGTTTATCCGCAGTCGCTGCCCTCCGGACGTCCCGACGCGGGTCAAACCCCCCTGGCCTCTGTGCGTGGCTCGCACACCTTCGGCCCTCGGCCCGAGTGGCTCTGACCCATCAGCACACACCCATCCTGGGCAGGCCAGAAGGCAAGCCTGGCCCCGCGCCCGCTGATGTCATAATGGCAGGAGTTCTTCTCGCATCCGGATTCCGGAGTTCCATCGGCTCCAGAACCCTCGGCCCCCCTCGGCCCATGTTTATGGTTCGGTCCCGTCTCCGGTACAGGAGAGCAGCAGGGGCGAACCATCACATTTGGTGCCCAGCGTGGGGGCGGTCGTGAGCCGTGGCACTCCAACTATCCCATGGAGCTTTTCTTCTGTCTTTTCTCCTCGATTTCGACTAACCTCATTTGCATCTGCTAATTAGATCCTGTTAGCATAATTCATGTGCATGACACCCTTTTGAAGCTAATGAATAGACACATCTCCAGAGTCCATAATGAGCGCCGCTTCCTCGTATATTACAGAATCACAGTGCATTTGACTTTACCTACCAAACGAATGCGGAAAGTTTTGTTTACGATAAACTGTTTTACCAAACTTATGGATTTACAGTGCAATTTATCAGCATGATGAAGGAATCAAACTCTATTTGAGCTGCAGGAGTACAGTAATACAGAAATAAATGGAAATGTTTATTCGAGTCTAAATGATTTTCATTATGTGAGCAGAAAGAGAGTCTGAATCCAATAGAATTACAACAAACTGTAGATGCAGGACATTCCTTAATTGCAAGTTATTACTGCTATGGTTTATTATAGTTTATTTTTTATTTATTTCATATTTATTTTTCTTTTTGTATATGAAATGTTACTTTTTATATTAATAGCTATGAAATATTGATTCGAGTGTATATTGTATTTATTTAACTTCATTATGTTTGTTTTTGTTTGATTTATAATTTTATTTTATTATGTATTTGTTGAATTATTTATTTAACTTTTATTTATTATTTTATTTTTCTGTAATTGTTTTCTTTTTTTGCTATGAAATATTGAGTTGAGTGAAAATTTAAATGTGAGCAGAAAGACTTAAGATTAGCTCTGAATCTGATATAATTTTGTATTGATTTTTTTTTTATTATTAGTAATTATTTCATTCATTCATTCATTCATTTAACTTCATTTTAAAATTTTATGTTTGTTTTGGAATTTTTTTACATTTTATTTTTATATTAATAGCTATGAAATGTTGATTTGAATGTAAATGATTTTATTATGTGTATCTTGATACACAAGACATAAAACCAGCACAGCTGTATCACTGAACCAATGGCCAATAATACAGTTTACTGTCATTATATGTACATATTTGTCCTCAGAATTACACTATTCACCTCTCAGAATAAAGAGAGCCATCTAATAATTAACAGATTCTGAGATTTCAGATTTATTTTTATGTTCATATACTCCAGTACTGCAGCATGAAACACTTGTATGAAGTTGCTTTAGTATTTGTACTCAGACTAATTAAGCCTCAAACTGTGTAAAATGCAGTTGGCATCATTAGTTTTTCTGTTTTTCAGACGAGTCTTCAAGCTCTCTACATCAGTGTGGATGGCTGGACGCAGGACAGATCTGCGGTCTGAAGCATTTATTTGGAGCTGAAGGTAAAGACTTACGTTCTAGATTTCAACTATAGCTTGATTGCTCTCATTATTTAGCAACATATTTTTATTTTATTTTATTATTTAAAATGTGAATATTTTCACATTTATTTTTAACTAATCTATGGCTCTCTTCCTCACATTATTTAGCAAAATTGCTAAATAAGAGTTTGCATGAGCATTTGTGCTGTTGATCAGTGTACCCAGTGATTTTTACCACGGTAAAGCATCTGAATTCCCTCAGAGTTGTAGTGTTAGCATGCACACAGAGTTGTGGTGTGTCTGTGTGTCATTATGGCCTGTGTTTGTGCACATTTGTCCTACTATGCATTTGTGTGAGTACAGCGTGTGTGTGTCCGGGTGTGGGACCACTCGGGCCCTCGGTAGGGGGCATTGAGTCATATGACAGGGCCGGGGGCCACAGGATGTGACATGAGCGCGGTCTGGGTGCCCGTCTGCTCACCCGAGGCGCTTGATCTTTCCCATTTGGCCGCTCAGAGCTGGTGACGGACAGAATGAGTGACAGCACTCACTCATGAGCTCATGAGCTCATTATCACCTCCTGATCTGTCGGCTGTTTCACACGCACACACACACACACACACACACACACACACACACATGCTTATATAGACTCATGCACATACATGCATACTTAGCTTAGCTTATCTTAATGAACACATATCATTGACTTGTGGTGTTTTATATAAAGCTAATATGACTACCACAAACATTAAAAGAACGCTAACAAATCATTTATTAATCAATTTTGAAATTGAGCATCATGATAAATGTTTTCAAAGGGAGGTTTCGTGATATAACTCGCTGGTGGGGGGATTCTATTTACTGGCTTTTACGGTATTCTGGCCGAAGCATTCCGCGTTTTATATGCAACACCATGAAAAACCTGGAAATATCAGGTATGCTTAAAACTGTGGAAAAAGTAAGTAAAGTAAATTTGAGTTATTGTTGCATAATGTGTGTTATAAGCATCTTCTGGGTTAAAAATCTAGCCTTTATGAATATATACGGCAAAGTGTTTATTTTTGGTCCTATAACTGGATACCATTTCTTTTATGTTTATGTAACTTTTTCACCATTTTTAATATTCTTCTGTCTTCACTGCTGTTTTTCATTTTAAATGCTCCTGCAGTTTGATAACCGATTTTTAAAAGGATAAATGTTTTCTTTATAGTCTAAATTATTATGAGCTCATAATTGCTGCACATATATAAATGATTAAATCATTAGAAAATGCTATTTAAAATCATTTTAGATAAAATATTGCAATAGGTCACTGTTGAAACCATTAAAAAATATTATTTCTAAATATTACATGAATCTCTATTGAAATGTTTTTTTTTTTTTCAAAATTCTTATCCAGCAATCACTGACAGCAGAATGTTTTGGAAAACTTTGTTTTGGAATGTTCTAATATTTTTTGATTTGCATGATAAGTATGTGTATATGCAAATCAAAATAATGAAACACACACACGCACATGCACACACATATCATGTGAAAAAGTTAGGACACCCTATTAAATTCCATGGTTTTCTTTATCAGGGCATAATAAAAAATCATCCGGTCTTTGGCAGGTCTTAAATAAATCCTCAGATGAAAAACATCACATGATACATTGCACCATGTCATTATTGATTTAACAAAAATAAAGCCAAGATGGAAAAGCCATGTGTGAAAAACTTATGGACACCCACTGATTCAGTTGTCTGTACATCCACTTTTACTCAGCAATAACTTATTATGTATGACTTTATCAGCCCACTCTTCTTTACTGCGGAGCTCCAGTTTATTGGTGTTTGTGGGCATTTTGTTTATGCACAGCTTTTGCCACAGCATTTGCATCTCCATTTTGGTCTCGTCTGTTAAAAAGACATTGTTCTAGATGTCTTATGGTTTGTTCTAAAGCAACTTTGCAAACCTAAAACATGCTGCCAAGGTTTTTTTTTTGTTTAGTTTTTTTTTTAGAATGAAGAGGCTTTCCTATGGCAAGCCTTCCAAACATGCCATATTTGTCTAATTGTACTTTCATGAACTTTATCATGTAACATGATGGCCTGTAGTGTCTGCGGTGAAGTTCTTGGGTTGTCTGCCAGTTCTCTGAGCGCTACACGGTCCACTCCTGGGAGGATTGGTGTCTGTTTGAATGTCTTCCACTGATGGACTTCAGTTTGTTTGCAAATGGCTGTATTACTCTTCCCAGATTGATGGCAGCAGCAGTTGCTTCTCTAAGATCATTGCTGATGTCTTACCTTCTTGGCATTGTGTTAACACACACCTGAAGGCTCCAGACCAACAAACTGCTAAAACTTCTGCTTTTATAGAGCTGCTCACACTTGCTGATGATCAGTTAATCAAAGGCTTTTGATTAGCAGTGCCTGACTGCTACCAATCCAGAAGTGGAAAAAACATAATTTTTTCATAAACCGGCCACGACCAGGTGCTCCTCGCAAGATTTCTGACAGAGCAGTGAAAAAAATTATCAGAAGATTTTCTAAGAGCCAAGGATCACTTGTAGAGAGCTTCAGAAAGACCTGGAATTAGCAGGTACAGTTGTTTCAAAGAAAACAATAAGTAATGCACTCAACCGCTGTGGCCTGTATACACGCTCACCACGCAAGACTCTATTGCTGAAGAGAAAGCATGTTGAAGCTCGTTTAAAGTTTGCTGCACCACATTTAGACAAGCCTGTGTAATACTGGGAGAATATAGTCTGGTCAGATGAGGCCAAAATTGCACTCTTTGGATGCCATAATACACACCATGTCTGGAGGTCAAATGGCACATCACCCCAAAACATCATGGTGTGGCACTGGCAGAATTCATATAATTGAAGGAAGGATGAATGGAAAATGTACCGAGACATTCTTAATACAAATCTGACGCCATCTACCAGGATGATGAAGATGAAATAAGGACATTCCAGTGAGACAATGATCCCAAACACAGCCAAGGAAACTCTCGGTTACTTTCCCTGCATCATTCCATTTTATTACAAACAACTTAATTTCTAAACTTATTTGTATTGTTTTCTTTGTAAGTATGGACTACTTGGGTTGTTACTGACATCTGCAGAAAACTTCAAGTCAATAGCACCTTTAGAAATACATTAACTGAGAAAAATGGTGACGTGTTCAATACTTATTTTTATTTTTATTTTGTGTGTGTGTGTATATATATATATATATATATATATATATATATATATATATATATATATATATATATATGTGTGTGTGTGTGTATATCAGTAATTTCCAGCTCAACGCGGCTCTCGGTTTCTGCAGAACTCGCCGGTCCTGCTGACATCTGTCCGTTAAGATCTTTGCTCTGCCGTTTAGACACATATTTATAGATAAAATGACTGACAGATAGAGACAGAGGGAAAGTTGTGTGGTTTAACACCTAGATGAGGCTTGCGTCCTAATGACAGCTCATCTGAGAGCAGAGTGCAGGAGAGGAAGAGGAGGAGGAAGAGGAGAGCTGTGATGGTATAAGTGAGGTGCATGCTGGGGGATTCCTCTCGCTGCTGGAGGTGTCATGGTGTTGGTGTCCGCTCAAGGGTTTGTGGTCACTTCTTGACTGCTTCTCTCACAACATGTCTCCACGTTCATTTAGCAGCGCTGCACCAGTTATTATACTGAAAATAAAGAATTGCGCTGAATCCATTTGATCATCGTGACATCATCAGCCTCTGTAATGACCAGTGTGATGTCACAGGGTTGTAGCTGGTATAGAGTATTTGGCTCAATTAATTTGCTTCCATAACTTTCCATAACTAAAATTTTCATTTGCTCCCTTAATTTATGTTGTAGGACTGTCTAATATTCAAATTAATTTTTTTTGGTGATGTATCCCATCCATTCATCCATCTATCATCCATCATTCAGTATTCACCCATCCATCTCTATCATCCAGTCCATTAATCCATCCATCTCTATCAAACATCTATCCAACATTCATCCATTCATCCATCATTCCAACATCCATACATCCATTCATCATTTTATCATTCATCCATCCATTCAATGTTTCATTATCCATCCATCATTGCATAATTCGCCCACCCATCTATCCGTCCATCCATCCATCATTCAGTATTCACCCATCCATCTCTATCATCCCATCCATCAATCCTTCCATATTTGAACAACTCTTACATCCATCCATCCCGTTGATCCGTTGTTTAATTTCTCTGCAAACCTGTGGTATTCTTGACTCGATCACACCACAGCAGCACGTGGTTCGGCGTCCCGTACCGAATGCGACCTCCTCCCCGCAGTCCTTGCTTCTTGTGATTACTAGCATGAGTGACAGTATCACTGGAGTGTGTAATGAAGAGAGGAATGCAAATCTTGCGGCGTGTGTCTCCATGTCACCTCCCATCCGTGGTTAACCTCTTCTCAAGCGTGAGCCTCATACTGCAACTCACTTTCCCTACTGTCAGCTGTCAATCAGCCGCACAAGCCCCTCCCTCCCACAGGCCTGGGGGCTAGCACTAAAATGCTAGCGTGCTAGAGTCTAATGGAGTCTGATGGGTCTCATGGTGTTCGGTTTAAGACTCGGCCAGTGGGGAGGTTTGCATTTGGTGATTTCTGACAGGAATCATGGCTCTGGCTCAATGTTAGCTTAATTAACTCAACCACAGCAGAGACTTTAAAGCTGTTTTTTAGGGTTTGTGCACTGTGTGGTAATGCTTTATGATGGGGGAGGTATTTTTGTGGCTCGAGGTGTCAGAATTCATCTTAGCATTGCAGAAATCCATTAGCGTGAATGGACTACATGCTCGCTTTCATTCATTGCATGACTAGAAGATACATTGTCTTATTGGAGTGTTTCTGATTGCAATACGACACTTCATGAGGAAGTGTGACTGTAGTGAATCTTTGCTGACTGTTGCTTGTTCTTAACATGCTGTCTCTTTAGTGGTGGAAAGTATACTAAGAAATCGTACTTAAGGAAAAAGTATTGCTACTTTAGGAATAATTTATTTGAGTACAAGTAAAAGTGCTGAAAAATAACATAGCATGACATAGCTTGTATCACAGTAAAGATTTTTATAAAGAATATTTTCTGTCTCACTGTGATAAGAAGCAACACAGAACCACAGAAGCTAACTGTTTCAAACACGACTGATGTTATATAGTGATTTTGGAGCAAAACATGATATTAGTCTCATAAATTGTCAAGTTTGACGCTTTTGTGAACATTTAAAAGAAAAGAAAGGGTTTAAAACTGTGCACAGAAAGGTGCCAGTAAAAAATAATGTGGTGTATGGATAAGGTTGGGCATCGTTTGAATTTTAATGATTCCAATTCTTGTCAATTCCTAATTTTGATTCCAATAAGGTAAATAATAATAAATAAATAAATAAATAAATAATCGTAGATATCATTCACATTTATTCTAACTCCTATTGCAAAATACTATGGTGAATGCTGAATATTATGGATGAAAATCAACAGGCTAAAGAGCACTTTCACAAGGATGTGTGTGAAGCAGAGATATCAGTCCATATTAGGTATTTCCTGCAGGTCATACATTATTACTTCTACTAGGTGTTTTGGACTTTCTGCACAAGAGCGCCCTCCGGCTTCGAGTATGAATGAAACACGCACTGTATGAGATGGTTTAGTGCTCCATAATGTTCATATCGTCTCGTTTTGGATATGACTAAATCATCCGGTCATACATAGACTATCTTGTTTCTTCGTCCATGTGCTCACACATCCACGCACGCACAAAGAAAAAGTTATTTTAAATGCATCTGATTGACAGATGAATCATGGTTGATCTATCAGCCAGATAAACGTAAAATGCTTGCGCTCTTATTTCAGTGTTGTTGTCATTGTTGAGGTTATTTTAGCTTTGTACATTTAGTTTAACTATACTGATTTTTACTATTCAACAGAACTATGTGCATGTATTTTAGATACTTACATTTTTCTTGGTCCATCCAGTTTCTATTTACTTATACTGCTGTGTAATATCGATGGTGTGACCCATTTCAGGAGCTGACAAAATTACGATTTAAAATCAGAGCATAGCTCACATTCATTAAAATACTGAAACACAAATCATGCTGATTCAAAATGACAGCGCAGGTGATTGACAGTCAAAGCATAGTGAGGTTTGAACGGCCCATCCCCGCAGCTGAACTGGACGTTTTGATTGGTTTTGCACCCGAGTAAGGTCTGTCTGTTATTGGCTGAAGAGCAGGGCTCCACCGCAGCAGTTTAAAAAGTGCCCGTCAAATGCCGGCTCGCTCTGTTTCTCCATCGGCACTTTCTTTGTCCATTATATAAATATATTTTTGGTACTTTATACTTTTGGTGAAGAATAAACGTAAAGTGAAGTGACATTCAGCCAAGTATGGTGACCCATACTCGGAATTCGTGCTCTGCATTTAACCCATCCAAAGTGCACACACACAGCAGTGAACACACACACACCATGAACACACACCTGGAGCAGTGGGCAGCCATTTATGCTGAGGCGTCCGGGGAGCAGTTGGGGGTTCAGTGCCTTGCTCAAGGGCACCTCAGTCGTGGTATTGAAGGTGGAGAGAGCGCTGTACATTCACTTCCCCCACCTACAATTCCTGCCGGCCCGAGACTCGAACTCGCAACCCTTGGATTGCAAGTCCAACACTCTAACCGTTAGGCCACGACTTCAAGAATTAACTACACAAAGTAGAAAATGTAAAAAAATGTACTCAAGTACTGTAACAAAAGTATTCGCAATTAGTTACTTTTCACCTCTATTTATCTCTGCTATATTCACTGGAAAACATTTGTTAAGTTTTATAGGTAAGTTTTTCAACCTGGTTCTCATAAGAGCACCTGGAGATTTAGTTTGGTCCTCACACTGCACACAGTGTGAACCATTAAACTTATTAACACAGCACATTTTTTATTTTGGTTGCGCATGTGCACCAGCATACCCCTGCGCCTGCACCCCTGTATGTATGTATATTAAATAAAATATTTACATATATTTACATAAATTATAAAATAGTTTAAATAATTACATTCTAAATCTAAAAGTGCAGAATATTGCTAAAGAATGTCATTCTGATTCTGCTGTATGGTAATACCTTTATGATGGGGGAGGTATTTTTGCGACTCGAGGTGTCAGAATTCATCTTGGCATCACAGAAATCCATCAGCAGTAAACGGGCTACTCGCTTGCTTTCGCTCACTGCACGACTCAAATTCACGTCTGAAGCGTGACAGATTCTGTGTCTTATTTGAGTGTTTATCCATCGCAGTGCTTCGACTCTTCGCCGACTGATGCACTTGTTTTTAACGTGACTTCTCTGTTTACTTCACACATGCCGCTTGTTTTTCCGAACACTGAAAATACGGGTTAAGTGTGTTTGTGGCCAGTGCCACTCTCTCTGAGGTCTCTCGGTAAAGACGAAAAGGTTTTCGCGTAATGAAAGGGATTAGCGTTTGTGTGTGCGTGCGCGAGTGTCTCGTCCTGAGATCCACGGGGCTCATTAACACTTTCCAGCCCTCTCCTCTACGTGTGAAACAGGCCTATTGTTAAACGAACAGAGAAAAGAGGGAGAATTATAATAAGTGCTTAATATAATCTCATTTAGCGGCGCAGAGGAACGTCCTCGAATGCCGACGTTACCGGTCAGTGGTCATTGTTAATTGCGTGAGAATTGGTGAGGGCCGTTACAGCGGTGCGTGGATGGATGGAAAAAGCCTGTCACTGACTTTGCAGAGATGTCTAAATTTAGGGCGCCGCCACGCGCAACGTTTCTGGCCCCCCACTGGGGCCACATTGGGCCCACATCGCCTCACCAACAAACGAATGGTGGGCGACAGAAAGAGACAAGAGGGAAGCGTGCCTCAGTGACAGCTTGCTTTACCGAAGTGAACAATGGAAGTATTGTTCGGTAGGGGATCTGGCATGACACCTTCTTTGCGCATTGCAGCATCTCGGGAGATCAACTTAGAAAATAGATTTCACTATGTGTGTGTGTAAAACATGCATATGGACGTCTGTGAAACACTGTCATTTTAAAGCTTTACTGAAAGACAATTCAACTTTAGTCACAACACAACTAAAGAAATGGACCACAAACACCCGTTTCATGAGTTAGAACTAGTACTAGTATTAGAGCTTGTATTAGAATTACTCTCATTGTTTTAACTAATCTTATTATATATGTACAGTGACAACATGCATCTTGAATTAACTAGTAAACATCCCAGATTGTCTTAGTCATTATTACTAGTTTAGTACTAGTACTAGTACTAGAACTGACTAGTATTAGAGCCTACATTATGTCTTGTTCGTTTAACTTGTTGTATCTGTACAATGACAATAAGCATCTTAAATATTAGTCTTTCTCATTAGTATTAGTATTACAATTGACTAGTATTGAAGCTCATGTTAGAACTAATCTCATTGTTTTAACTAATCGTGTTGTATTTGTACAATGACAATAAGCATCTTAAATATTAGTCTTTCTCATTAGTATTAGTATTACAATTGACTAGTATTGAAGCTCATGTTAGAACTAATCTCATTTAACTAATCGTGTTGTATTTGTACAATGACAATATTCATCTTCTTTAAGTTTACTAGCAGAGATCAAATTACAGTACATAAAAAGATCCCATATTGTCTTTGTCACTGATATTAGTATTAGAACTAACTAGTACTGGTGCTCATATTGGACCTAATCTTGTTGTATTTGTACAATTACAATAAGCATCTGACTTGGCTTGACTAGTAAAGATCAAATTATGTATAAAGATCCCAAATTGTCTTTCGTCACTGGCACTAATATTAGATAACTAGTAACTAGTATTAGAGCTTGTGTCTTGTTGTTTTAACTAGTCTTCTTGTATTTGTACAATGACGATAAGAATCTGTTCTGACTTTACTAGTGAAGATCAAATTTAGTATGAAAATCCATTGTCTTTGTCATTACTAGTAGTAGAACTAACTAGTAACATCTAACTAACATTGTCTGTATTTGTACAGTGACAAGAAGCCATGTTTTTAATAGTAAAGATCAGATCATGTATGAAGATCTGAGACTGCCTTTTTCATTAGTGCTAGTATTAGACCTTGTTGTTTTAGAAGCAGTCTTTACTAGTCTTGTTGTTTTAACTAATCTTTCTGTGTTAGTACAATCACAATAAGCATCTATATCTTATCACCATGAGCATTGACTTTACTAGTAAATATCAAACTATCTATAAATATTCTAGAATCTAGGTGATGTTTCTCATTATTAGCACTAGTTTTAGTACTAGTATTAGAACTGACTAGTATTGGAAATTGTACTAGCACTAATCTATTTGTTTTAGTTAATGTGAATTTCAGCATTTACAGATACATTTTTAACATCAAAAGTTCTATCTGTGTACTAACACGGATATTATTAACTAACATGAATAATGGTTAATGCATGCTTTAAAAATATATTACTAATTGTTAGTTGATGTTAGTTCCATGCATGTAAACAAATGAGACTTTACTGTAAAGTGTTCACCTAAATTCTCATTTAACTAATTTTATAGCAGGTGTACAGTGGCAATAAAGTGATTAACTGGCTTTACTTGACTAGCAGAGATTAGGTTAGTCATGAAGATCTTCATGCAGTCTTGCATTTACATGCAAAGGTTGTTTCTGACCCTCGCTGGCTGATGACTAGTTAAGATCCCATTATGTATAAAGATCAGAGACTATTTATCTCAATTGTACTATTAGTAGAACTGACTAGTATTAGAGCTTGCCAGGCATCTGTCTTGACTTAACTAGTAAAGATCAATTCATGTTTAAAGACTGCAGATCATCTTTGTCATTAGTACTATAGTTTTAGTACTAGTATCAGAACTGACTAGTATTGTAACTCACATTAGAACTAATCTTTTTGTTTTAACTAATCTAGTTGTATTTGTGCAACAACAATATTCATCTGCCTTAAGTTTACTAGTTGAGATCGCATTATGTGTATAAATATCTGAGGGCTTTTTTTTTCTTTTCATTTGTACTAGCAGTAAAACTAACTAGTATTGCAGCTTGTATATGAACTAAGCTCATCTCTCATAATGTTAACTAATCTTATTTGTACAATAACAATATGCATTTGCACTAGTAAAAATCAGGTTATGGATGAAGATCACAGACTGCCTTTATCATTAGTACTAGTTTTAGTACTGACTAGTATTGGAGCACATATATTGTAGTTTTAACTAACCTTTTCGTATTTGTACAATGAAAGTAATCATAAAAATCTTAAAAAAGATTGTCTTATCTCATTACTACTAGTTTAGTACTAGTATTAGAACTGACTAGTGTTCAGTTAAATTAATTTGTTAACTAACAACTACAGCATGTATTAAGCTTTATGTCAATTCAATTTCAACATTTACCAATGCAGTTTAAGATCAAAAATTGTATTTGTGGACTAACATCAACATTATTAATTATTAACTAACATCAACAAAGGTTAATAAATGCTGCAAAGTTGCTCACTGTTAGTTGATGTTAGTTGCATGCATGTAAACATATGAGACCTTATTGTAAAGTGTTCCCCTAAATTCTCATTGAATTAAAGCAATTAACTAGCTTGACTAGACCAGTTTGGATTAAGTTAGTCATGAAGATCTTTATGCAGCCATATATTCACAGGTTGTTTCTGAGCCTTGTTTGCTGATGTCATTGCCGCAGGCTGCAGAGCATCTCTCTCTCTCTCTCTCTCTCTCTCTCTCTCTCTCTCTCTCTCTCTCTCTCTCTCTCTCTCTCTTTCTCTCTGCCCCCCCCCCCCCCCCAACGCTTTCTGCATGTTAGCCTTTGTGTCTTAATTGAGACCGCCACTCGCTTTAAAGAGCTCTTTAATACGTATTGAAGCAGGGCAAGTGCTGGAGGTTAAATAGACCTTAATACAGCCACTTAATCCGTTCATTACACTGGATCTCGGACTGGTCCAGGGGCCCGAGAGCGGGGCCATTAATTAACATAGCCTCTGGGCCCCTGTACTTAACATGAGGGGGAGGGCCGAACACAAGAGAGGGATGGAGAAGGTTAAAGCCAGGCGCGGATCCTCAGAGAACAGCGCATTGAAAGTGCTGGTGCCTCTTTCTGTTCAGCATTTGTTGTGCTTTCTGTTTGCTTTTCTGCTCCATTAGTTCGCTGAAGGAGAAGCGGGCCGAGCAGAAAGACTGGAGGTGGAAAATTAATGAAGGCCTGATTGAGGAGTTGGGGGAGAACATGGCGGGTTGATGTGGGTTTAACGAGGATTGTGAAATAATTGATCGCTTTAGTTCTGTTGGTATTGATGAGGTGGTTTCATGGTGAATGACAGTCCTGCATGGGATTTAGGACACAAAACTCAGCTCGGTCACAAATGCTGTGAAGATGTTTGGCCTAAAAGGAAATTTTATGGAAATTATCAGCTAAAATTCTTTAGGAGAAATAAAACATAAATAATTCATAGGCATAGTTGACAAATAGAAATAGCTAGGGTCTGTGAATGAAAATGAGCAGATGTGGGCCAAATTTGGCACATTGAATATTGTTCATGTGTTATTAATGTGTATTGTCCCTGATTAAACAAACAAATAAATAAAATAAAACACACAGTAAAAGAGCTATTGTTCAAGAAATCAATAAAAAGGTTATTTACACTGACTAGTAGGCCTATAGACGAAAACAAAATTAATTTGTATTTATTTATTTAGTTAGTTTTGCACATACATTTTAGCTATAACCACATATCACATATCAGTTGTTTTTATGTAAAGTTATTTAAACTGACCAAATCTTAATTAAACTTAACTAATTGTATTTATTTATTTGTTTGTTTGTTTTTAAATGTACATTTATTTGGTTATATACACAAGCACATATCATAGATTTCATAAAAGTTATTTACATAAACTGCAGACCCAAACTATAATAGAATGTACTTATTTATTTATAATTTTTCACACACACACACACACACACACACACACACACACACACACACACACACACACACACACACGTTGGTATATGTGGTTTATGGGGACTCTCCATAGGCGTAATGGTTTTTATTCTGTACCTAAACCTACCCCTCACAGGAACATTTGTGCATTTTTGGATTTTCAAAAAAACTCATTCTGAATGATTTGTAAGCCTTTTGAATTACGGGGACACTAAAAGAAATGTCCTCATAAATCACCTCCTCATTGTAATTCATACAAACACAAATTTGTATAACGACATGGTTATGACATAGGTTTTATGTCATAACCATGTCGTTATACAAATTTGTGTCCTCATAAACTACATAAACACGCTCAAACTCACACACACACACACACACACACACACACACACACACACACACACACACACACATCTATTTAGTCATGTAAATAGCACATATCATGTACTTAATTAGTAATGTACTTTTTAATATATTTTATATCATATTATTAATATAATTAATATTAATATTCAATATATATTATTATCTTTTTTATTTTATATGGTTTATGTTATCATATATGTTTTATGTTTTTTTTTTGCATGTTTATACTATATATATATATATATATATATATATATATATATATATATATATATACATATATATATACACACATACATACTTTTTTGTTAACAATTATTATTATTATTATTATTATATACATTAACTTTATTTAATCGTTTGATCATTTTTACCTTTGTAAACATATAAATTAAATATTCAGTCATATATCAGACCCGAAGTCAGAAGTTTTTTCAGATTAAAGTCACTTCTGAAGACTATATTAAAATAGTGTCTCAGACTATATTTAAGCCCCTGACAGCAGCCGGTGTGTGCTGCAGTTGTTTTGTTGTGCAGAGGTTGTGCAAACGTTCACTGGACGTCAATCAGCTGGTCCTATCTCATGTTTGTGCGTTTCTCTCTCTCTCTCTCTCTCTCTCTCTCTCTCTCTCTCTCTCTCTCTCACCTCCCTCCCCCCCCTCGGATCACTCCTCTCACTTTCTCTCACTGTATATTTTAGCACTTTCTCTTAAGACTCGACTCGCTTTAACAAACACGGCCAAAAATCCAGACGACTCGCGCAGAGAATTCTCTCTCTCCCTGTCGTTCAGAGCGGGCGAGTTGGAAGACACTCTCTTATCAGAGGAATTTCGCACTGTATTTTTAATATGTATCTTTTAACACCTGTAAATGTTGTGTGTGATATTCTGGGTAACGAGTGTGTGTGTGTGTGTGTGTGTGTGTGTGTGTGTGTGTGTGTGTGTGCATGGTAATGTATTCTCAAAAGGGGGAAGTCTGTGTATGCATAAATGCATCATGGAAATGTAGCGGCGCTCTATACGTGTCATGCGTTTGCGTGTTTCAGAGTTCTGCGCTCGACACCCGAGAGCCGGAGACATGTTTAGACAGCCTCGTTAGTCTTATTAATTAACTTTCTATTGAGAAACCAAGCCTCCAATGAACAAAACTAACACCGACTTACAGAACGTGCAACTACGTCTGTGACATCTCAAGCTTTTCTGTTTTTGAAGATGATCTTTGCAATCTGTGCATGGATTCATCTTGATGCATAATTATCGGCGGTATTTCAGAAACTGGGTCATTCTGAGGAAGTGACAGCTTTTCAGTTCATTTTAACGTTTTACATTCATGCATTTGGCAGATGCTTTAATGCAAAGTGACTTTCATTGCAGTCAAGATTTTAGTTTGATGCATTTCCTGAGAATCAAACCCGTGACCTTGGCATTGCAAGTGTTGCATTGCAACTTTTAAAAAAGCATTTTTATTCCCACCTCTGAGTCAATGGCTCTGATATTTAATGCCTATAAACACTGACAAACCACCACAGAGAGACAAATCCCTCGGTATTCAGGTTTTCTACAGAATTTGTCCACAATGGTTGCACAATGGGTGCAACCTTAAATCGTACATTATTATTGGAAAAATATTACCAGTTTAATATATTTCTCTTTCATAAACTTGAATATTCAGAATGTTAGTGTTTTAAGTGCAGAAATGACAAGAAGAGAACACACTCTTTAAAATAAAGCCCCTAAAGAGCCTTTCAGTGAACATTTGTTAAAAAAAGAACCATTTTTTTCTTTAGCGTGAAGAACATTTTAATTATCTAAAGAGCCTTTTTTCCACTATAAAGAATCTTTTGTGGAATGATTCCATGGATGTTAAAGGTTCTACAAAGAACCATCGATGTCAGCGAAGACCCTTTATTTTTAAGAGTGTATCATTGCATCACATTATTTACACTCAATATTCCTGTGATTTTTGCCAAGAGCAATAGTGTTTCAATTAAAAAAAATGATCGGATCTGATTTTTTCCCCCATGAAAAAAGTATAATGACAAATATAGTAAATGTTTTTTTGTTTGTTTGTTTTTGGAGTCAAAACTATAGAAGCCTGTTTTTGCAATGGGATAAAAATACATTTATTTGTGACTTTTTACCTTGAAATTCAGACTTATTTCTTGCAATTCTTTGAAAAAGTTAGATCTAAACTCAGAATTGTGAGATGTCAATACTTTTGTAAACAAAATTCTAAATCTCACATTTATTTTCTTCTTAAAATTGTGAATTTATACCTTTTATAGTTTATATCTTGCAACTGTTTTTTTTCTTAGAATTGAATGAAATTAACAGAAATGTGAGATAAAAGATATAAAATTAGATTTTGTTTCCTCAGAATTATTTCAGAATTGCAAGAAAAAAAAAAAATATATATATATATATATATATATATATGTATATGTATCTCTGTAATTGTGTGGTGAAAACAAGCCTCCGTGCAAAACATGTATTTTCACCTCATAGTCCAGAATATAAATGATAAATGCTAATAAATAGAAAGTCTGTGCTGGGTGTGTGTTTCAAATCTATTCAGGGAGGATTTTTTCAATTAATTCCTATCAAATTTCACATGTTTGTGTAATTGTGTGCTGCAAAAAAGCACATCTTGCGTGTGTGTGTGTGTGTGTGGGCACAGACAGTCACACGCAGCCTTCAGATGTTGTAAGAACACAGTAATTAAGGTTCACCGTGATAACGAGTTCAACTCGTTACAGAAACACATCCAGCGTTAGACGCTGCCCAAAATCAGCCCAATTATTACCCGCGCACCAGACACAAACACACAAAAACACAACAATATTCACAATCGCTAATGTGTCAATGGATGGTTTGAGATATGAGGTATTAGTTTTGAGTTTCTCTCTCTCACACACACACACACACACACACACACACACACACTCTTCCTTTGTTCTGCTCTACATGCCCAGACAGATTCCTCTCTATCGATCAGTGTGTGTGTGTGTGGATCAATTGCAGCGATCGATGTGTGATATGAGTGTGTGTGAGATTTTCACCTCCACATGTTTGAACAGAGATGCGCTTGTTACCGCGGTGACTGTCTCTCTCACCTCTCCGTCCACCATCACATCCATCCAGCCGGCGTTTTATCTGCACACGCTCTCAGACGGATGTGTTAATACATACGGTGTCTTATTTTCTCACTCCAGTGGGAAGAGGCCATGCGTGTGTGTGTGAGAGAGACAGGGGTCAAATCTGGGGCAGGGGGCACAAGTTCATGTTTGTGGGGGCGGGGGTCCGTCTCTCAGGACCTCAGGGGGACGTTTAGCTGTGATTGGCTGATGTCACGAGCGCCACTTTCTGCTCTTTAGCTCCAGCTGAGCAAACCAGCGGCTCGGCGACCCGTCACACTCTCACGTCAAACTCTGCTCTTCACTTTAGGAGCTGAGCTTTAGGAAATATAGGCATTCTGTTTTGCTTCTTTCTTTGCTGTATAGTTCTTTGTGGCAAGCAGTACAGTTTTATTTTATTTTTTATTTTTTTTTCATTATTATCTCTTTATTTTATTTTATGAATAAATTAATTTACTCATTTATTCATTATACAATTAATGATTTATAAATAACAAAAAAAATATTTATTTATTCATATGTATTTATGTCAGTTCTCTATGGTAAACAAGACTATTTAAAAAAAATGATTTATCTATTTAATTATTTATTTTTTAAATAAAATGTTTATGTTAATATTTTATCACTATTTTAAAATTATTTTTATTTATTTATGTTGATTATTTTTATTTTATTATTTTTACTTTTATTTCTTTTTAGTTTTTATGTATTTCAGTTTCCTTTGGTAAATCATACAATTTATCTATTAATGAATTTTTTGTTTATTATATTTATATATTATTTATTTTGTTTATTTTAGTTCAGTTTATTTCATTAAAGCGGTTTTTATTATTATTTTTTTATTGAAATAAGTGATTTTTCTATTTTTCAGCCCTACAGTTCACAAAAACAAAACAGTTCCTAAATACAAACGTTTATTTTCTTCCATTTTCATTATTTATTTATTTGTTTGAATTATTAAAATAAGTTATTTGTTTATTTAAATTATAAAAAATATTTGACTTTATTTATTCATTAAAATAAGTAGTGTTTTATTTCAATATTATTTGGTTTGTTTTATTTTTATGTTTATTCTTATCTTATCCAGAGCCAGCGGTAGATTTACAGCTGGATGTATTACTGTCAATATTTAGCGTGTGCATGGAAATGTGTGTTTAGCTGTGAAAACACCACAGACCACCGCAGCAGATCTGATCTCGCTGTTTCTCGTCTCTGCGTCTCACACACACAGGTGAGTGTGATCACAATGAGCCTTCGAGGAGCCTTCATGTCACAGCATCAGGACCGCAGCATCACGGCTGACAGCGACGGCTCTCCTAGCAGCTCCAGGAAAGGTTAGATGGATCAGACGGGGTGAGAGTTTCCAGTCAGAGAACGAGACAGACAGGACAAGTATGGCTCACAGCCAAAGAGTCGCATGTGCACTACATTCCTCAATTTCCTTTCTTACAGTTTCCTCTTCCTCTTTCAGATGAGAGAGAGAAAGAGAGAGAGATTAAAACACACACACACACACACACACACACACACACACACACACACACACACACAGACAGACTGATCACATGACCTCAGACCAGTGAAGGTGAACATCAATCTGAAAGCACTTGACATTGAGAGACACAAGGTTAGAACACACACACACACACACACACACACACACACACACACCTCCCGTATAAGGTGTGTCTGTCACGCTGTGGGTCACTCATCTGTACAGACAACAGATGCTTCATTTGAACGTCCACCTGTAACCCTGTAACACTCTCTCTCTCTCTCTCTCTCTCTCTTTCTCTCTCACACACAAGTTCAAGTTCAAGTTGCTTTATTGGCATGACATTTGAGTTACAGTATTGCCAAAGCATTTAGGTACAGAATAAAATATAAAATATGATTACACCATCAAAGAGACAATAAATGCAAAAAAAAATAGATCAATACAATAAAAATAACAGCAGATAATATTTCTAAAATTAATAATAGTAATTATATACAATTAAGAATATCAAATAAAACATATCACTCACTCTCTCTCTCTCTCTCTCTCTCACACACACACACACACACACACACTCTCTCTCTCTCTTTCACACACTCTCTCTCTCAAACACACACACACACACACACTCTCTCTCTCTCTCTCTCTTTCACACACTCTCTCTCTCAAACACACACACACACACACACACTCTCTCTCTCTCACACACACACACACACACACTCTCTCTCTCTCTCTCTCATTCACACACTCTCTCTCTCAAACACACACACACACACACACACACACACACACACACACACACACACACACACACACTCTCTCTCTCACTTACTCACACACACACACACACACACACACACACACACACACACACACACACACACTCTCTCTCTCACTCACTCACTCACACACACACACACACACACACATTCAAACTCTGTCACACACACACAAACACACACACACATTCACACTCTCTGTCACACACTCTCTCACACACACACAGTCTGGACAGCTATCCTTGTAGGAACTCTCCATAGGCGTAATTGTTTTTATACTGTACAAACTGTATTTTCTACTGCCCTACACCTAAACCTACCCCTCACAGGAAACTTTCTGCATTTTTACTTTCTCAGAAAACTAATTTTGTATGATTTTGTTCCCATGGGGACCTCAATTTAGGTTCCCACAGTGACACGAGTCCCCATGAGTCTCTGTGTATTCAGGTTTAAGTCCCCACCAGGATATAAAAACCCTTTATACACACACAGACACACACACACACACACACACACACACACACACACACACACACACACACGTTTACTCAGCTCTTCCATAAATGTCTATTGTTTCTGTGTAAAACTAATTGTCATACAGACTACAAGTGCTCAAACCCAAGACTACAACTGAAAAGTGTCTGTTTGTGACCTTCAACCCCCAGGACTACAGAGCTGCTGACCTCTGACCCCACTTCACACGGCTAATGTGGCGTTTAGCAGCTCTGAGAGACGTAACAATATCAGCTTCAACTGGTTCTACACTAGGGTGTTATGGGTGGTTATTAGGATATTCTGGGTGGTTGCTAAGTTGTTTTGGGTGGTTACTAGGTTGTTGTGGTTGCTTAAGGTATTGGGTCATTCCTATGATGCTCTGGGTCATTGCTAGGGTGTTGCTAGGATGTTTTGGGTGGTTGCTAGGGTATTCTGGGGTTGTTTGTAGGGTGTTTGGATATTTATTTATTTAAGGTATTATTCTGTTAAGATTTTAATGTGTGTACGTATTTTTATTTATTTATTTTAAATGATTGCAATTATTTTATTGTATCCAGAGCTAGGGTGTTGTTAGGATGTTTTGAGTGTTTACTGTGATATTCTGGGTGGTTGCTAAGTTGATTTGGGTGATTACCAGGTTATTGTGGTTGCTTACTAGAATTTTGGGTGGTTACTATGATGGTCAAGGTCATTGCTGAGTTGTTGCTACGAGGTTTTTGGTGGTTGCTAGGATGCTTTGGGTGGTTGCTAGGGTATTCGGGAAGATTCCTATGGTGTTTGGGTGATTCCAAGGGTATTGTGGTTGCTTACTAGTGTTTTGGGTGGTAATTACGATGATCTAGGTAATTGCTAGGGTGTTGCTAGGATGTTTTTGGTGGTTTCTAGGGAGTTTAGTGTGATTGCTGTGATATTCTGGGTGGTTAATAGGGTGATTTGGGTTGCTAGAGTGTTTTGGCTGGCTTCAAACTGGTTGCTAGGATGTTTTAGGATTTGTTATGGTTGCTACAGTGTTTTGGGTGGTTCCCATAACAGTTTGGTAGTTGGTTGAGTGTTTTGGGTAGTTACCTGGGTAGAGTGGTTGCTGGGCTGTTTTGGTGTCTGCAGTGTTGTTTGTTTTAGGTGGTTTCTAAGTGGTTGCTATGGTGTTTTGGTGTTTGTTTTAGATTGTTTCTAGGTGGTTGCTAGGGTGTTTGGGGTGGTTGATGTGGTGTTTGTTTTAGATGGTTTCTAGGTGTTTGCTATGGTGTATGTTTTATATGGTTTGTAGCTGGTTGCTAGTGTGTTTTTGGCTGGTTAATATGGTGTTTTGGGTAATTGATATATTGTTTATTTTAAATAGGTTTCTAGGTGGTTGCTGGGGTGTTTTGGGGTGGTTGCTATGGTGTTTGTTTTAGATGGTTCCTGGGTGGTTGCTGGGGTGTTTTTTGGCGGTTGCTGTGGTGTTTGTTTTAGATGGTTACTGTGTGGTTGCTGGGGTGTTTTTGGGTGGCTGCTAGGGTGTTTTGGGGGATTGCTATGGAGTTTATTTTAGATGGTTTCTAGGTAGCTGCCATGGTTTTTGGTGTTTGTTTTAGATGGTTTCTATGTGGTTACTAGGGTGTTTGGGTTGGTTGCTATGGTGTTTGTTTTAGATGGTTTCTATGTGATTGCTAAGGTGTTTTGGGTGGTTGCTATGGTGTTTGATTTAGATGGTTTCTAGATGGTTGCTGGGGTGTTTTGGGTGGTTGCTATGGTGTTTGTTTTAAATTGGTTTCTAGGTGGTTGCTGGGGTGTTTTGGGTGGTTGCTATGGTGTTTGTTTTAAATTGGTTTCTAGGTGGTTGCTGGGGTGTTTTGGGGTGGTTGCTATGGTGTTTGTTTTAGATGGTTCCTAGGTAGTTGCTGGGGTGTTTTTTGGCGGTTGCTGTGGTGTTTGTTTTAGATGATTTCTGGGTGGTTGCTATGGTGTTTGATTTAGATGGTTTCTAGATGGTTGCTGGGGTGTTTTAGCTGGTTGCTATGGTGTTTGTTTTAGTTGGTTTCTAGATGTTTGCTGGGCGGGGGTGGGGGGGGGGGTTGGGTGGTTGCTAGGGTGTTTTGGGTGGTTGCTATGGTGCTTGTTTTAGATGGTTCCTAGGTAGTTGCTGGGGTGTTTTTTGGCGGTTGCTGTGGTGTTTGTTTTAGATGATTTCTGGGTGGTTGCTATGGTGTTTGATTTAGATGGTTTCTAGATGGTTGCTGGGGTGTTTTGGGTGGTTGCTATGGTGTTTGTTTTAGATGATTTCTGGGTGGTTGCTATGGTGGTTGATTTAGATGGTTTCTAGATGGTTGCTAGGGTGTTTTAGCTGGTTGCTATGGTGTTTGTTTTAGTTGGTTTCTAGATGTTTGCTAGGCGGGGGGGTTGGGGGGGTTGGGTGGTTGCTAGGGTGTTTTGGGTGGTTGCTATGGTGCTTGTTTTAGATGGTTTCTAGGTGGTTGCTAGGATGTTTTTGTAGATTAAAGTCCACACTCAGGTCTTCTGACCTGACCAACAATACAAACTAAACAAAAGGCCAAAGAATATGAACAGAATGGAACAGAGGTAATTCGCTCTTCCTTCCCCTCCAAACGGTGTCATATTTGGAGTGTTTGTAGTATCTGCTCTTCTGTCTGCTGGCGTCTCTCAGGGTGGCCTGATCTGCCCTACAGAGATGCATATGATTAGCTGGACCATTGGGCAGCTCGGCCAAGGTGCCACCCTGTGCCTTCGGCTGGCATCGACAGGGCAAGGGCAAGGGCGAAGGAGCTGTGCCAATGTGAACCTGCAGCCGATGGCATCATGCCTGGCCGAGCCCAGCGGATGCTCATCGCTCGCTCCTGATCCTCATATCATTACATTTGTGTGCGGCCGAAGATTCTGCACACAACAGATTGAGGACAAATCAGGATTTTGAATCACGAGAGTCTAGAAATTAACAGATCTGTGTTTTTATTTGTCACAGTGTTAGTGACAGACGTGTTTTATATATCCGTTTAAAGCACTGATAGATGATGCAGAACAAACCCACTCGCAGCCTTCACCACGGTAAGAGGTTTTAAAAGTTTTCAGTTCAGGTTAAGCACTTTTAACCATAGTTAAGTGACTGATTTGTTTTTGAAAAATACTGCAACAGTAAAATCGTGAAAAACACCCATTTTTTGTTTTTAATAAACAATGAAATATTATTTTTTAACAACAGTCAAATATATATTAACAATAATCACAATAAATATTTCTTAGTATTTAGTGGGCCTTCTCAGCTATTTTTCATCACATCAGATACTTTTATCTTATTTTAGCTGTTTTAAATTGGCTGTTTTACATCATGTGGCTCATCCAATAATATTTTAACACCAGGACTTTGCATTTTATGAATATTTATGAACATATAAATTCTAGATTATGCCACAAATATTTCAGTGCCGTTTATGAATCTTAATGAATCTGAGTCTGGAGTTCGGTGGATTTTATAGAAAAATATTCCAATGCATATCGTCTGGTATAAACATTATAGTCTTTTAAAATAGTTTTAATTAAAAATAAGAATACTTAAATTAAAGGCCTCACAAAATAAATGCTTTTAAACGTTTATGAACTTATTAAGGTCTTTATTTTACTAAAAAAAAAAAAAAATAGAGACAAAATACAAAAATAACAATTAAAATCTCTTATTTTAATTAAAATAATAATTAAATAGATATGAATACAAATAATAATTAATTAAAAAAAACTTAACATAATCTAATTTATTTAATTTATTTTCATTCAAAATATAATAAAGGCTTTTAAGTCTATGAAAATTAAAAATGCTTCATTTTAAATAAAAGTTATAATAATTAGAATAATAGAAAAATAAAAGACTTTTTAATGTTTAAAACATTATTATAAGACACAATAAAAAATAATAAACAAAATTACAAAGCTTTTTAAATTAAAATCATAATTAAAAAAAAAAATTAAAAGATTATTAAATAAAAGTTTACAAGATTTTTTGAATATTTTTGCATATATGAGTTTTTCAAATGTTGATTGGATTATGTGTCTCGATTTCTAGCAGAATAACCTGAAATAATAAATAGTAAACTGAGGTCTATAACACAGAGGATGCTGATATGAACTGTGATTCATGTACATGTACCAGTGGATTTGTGGAGGTAAACGTACCTGTGAGAGTGAGAGCAGTGGTGCTGGAGGCACACACACACACACACACACACACACACACACACACACACACACACACTGCTGTCAGAGGGAGTGTAAGACAGAGCGAAAACGCTGTTCTTCTACAGGACTGCGTTTCTTCACACCTTCCGCTCGAGCTCCGCGTGCTGCATCTGTTTTCTCTTTCAGAACGAAATACGTCACGGTTTGTCTTTAAAACAGTGTTGCTTAATTAATACGACTGAAAGCAAGCGCAGCAAATGTTTCACAGCGCATCAAAGAATAATCAACCTCATCTGACTCCTGAATATTCAGATCGGGATGATGACAAATCACTTCTAGTCTTCGTCACTGTCAGCGTTAGTTAGTATGGCTGAATATATATGAATGCATCTGTTCCTTTGTTATTTATACAGTCTAATCAACTTTTCTAATTTAACTTTATGGCGGTGTTTGAAAAAGCTGAGGAGTGTTTTCAGTCACACAAAGTGTCTGTTCGTGACCTATAGCCTGCTGACCTCTGACCCCTCTTCACACGGCTGATGTGGCTTTTAGCAGCTCTGAGAGACGTGAGGATGCTGTGAGCTGACGTTTGCTCTGTTGAGCTGCTTTACATTATGATGCAACATTGACTGATGTTTCATCTTCTGAACATGATGCTAGGATCATGTGGCTGCTAAGGAGTTGTGAGGATGTATTGGGTGGTTATTAGGAGAGTTTTTAGCGAGATGAACATTTAAAAACTGTAAACTGTAGTTCTCTTCTTAAATATGAAGAGCTCAAGCAACCGATTAATGAGTTTAATTTAATTAATTTCCCAAAAAGCGGTAACACTTAATTTTGACGTGTCCTTGTTATGCATGTTACATGTGCTCACTATTATAATAGCAATAAATTGTGCATAGTTACATGCAAGTAATCCTAAACCAAACCTTAATCCTAACCCTAAGCACACAGTAAGTACATGTAGTTAATTAATATTACTTAATTACTTCAATGTATAATTACACTGTAACAAGGACACCTTAAAATAAAGTGTAACCCAAAAAGCTTATGGTTGTAATTATAATATACCATAAGTCCGACATCGAAGTGTATTGCAGTTTTTGTCTCTTCTGAAGATTCATTCACTTGTTTGCCAATGAACCACAATGTACCATTTTGCTCAGTTTTTTTTAATGTTCGTCTGATCTCATTTTGTAAGTGACTTTTCTTTCTGTTTTAAAAATGCTTTCTTTGGATTGTTTGATTGTCCAAAAGAGAATATATTATTATTAAGAATATATTATTATGAAGGTGTTCTCCTCTGCCATTAGGGTCAATCTCACCTTAGAGTGCCTTTCAACCCTCACAATACTCAAAAATTTGCTTTATGTCATATCATAAAAAGTAGACACTGAAGTACTATTGAAGCATATTAGCTGAGCTCCCACACATTTTTTTTGATAATTATGGGCCATTATTCGAAGCATAAACCATGAGATATGTCCACCCTGTCATGGACATATATATTACCGTTAAATACGTTTTCATTGCAAAATTGAGATGCTAATTATATTTTCTGAAAGGTATGATGTCCCTTTCCTAAACAGGGTTATTTGTTTGCTTTCAAATGATAAATACATTTAAAAAAAAAAGATGTTCATGTACATTCATGTAAACCATGTGTTTTTAAAGAAACTTGTATAATTCGCACATGTATTTTTTCTTATTTGGAGAAAACTGTGATATTTGGATGCAGTTTTTTGTTCGCATGTTATTACCCCCATACCTAGCTATTGAACAAACTGTATTATATAGATATGATTTCATTATTATTTAAAATATTACTGTAAAACATCAAATTAGGATGGACCAGCACATGACGGGGTGGACACATAATGCAGAACACACAAAGCATGACAAAACATGACAATGAAACATTTATTCAACTTCAAAAAAAATTTAATAATAATAATAAAATTATATCCTCAATCACATTGATATGTGTTCATGAGTATGTCCACCCTATCGAGTGAACCTTTTGGAACATTGACAGGGTGGACATTTTGAGCTTCAATTAGCATATTAGCTTACAACAAAATGTGACTACCTAAATATTTAGTCTGGTTGTTGAAGAGATTTTGGTATATTTAAACGTACATATTTTGAAAATACTGTATTCTAATCATTTCTGGTATATTTTATTTTTTATTTTTTTGTCCGACAGGGTGGACGTGTTAAACTTTGGCAAAGTAAGCAAGCAAACTCAGACGAAGAAAATTTGTCAGTTGAAAAGTCACCAACATACTCACCTCAGCCGTTGAAATTTGTATCATGATTTCGGATCGTGAATCTTTCATTTGCGGAAATGATTCGCAAACACGTTTTGAAGTTCCGCTCTGACTTCCGCTCTGAATCAAATGATTCGTGATACGCAAAGTTCTGATCAACTGATTTGGGAACCCTATCTGAAGTCTCGTTCACGATACATGATTTGAAGTCCCGATCTGAATCAATTAATTTGCAATGCACTTTGAAACAGTGAATCATTTTGCAATACAATGGCTTAACTGATTCTGAGTTTCGAAAAGCTCCATTTCAGCCATCACTACGTGCTTTTTTAAATCATTACAAGCAATGCTGAAACTCAAAAATGGCTCTATATATCTGTTTTTTTTTTTTTTGCTAGTGAATCACTTGAACTGAATGATGGGAGTCATGAATCAATCGGAGTGGTTCCAGCGTAAATGACTCACACAATTGAATCGGTTCCTCCGCTTTTAGTGGCTTCAGTCAAGTTTACACAACACTGTCAGTACTAATGTTAGCTTAGCTTATTAAACTTTAACTGCAATAAGTGAAAAAAGTTTTATGTTTATAAATAAAATATCAATATTTCCATTCCAAAGATAATATCCAACACAAATCTATGAACATATTAAGGTGAGGTAACTGGTTTACTGCTAACTAGTGAAACACTCCATTAATATGATGATATGCAGCTCAAAATACATGTTAGATGGAAACATTGTACCAACTACTATTGAGTTTGTAGTTTAATTCACTTTATTTGAAATAGTTTGAGCTGCAGTTCAGTTTCTGACAGTTCAATAGGAAATCAGCTGAAAGCATTCAGTCGTCTCATACCATTGAAGTCAATGTTAGATTATCAGTATACATTATTATAAATATTAGATAAATGATTTTTGTATGTGATTGTATTCGTCTGTATAGAGTGATAGTCGGTGTAAAAAGAGCAAAGGGAAGAAGCAGATAAACACAAAACAGCAGAACAACATAAAGTTAAAGAGGGTAAACTTTATCATTCAGCTGAACTGTGCTCGTATGTTTCAAACACTTTGGCTTTTATTGTGTCCCTGCAGCACAAAAGCAGTCATCAGTAGCACAGGTATATTTGTAGAAATAGCCAACAAAACATTGTATGTACACGTGTGTGTGTGTGTATACTTCTTTATGCTACATTGTAAGGACCAAATGTCCCCACAAGGAGAGTAAAACCTGAAATTTTACACTGTGGGGTCCGGCCTGCAGTTCCCACGAGGAAAAAATATTATTAAAAATAGTAAATAATGTCTATCTGAAAGTGTAACAATGCAAACAGGTTTTAGGGTTAGGGTTGGGTTAGGGGATAAAAAATATTGTTTGGTCTGTATAAAAGTAATAGAAGTCTATGGAAAGTCCCCACAATTCACAGAGACACACACACACACACACACACACACAGAAAGAGAGAGAGACCTGCTTAGAAACGTGATGGAGAGACAGACAAACAGAGAGAGAGAGAGAGAGAGAGAGAGAGAGAGAGAGAGAGAGAGAGAGGTGGGGGGTGGGGGGTCTTCTGCCTGGTTAATCATAATGTAGTTTTAATTAAAAACTCTGTGTCAAAGGGTTTAGCTCAGAGATCAGAGCCAGATTGCAGCACAGCAGCAGATCACCGAGAGCACACACACACACACACACACACACACACACACACACACACACTCACAGGCGTGTATTAAACATGTGTGTGTGTGTGTGGAGGGACAGCTTGTCATGTTGATCAGGTCTCGGTGTGAACGAGGTATCAGGGAAGGACATCAGGCCAGTTCCTTTGGATTATTCTCTCTGTCCCGTGTGCTTGTTGAGGAGCGTTTGCCGGTGTGTGTGGTTAGTTACTGTGAAAGCAGCTCTGGGGTGTGTGTGTGTATGTGTGTGTGTGTGTGTGTGTGTGTGTGTGTGTGTGTGTGTGTGTGTGTGTGTGTGTGTGTGTGTGTGTGTGTGTGTATGTGTTTTCCAATAACTAATATTAAACTCAAGAGTACATTTATACAGTATAATACTGTATATACTGTATATATGAAGAATGCGCAATGTGTGTGAGTGTGTGTGCATGCGTGAGCGTGTGCGTGTACGTGTGTGTGTGATGGGTCTCCTGCTATCCTGTGTGTAGAGCTGCTCAGCACAGAAGATGTGAGCTCTGTTTCAAGCCCTACATAGGTTTCTACATAGACAGCACCCTTCTAAGGGATCATCCTCACTGAAATGGAACTTTATGACTGATTTGGAACACTTATTAGTCTGTGTGGTGCATGAGATTTGAAAATTATTTAGTAGTCCAATTTTAAAATACTTAAATATTTAAAATATAAAATATTAAAATATGTTGTTATTTTGATGTTGAATTAAATATATTCATAGATTTCTATTTAGTATTTTTTTATTTATAGATGTGTGTTGTGTTTTTGTTTTGTTATTAAATTAAATATACAGTTCTATTTATTATTTTTTTATTTATAGATTTTCATTTTAATTTGTTATTGAATTAAGTATATTTATGCATATCTATTTATAATTGTTATTTATAGAATTTTATTTTATTTCTATTTTGGTATGCATACACTTACTCATTTTTTATTTATATATTTTTCTTTTATATTTTGGTATTACATAAAATTATATTTTAACATTTCTATTTTTAATTATAGATTTTTGTGTTATTTTTATTTTGGCATTTAATTAATATATGTACAGTTCTGTTTATTAACCTTTTTAGATTTCTTCTTATTTTGGCATTGAATCAAATCTGTTTATACATATCTATTTATTCTAATTTCTATTTAGAGATTATAAATTAAAATTATTTCACTTCAGCTTCATCCATGTTAGATTCCATACTACATTTGTTTGTTATAGAGCTGCAGTGTGTGTTGTGTTAATGCTGTTCAGTAGTCAGGCTCCTCCATCTCTCTCTCTCTCTCTCTCTCTCTTTCTCTCTCTCTAGGGTTGTTGACCTTTAAGCAGGGGGCAAAGGCTTTGCTCCTGGGGCTTGAGACATCAGAGAGAGAGAGAGAGGTGAGAGACCATAAAGACCTCCTCATGAAGTCAAACATGCATTTGATTTGTGCCCTGCAGGTGTGCAGAAGCCATGATGCTCAGCACTGGGACGAAGCTCCAGGAGCTGCCCATCAGAGCAGATGATGTCCAGACAGGTACAAGACCTGCAAGGTCATCGCTAACCCTGACAGGTTTCCTGAAAACCACCCTCGTCTGCTATTGGTCGGTCATACAGATAGCCCCGCCCCCGAACTAACATGATTGGTTGACTCAGAAGTTGAAAGATATTTTTTTTAAAAAAACTAAAACTAACAATGATTGACTTAGTGACTCATTATAAACACTGAACTGAAACTTCTGAACTAAACTATTAAAAACATGTTAACTGAAATCAAATTATTTGCTAATTAGAAATGTTTTCTTTGGTTAATTAACTCAATTAATTTAAAGCATTAAAATGAATAAACAAAAATGATCTAAAACTAAAACGGAAATAAAAATAAACTCAAAGATGCAGTCCGTAAGTTTTTCCTCTTTGTCACCATCTCTGTTTGAAAACTTGGAATTGCAGCTGTGTGTGGAATTATCTTCCTTGCATGGGTTGTGCACCAGCATGGATGAATCTGATGTTTTGAGGAATATGTGTTTCAGTCAGTCACCGCACGGTGTGGATATTTACTGTACTTCGCAATCACAGATTCTAGTCTACGTCTTGGAATATATGACTCAAATAAGAATTTTCACCGGATATTGTCATCTGAACAAGCAAGTAACAAGTCTGCCATAATTGTTCTGACCAACTGAAGAAAAAAGCATTACAATACATTGCGCTACCAGTGGTGATTTAATCTAAATGACCTCATATCACATCAAACCATGCAATTTATAATTATTGTTATACTTTATTCTCAAATTATTAATGTTAACAACATCACCACTTGAATTTCACATAAAGAAATTATTTTAACCCAAAAAGCAAACTATGCTCCCTTCAAACTGGTTTTCTTTAAAATACAAATCTTGTGTAATCCCAGGCTATCTGTAATCAGAAGCACATTTAAATCTGAAATCTAATTTAATATCATTCACATGTGTTTCATAAACACCATCAAAATGATACATTTAATTATTCCAGCTTCTGTGAGAAAAGGCTTTAAACGATCCGTCACCTGCAGGATCCTCACATGCGATAGATAGCCTAGTAGCTGGGACAACTTCTTTATGTTTACAGACGTGACATAATGACGCAGCGCCATGCTTGAATTTCCTGCGAAAACCTACCTGTACCACTCAAATTAGAAAACATTATTATAAACTAACCGTTGTGAATCAGGCTAAAGTAAGGCGATAGTCTTGAACACTGGCTGGTTATGAACTCAGATATTAATTTCGGATCATTTTTAACCAAAAAAAAAATGCTGACTGCAGCTTATAGCAAGTAGTATTAAAAAATATAAGTGTTTACTAGTAAGAATTAAACTAAAATTACAGATCAAAATGGAAAATAGAAAAGTGAAAGCTAATTCTAAATTATAATTAAAAACAACAAACTGGAAATAAATAAAAACTGACTTAGAAATAAAATAAAAAACAAAACTAATTAGTAAATATTAAAAATAAAAGCTAATTTAGAATAATAAATAAAATTAATAACTGGAAATTAATAAAAACTAAAACTGAACTAAAAAATAAACCTAAGTAGTTTTATATATGTATATATACATATATACAGGTGCATCTCAATAAATTAGAATGTCGTGGAAAAGTTCATTTATTTCAGTAATTCAACTCAAATTGTGAAACTTGTGTATTAAATAAATTCAATGCACACAGACTGAAGAAGTATAAGTCTTTGGTTCTTTTAATTGTGATGATTTTGGCTCACATTTAACAGAAACCCACCAATCTCAACAAATTAGAATATGGTGACATGCCAATCAGCTGATCAACTCAAAACACTGCAAAGGTTTCCTGAGCCTTCAAAATGGTCTCTCAGTTTGGTTCACTAGGCTACACAATCACGGGGAAGATTGATGATCTGACAGTTGTCCAGAAGACAATCATTGACACCCTTCACAAAGAGGGTAAGCCACAAACATTCATTGCCACAGAAGCTGGCTGTTCACAGAGTGCTGTATCCAAGCATGTTAACAGAAAGTTGAGTGGAAGGGAAAAGTGTGGAAGAAAAAGGTTCACAACCAACCGAGGGAACCGCAGCCTTATGAGGATTGTCAAGCAAAATCGATTCAAGAATTTGAGTGAACTTCACCAGGAATGGACTGAGGCTGGGGTCAAGGCATCAAGAGCCACCACACACAGACATTGTTAATCCACTCCTGAGGCGTCTTACCTGGGCTAAGGAGAAGAAGAACTGGACTGTTGCCATTGGTCCAAAGTCTTCTTTTCAGATGAGAGCAAGTTTTGTATTTCATTTGGAAACCAAGGTCCTAAAGTCTGGAGGAAGGGTGGAGAAGCTCATAGCCCAAGTTGCTTGAAGTCCAGTGTTAAGTTTCTACAGTCTGTGATGATTTGGGGTGCAATGTCATCTGCTGGTGTTGGTCCATTGTGTTTTTTGAAAACCAAAGTCACTGCACCCGTTTACCAAGAAATTTTGGAGCACTTCATGCTTCCTTCTGCTGACCAGCTTTTTGAAGATGCTGATTTCATTTTCCAGCAGGATTTGGCACCTGCCCACACTGCCAAAAGCACCAAAAGTTGGTTAAATGACCATGGTGTTGGTGTGCTTGACTGGCCAGCAAACTCACCAGACCTGAACCCCAGAGAATCTATGAGGTATTGTCAAGAGGAAAATGAGAAACAAGAGTCCAAAAAATGCAGAAGAGCTGAAGGCCACTGTCAAAGAAACCTGGGCTTCCATACCACCTCAGCAGTGCCACAAACTGATCACCTCCATGCCACGCCGAATTGAGGCAGTAATTAAAGCAAAAGGAGCCCCTACCAAGTATTGAGTACATGTACAGTAAATGAACATACTTTCCAGAAGGCCAACAATTCACTAAAAATGTTTTTTATATTGGTTTTATGAAGTATTCTAATTTGTTGAGATAGTGAATTGGTGGGTTTTATTAAATGTGAGCCAAAATCATCACAATTAAAAGAACCAAAGACTTAAACTCCTTCAGTCTGTGTGCATTGAATTTATTTAATACACGAGTTTCACGATTTGAGTTGAATTACTAAAATAAATGAACTTTTCCATGACATTCTAATTTATTGAGATGCACCTGTGTGTGTATATATATATGACATGGATTTTTTTATTATTATTTTAAAATGTTCCTTGAGGTTTACGTGCAAAGTTAATAAAGTTTTTTTTGCACAACAAAACGGATCCAAAACGAGCTGTTTTTTGAGCTTTATTAAATAAATGATTTGTTTATAATGAGCAGGACGTTTTAAACTATGGAACTTGCAGGAGGTTTTAATGGTACAGACACCTCTTTTTTGCCAAAAGATAAAGGCAAATTTTATTTGTCATGTTGTGACCCCTTTAAAAAATCACATGAAATGTTAAGAAATTTTTTTTTTAATTAAAATGAAGAAACTGAAAACATAAAAATAAAAGCTAATTTTAAATCTAAATAAAAGCTATAATAGTTTGCAAATAATACTAAAATAACCTAGCATCACACAGCAGCAGCTTTAACAGCATGTTTACTCTCCAGCAGGACCTGCAGAAACCTTTGACCTCCACAGACTAACACACACACACACACACACACACACACACACACACACACACACACACACACACACACACACACACACACTCACACACACACACATTTCCATGCACAAACATACTGAGAACTCGTATTTTAACACTTGTCTGATAAAAATCAGTTTTCTTTGAACCCAGAGGACAGTTTGTTGGTACTCCAGTGAGTCAGCGGTGAACGTCAGTCCTGGTGTGTGTGTGTGTGTGTGTGTGTGTGAGTGTCCTTCATGAGCCACCCGCAGCTCATCTAAACCGCTCGCTCAAAAACCCCATCTGGTCCATCATTATTGCCCTCGTGTGTGTGTGTGTGTGTGTGTGTGTGTGTGTGTGTGTGTGTGTGTGTGTGTGTGTGTGTGTGTGTGTGCTGCAGGCCTGAAGAGATCTGGACGGGTCACCCAAAATATTTCTGATCTTCTGAGAACTATAAACTGCAAAAAAGAGCATGCACCATACTAGTTCACTACACTGTATATTTACATATACATTCATGCATTTAGCAGATGCTTACAGTATGTCCGAAGCCACTTACAATAGAGCTACTGGAACAATATATATAGTGTACAAGGCCAGGTTACTATACACTTCAGACATTATGCAACCAAAACACACCTTATTATGTTGCATGTTTCATATAGTAAGTCATTTTGGGGGGAAAAAATGGTGTAGGATTTATGCACTGTTACACTGTAAATAGCATGTGCATTGCATTGTGGGACCTATATAATGCTTTTTATACAGTATGAGATGTTGCATGTAAGTAAAAGTGCTTGTTGGATACATCAGGTGTTTGTGTGTGCTCATACATGCTGATGTACTCAGCGTTGGCATGGAAACGTCTCCGTGTGTTTGGCACCACGACACGCCTGAGGTGGGAGAGGCAGGTAACACTTTAACTTTGTTATGCTTTTATCTGCCAGGTCTGTGGGAGACCCTTCGCATGTGTGTGTGTTTGTGTGTGTGTGCGTGCATGATGTCACTGCGTGCGTGTGTGTGTGTCGCCAGAATCCCTGCCTTCTGCAATAATATAGAGCACGCTGTGACCAAACCCACCCGCTGATATTACATTTTCCACTGAAGCTGATGCCCAGTGTGTGTGTGTGTGTGTGTGTGTGTGTGTGTGAGTGAGAACCTCTGGAACGTGTCATACATCCGATCGGATCTCCTGCATTCAGAGCTGTTGTGAAAGCTGCAAGCTTTGCTAACTAATTATTGCATTATAAATTGGCAGAAGAATTGTTTATTCTAATAAATGTATTTTTTATTGAATGCATTTAGTAATATTACTGTTACTTATCATATTGCTCTGTTTATAGATTAATTTGAACATTTAAAAAAAAAAAAATTCAAACATATATTTGTTACATACATTTAAAAAAAAATATTTAAATGCAATTTCATAAAACATTTTAGAACTTAGATTAAAAGCTATATTTTAAAATAAATGGTAAATAAAATGTAATAATACATTTACAGAAAAGCATTGATCTATTTAAAATAAATGTAAATAAAACATAATAATGCATTTTAAAACAAAGCATTATTATATTTTCAAATAAATTTGAAATAAAAATGTAATAATGCATTTTAAAATAAAGCATAAATATATTTAAAAATAAATTTTATATAAAATGTAATAATGGATATTTAAAACAAAGCATTATTAAATTAAAAAGATGCAAATAAAATGTAATAATACATTTTAAAATGAATATATACTATTTTAATATTATTTTATGTTTTTTTATCCATATATATTTTTATATTTATCACCATAACATTTTAATACACATTGTAAACATTAGACTTATACTATAATTCTATTTTATTATCTTTTTTTAAAGAGAAAATGCAGAATTTGTCATTATTAGACATTTGTACGGTCACTGAACAAATAATGTTTTACATTATTAGTTTTATTTCTTTAATAATGTGTTATTACAAAGTGTTATTTATAACAAAGCGCACCAAAACTGAGAAAGAGTGAGAGTTTGTTGTCTATAAATGGAAAATTAAACAGATTCTAGAATTACTGTGATGATGCTGGAATGATAAATAACTGCTGGTCATTTACTGCTGGACTGGGAGAATATGATTTCTTGTAAACTTTTCAAATGAGAAAACCCTGAAACGATTTCCTGAGAACGATTTTCTGAGAACGATTTTCTGAGAGCAATAAGCCAATCACAGCTGCAGAATTTAATTAGCAGTAATATGAATCGTTAATCAAAACATGAGATCCGGACAGAAACGTGACGCTGAATGACATAATTGGAAGCGGTCTGATTTTAGCACCTCCACACGGCTGAAAGGTCAAAGAGATGTTTTGGCATTTTGACCCCGATGATGATGATGCTGATAATGATGATGCTGATGATGATAAGTCATGTGACACCTGGCAGCCAATAACGCGGTGTGAAGATGATCGCTGTTGTCAGAGTGTCACTGCGGTGATTAGTGACGTTTGATCCGGATAAAGTCTGAACAGGAGAATAACGTGTGTTTCTGGTGTCTGTGTGTGTGTGTGTGTGTTCTGAGTGCGTGCCCTTTCCCTGCATGTGTGTGTGTTTGTGTGTTCTGATCCGTCTTGAGCTGAATTCTTCCACACCTCGCTGTGTTCTGCCTGAAGGCTCTGACAGGTTCGATTTCTTCTCCCCTGAATGTTGAGCTGCGAATGAGATTCTCCAAATGAGACACACACACACACACACACACACACACACACACACACACACACACACACACACACTCGAGTTGAGCTGGAACCTGACCCGGCCTCACCTCTGGTTCCCCTGAATCTGTGAACATACAGACAAAAACACAAACATCACCAGACCATGAGAGATCAAAGTCATCTAGTCCTTCCTTCCTTCCTTCCTTTCTTTCTTTCTTTCTTGCTTTCTTTCTTGAAATGTATTTGCGCTAAATGTATACAAATACATATCTAAATATATACATAAATATATATATATTTCTGTGTGTGTGTGTGTGTGTGTGTGTGTGTGTGTGTTCATTTAGATGAGGCATTTAGGCTGTATTATATTGAATGATATTCAAATCACAAAGCGAGAAAAAATAAACAAATGTTATATTAAATATATGATTATAATATAATGTAATAATATAAAAATATTAAATATAATATAGAAATATCTATATAAAGATATATAGCTATATATATATATATATATATATATATATATATATATATATATTTAGTGTTTAGACTTTTAGCTTTTATGGATTTTTATTATTATTATTTAACTTAGATTTTTATTATCATATACCTTTTATTATATAGTACAACCATTATATTTGTATGCTTTATCTATACCTATATCTATTTATCTATATATCTGTTCTATCTATATCTTATATGTTCATATTTATCTGTCTACTGTCTACAGTAACAACTTTTACTTCACTACCAACCAGCTCTGAACTGTAAACAGTCTATCTATCTATCTATCTATCTATCTATCTATCTATCTATCTATCTATCTATCTATCTATCTATCTATCTAAACTATGGTCATATAACTTTTATTATATAATAAAACCATTAGTGGATGGATGGATGGATGGATGGATGGATGGATGGATAGATAGATAGATAGATAGACTGTTTACAGTTCAGAGCTGGTTGGTAGTGAAGTAAAAGTTGTTAAGCTCTTCAATTCAAGCTTTTCAAGTTTCTTAATGAGACTCGCAGAACAGGAAACACAAATAAATAACACATTTTTTCTTCATCAACAAGTATTCAGACTGATCTCAGTATAAGAGCTGCGATAGAACTAAAAGACAAGCTTTTAAATGTACAGTAGTATAATAATGCTAGAGCAATGATGCATGTTGAAATGTCTAAAACAAGAAGTCTGAAGGTCTTGGGTCTGTAGAAATGCAGTTTAACCACAAACTCTGACACCTCGTGTACTGGAGATGAAAGATAACAGCCTCTCTCTCTCTCTCTCTCTCTCTCTCTCTCTCGGTGGGGAATGTCTTTCGTTTTAAATATAGATCATGTATATTTTGTTGCTGCCACATCTTGAAATGTCACACTAAACGGCACATGAAAGCAAACGAGTGGAACACAAATGTGGCAACAAAAACAATAAAAGAAAAGAGACAGAAACAAGCAAACAGGATGTACACAGATGAGAATTAGTTACATTTGTTTTTGTTTTTGATTTGTTTTTGAATGACGGAAATGCTGGCTTTACATTTTTAAAGTAAAATGATAGTTAGAAGTTAGTAGTAGATAGTTTTACAGGCCAAATATAAATCAATATAAATTTATACTTGCATGCAATAAAGACAGAACAGAGCTAAAAATCTCAAAATATCAAAAATTATCATTTCTGAAGGACTGAGATGTTGTCTTTGCATTTATTTGAATTAAAATGATGGTTTGATGGTATAATTACATTTATATCAATATAAATAATAATTTACATACAATAAAGATTAACATAGATCCATCAAAATAACAAGACTATTATTTTTAATTGACTGAAATATTTTCTTAACATTTTTTAAGGTAAAATGATAAATCAAATGATAAATAATTTTTTGAATGAATAATCTATCGCTTTTACTTTTCTTGAGGTAAAACAATTGTTAATATAGATTGAAATATAGATTTGAAATGTAAGTCAATAAAATATTTTCAAACTTTAATTAGACATTTTCATTACACTGTAAAAGGCAGCGAGGCTGAAATTATCTATAAAACAAAGTTTGGAATTTTCAATGCAATTGAAAATTGTGAAGAGCAACAGGCGAATTAAAATGTGTGTATTATTCATTCATTTACATTTATTCATTCACCAGATGCTTTTATGCAAAGCAATGGCAGAATATAAATAAATATATAGGCCTCTCAAACAGATTCAAACATCCCAAACGTCACCTTTAAACCTACTTTAAATATGAAAGCATCTCCTGACAGTAAGTAGTCTCTCAGCACTGAACAGCATCATGTGCGATCGGATGGGTTTTCACAGCTGTTTGTTTATATGGGCCTTTATCAAACCATCCAGGACGTGAACGAAGCTTTCACGAACCCCTGACCGAGAGAAAAAGACTGAACGAGTGTGGGGAGGGCAAATGAACTCACTTTCAGGGGGTAGAAAGGGCCATTGTGCTGAATGGAAGGGTAATTCAGAGCTCTGAGAGAGTGTGTTTGTAGTTTGCTCTGCCAGAGCTGATCTAATTTATCTATGCTAATGAATAAGATGTGAGTGTGAGAGTGTGTGTGTTCTCCGCAGGTCTCTCAGCAGCTGTTTAATGCACAGAAGGACATATTGAATCCATTCAGCATTGCGCCTCTCAAACAAACCTTCACAAAGACTCCTGCGATGCTATTCTACATCAAACACACACAGACTTCTGCTCATTCACTTCTGAGTGAATTCTCACAGGCCTAAAAGTGTTTGGACACTCGAGTCACACTTAAAAATGCTTGAATGTGATTCATTAGATCACAAATAGGGCTAGAACGATTAGTCGACATTATCAACAAATGTTTTCATTGTCGAATAGTCGTTTGATCTCATGTGACATAATTCAAGGACCTGCAATACCACGGATTGACCAGTGTGGCGCTGTTGCGCAAGACTGTAATTCTGCCCTTTTGCATGCAATCTATTAGAAGACAGCGCTTATGAAAAATTTTAATGAAACCGAACCAGTAGAGTGTGGGAAAGTTTTATAAAACTACAAACAATAAATGTTGTCATGTGTAAATAGTTCTGTTTCGTTTTTCGCTTAGGCGTAAACAGAAGTTCGATATATGGAAGCAGCGCTTTACTGTTAGTGAACATTTAGATGCATTCGGATGAATATGTAAATTTGTGCTGCGCACTTTCCACTCAATAACAAAATAAGCACACGTCTAACATGACAGCGGTGAGAAAACAGCAGATCAGAAAGCATCTGATCATAGCGATGTGGATGTTTGCCCAAGATCTGCAACTGGACACTCCAGTAGTTAAAGTCCCCCTGAAATTTTAATTAATTTTAATCATTTAACAATACATTTACTTATTAATCGCAGTGTTATACAGTTATATTATTTGCAGTGTTAATTCGGTATTATTTATATACTATTTTATAATAATGCTTATTTAACTATTTACATATTTAAGTATTTATCATAGTATTTATATTTACTTTAGATTTATTTTACAATAGTATTCATATTTACTTTATAATATCTGTATGTTGTTTATTTATACATTTTCAGTTTTCTTTTAAATTGTTAAAGTTTAAATTGAGCGTTTTTTTATTTATTTATTTTGACTCTTTCATCTAATATTTGTTTTTATAAAAAATCTCATTTGTAAATATTTGACTTTTTTTTAGCAAATATTTATATTACATTTGATTTATATATTTTTGTTGGTGTTAGATAAAATACTTAATCTTTTTAGTAAGTGTTTTATTTTGGTTTATATTTATTTTAAAATTATTTATATTTTTATGATTTAATTAATTATTAACTTTGCTTTTTCCCAGTTTCACCAAATGGATGTGTTTAAGAGATTATAAGTGTGATTGTATGAGTAGATTAACACAAGCATTGTGTGTGTGTGTGTGTGTGTGTGTGTGTGTGTGTGTGTGTGTGAGAGAGAGAGAGAGAGAGAGAGAGAGAGCATGATTATCAAAATAATCATTTGTTGCAGCCCTAATTGCAAATATCAAACCATTTACTGTAAATAGCCATGTACACCAAGATTGAACTGTGGGAATTTCAGACACTTGAGCTGATATTTTAAGGATCTTTAAGTGCATCAACAGATGCGTGTATGCATATTGGCCTATTTCTATACCGCCTGAATGAGATTTCAGTTTATAGCCTGTTTGCATGAACTTGAATGAGAGTGTTTATGTTGTGGTTTTTCACTCTCTCTTAATATCACAGTGTGTTTGAGGGCCTGTAACTGCTCTGATCACAGTAGTGCCGCTTATGGCATCTTACAGACTCACTTCTCGTTCACCGTTCCTCTTTCTCTCCCACTTTATGTCGCACCTTCATGAGAACCTGACCAACACGATTATTAGATCAAATTGCACAACAAAGTCACATAACCGCAAACCAACAAAATGAGGATGTTCATTTTTATAAACTCTTTAGTACAGAGAGATTTTGTTCTGGCGGTTGGATCAGTGCCCTAGTGACCAGGCAGATGCCCCTAGCAACCACAGAGCAATGCCCTAGCAACCTCACCAAGAACTCCCAAACAGCATCCTGGAAATCATACAAAACACTTTAGTGACTGCAACATCTTCACAACCACCCAAAACCCTAGCACTGCCCTAGCAACCACAAAGCATTGCCCTTGTAACCAACCATAAGACCCTAGTAAATGCATAGCAGAATGACCTAGCAACCAACCAAAACACCCTCACAACAGAAAAGCAATTCTCTAGCAACCACACAGAACACCCTAGCAACAGCAAAGCAATGCCCTAGCAACCACCTAGAACATTTTGCAGTGTCTTTGAAACCACACAGAACACCCTCTTAGCAACATTCTAGCAGCCACCCAGAACACCTTGCAACCATTTATCAATAGCCTAGCAACCAGCCAGAAGACACTTGCAACTAGCATTAGCAACCACCTAGAATGGCCAAGCAAACACCCAGACCACCTTAACAAATGTATATCAGGTCCCCAGTAACCAATATCAAAGCAACTCCCTAGCAACCATTCAGAACTCCTTAACAACGTCCAAGTAACAACACACCTTAAACCAAACACCCTGGCAACTACCTCACAATCCTATAGCAACCAGAGTTGGATGTGTCTTATCTGAGGGTTTATATAGCCTAGTGTTCTGCACAGATGAAGTTTGATCACTTCTGTTGGTGGTTATGAGCACAAAGTTGACACGGAAGCCCCCGTGGTGACAACTTCCCACATGCACACGGTTTTGTTTTGGTGATTCCCACGTCGTGTTTCACTTCTTGTCAGCTTTTTGTCAGATTCGACTGTCGTCCCTCTGTCAATGTACGACTGTGAGTTGTTGATTTTTTCTTCACATTTTATGGCGGTGCAGGTGAGCTAGTGCATTTATTAGTAGTAGTGATGATTGACTTTAAGGGTTTGTTGACTCAAAAATGAAAAAATTGTCATTAATTACTACCCTCATGTTGTTCCAAGCCTGCAAGACCTTCGTTCATTTTCGGAGCACAAATCAAAATTTTTTTTTTAAATCTGAGAGCTCTCTGACCCTGCACAGACAGCAATGCAACCGAAATGTTCCCAGGTCCAGAAACATTGCAAGGACAACTGTAAAATAGTCCATGTGACATCTGTGGTTCAACTGTAATGTTATGAAGCTACAAGAATACTTTTTGTGCGCAAAGAAAACAAAAATAATGATTTTATTCAACAATTCTTCTCCTCCTTATCCTGTCTGAAGCCACACAATGGAATTGTGGACAGTATCACGATGCATGTGCTTGCTTATGCTTCATGTAAACAATGCATGTGCATGGCGCTGCCGATTACATTAACATGTATACCTATTTTTCCGCATTATGAGTTTTCTTGGATAGACAAGTTTGACACGTGCAGTGACACCTAGTGGACTCCTTCTGTCTCAACATTTACCTTGTGCCTGCGCTGTTGTACGCAGACTGTCCATAAAGACACAAAAATTGGGCTGCACACATACAGTGTGTGCAGATGCCCTCAGATACTTCTGTTGACAAAAACTGTGTTATGTGGACCATCGAGAAGCTTGGATGGTCTACGTCTACTTTGGGCTTAACAACAATTATTAAAAAGACCTAATGTTGTCTCAGAAGCAGACTTTGACCCTGTTATATTATTTCAGAGATTCAGGAGTGAAGCTGCTCCCACTGAAAAGCCTTCATATACAGTAAAACTAATTAGATGGTTTTGTGAACAGCAGTTGGTTGTTTCCATGTGTTGGCATTGTGTGTATGTGTGTGTGGTGGGCATGCTCTCTAGGGCAGATGGGTTTGTCTTGCGCTGGACTCTGGCTCTCTGGTGTCTCCCCAGGGAGCAGGACCCTCCCCCTTGTCGTCTTCCTCGGGGACTGGAAATACTCCCACCCGGGTGCTGACCAAGCCCTGAGGGGCCGCAGAGATGCCAGGCGGACCGGCGGGGGTGCCTGATGCCTCGGTGCCAATGCATGAGTGCCAGAGAAGGACACGGGCAGCAGGGGCCGAACCAACACACACAAATACACACACACATGCACAAATCCACACAGGGAATCACTTTATTACTGGCATCATTTTATGAAGTCAAGCAGCACTGTTACTAGCGCTCATTGTGATTAGAACAGATCCAGCAGACTTGCGTTAGAGATCCAGAATACCACAGAGACCTATGAGTAGATTATATTCACTCAATAATGTAAAAAAACACCTAGCAACAAACTAGCAACCACCCAGACACCCTAGAATCAACATTCTTGCAACCACCTTGAACACCATAGCAACTGCACACTGTAGTACTGCCTTAGAAACCACTCAGAACACCTTAGTAACATTCTAGCATCCACCCAGAACATCCTAGCTACTGCACAGAAAAACCCTAGCAACCAAGTCAAGCCACCTTTGTTTCTGTAGTGCTTTGTACAATACAGATTGTGTCAAAGCAGATATATACTGTAATAAAGAGGAAAATAACAGTGATAATGCAGCCAAATGTATCAATTATGAAATTACTTCAATTTCAGGTGTAAATCAGTTCTATAGATGACAATGGTGCTCAATTTATTTCCAGAAGACTATAGAAACTGCATAGAAAGGCCCTAACAGCCACCTAGGGCACCATAGCAGTGCCCTAGGAACAGCCCAGAACAACCTAGCATCTGCATAGACCCTAGAAACTACCCAAAACACCTAAGAACCCACCCAGGATACCATAGAAACCTCATAACAACACCCTAGCAACCACCCAGAACACCCTAGCAATGCCATAGGAACAACCCAGAACACACTAGCAATGCCATAGGAACAACCCAGAACACCCTAGCATCTGCAAAGATCCTAGAAAGCACCCAGAACAACCTAAAAATTGCACAGACCCTAGAAACCAAAACACATGAGAAACCGCCCTGAACACCCTAGAAACTGCATAGCAACACCCTAGCATCCACCCAGAACACCCTAGCATCTGCATAATAATGCCTTAGCAATACCCTAGTCACTAGCCAGAAGCAATGGCAATGGCAATGGACATGGCAATGCCCTAGTCACTAGCCAGAAGACTCTAGAAAATGCATCCTATTTATGTATCCTTGGAATTACAAAGCAACACCCTAGCAATGCCCTAGGAATGACCCAGAACACCCTAGCATCTGCATTGACCATAGAAACCATCCAAAACACTTGAGAACCTGCCTAGAACACCCTAGAAACCTCATAGCAACGCCCAAGCAACCACACAGAACACCCTAGCAATGCCGTAGGAACAACCCAGAACACCCTAGTATCTGCATAGACCCTAGAGACCACCCAAAATACCAGAGAATCCACCTAGAACACCCTAGAAACCTAATAGCAACATCCTAGAAACCTCCCAGAACTCCCTAGCAATGCCCTAGGAATGATCCAGAATCCCTAGCATCTGCATAGACACTAGAAACAACCCAGAACATCCTAGAAACCTCTTAGACCATAGAAACCACCCAAAACACCTGAGAATCTGCCTACAGCACCCTAAAAACTGCATAGCAACATCCTAGCAACTGCTTAGCAACCACCCAGAATGCCTACGTAGCAATGCCCAAGCAACCACAATAGCTCAGAGCAGCCCAGCATTGCTGCATTGACTTTTGCATGGGTAAAACCACACACATTTTCTTTAGCACATATACAAATCTATAACTACCGTAAATGCTTCATTCATTGGTGCTACATAACTAACTCCAGCAGTACTGTACGACTAACATGACTAAATCACTACTAACACTGTCACGGCCGTTTACAGTATCTGCTCTTACATACTCAGGTATGAACTTTCCTTCCACCTCAATCCCAAATTCAGTTTGTTGGACTCTTTTGTGCTTTCTTTGTGTCTGCATGCATCGGTGAGCGTTTGCGTGTGTGTGTTTGCTGTTTCCAGCGCTGCAGGCGAGTTATTTTGAGCGTTCTGGTGAGAACTGTGAGTTTCTGAGCTGAAGTGTTACTTTTCTGCAGGACAAGCCGCAGACCCAAGACATCTTGAGTTGAGTATTTGTGTAAGTGTGCAAACAGACGCACACACACACACTTTCCAGAACGCTGCACCTCAGTTAGCGGCTAAACTTTAGCACATTTAACATGATTCTCAGCCTGTATTCATTCTCAACGATATATAAACTCAGTCTGTGACTGATTTCACTGTATCAGAGGTCAGCAGTACATATGACATTTGTTCAGATTTATGTTCATCTGTTTGGCTCTCTGACTGTCACATCAGGTTCATCTCGAGTACTAAAGCCTTCTGGGTTCCTTGAAGTACGTATGTGGTTTATTGAAGAACTTCAAAAGTTCTCCTCTAATAAACCCTTTCTGGAACATTTCATTTTACTATGAAAGACATGATAATTATGTTACATTAAAATTAAAATATTATACTCCCAGAGGAAGACGTCGTCCCAGTCTGTACATGACCAACTCACAATGTTGAAATGTGGTTGAAATAATGTAAGAGTTGATTTAAAGCTAAATGGTTGTAAAAAAGTTATATTATAATACAAAAAATATTAAAATATATTTTTATAATTTCATTTTATTTTTAACTATATAAAATTACATATTTGTATTTTTTATATAATAATAATAACAATAACAATAATATGTATGTATGTATGTATGTATATATATATATATATATATATATATATATATATATATATATATATATATATATATATATATAATGTTCTTTTCTTTTATGTAATAATAATAATATATACAACTGCATATTTATTTAATTCTTATATTTTTAATTACTTAAAAACACATAAAAGCAAATATTTGATGTTTTGAAGTCTATAAACTTTGTCAAATCCAGTGACTGTCAATGCTGATATTATTTGCAAAATTAAAACAAAATTAAACAATGATCAGTGATGTTTATTCACTGCTAAATAAACATTAAAATGCTAGCTGTAAGTTCTCAGGAGTTCTCAGTTATGCTCCATTGAAATTTATGTTTGTCATAGTATTGTTTAGGATAAATAAAAAGAGGAAATCATGTAAATCAGCCCAGATAATTTGATGTTTGAATTTATTCTGAGATATAATTTTTAGACTTTTGTTAGCACTTTTTGGTATCATCACGTGTGTGTGTGTGAAAGCAGAGTTTTGTTAAGATCTCTTGCATGTGACATTAGTGTGGTTTTGTTCTGATGAGAATCATCTGAGAAGCTGCAGATTGAAGCATTCCTTTGCTCTCTATTGAGTTCATTGGTGTCTAAGAGAAACGTGACATCTTCTAGAGATTTGCTTGTGACTTCTGTACGCTGAGTTCAGAGTCAATGAAGTCATTACAGTAGCATATTGATTGTGCATTGAGTGTACAGTGCAGGAGACCGATGGTGTGAGAGTGAAACAGAAAGCATGTCGTATCGAGTCAGTTTCTTCAGTCTGCAGTGAGAGGTGAGTTACTGTAGTTGTCAGTAAGGCACGTGATTTGTTTTCTTCGTTTCTTTCTTGTAGTTTGGGACGGGCTGAAACTAAACATGCCTGTTTCCTGCCCACGCGACCACAACTGCACTCCAATAACAGCAGTGTCACAAATCACACACTCAAACAAAGACTTGAGAGAACAGAGTATCAGACAAACATGACAAGAGCTGCGCAAAACTTCACTTTCCCATCACTAAAAAACAGAAAAAAAACTCCCATGGGCTGCATGCTGCAATAACACTGAGGAAGAATTACAGACTTTTTTTGTCTGTATTACAGACTATCTTTCAAATATTAAATTAAAAACTTTCTTGCTGTCTCATTATATGTTCATTAGACCAGAGTTTTGGTTCCTGGCTTTATTAAAGCACCAGAACTCCAGTACTAGATTTTTCCATGTTCTGGTGCTACATCATTGCTAAGGCCCTCAACATAATGTTAAAGGATTGTTAGGGTGTTTTGTTTCCATTGAGGCCCAGCACAGGTAGCCCAGCATCAGGCCGTGTTTACATCAGATGACACATGTTCAAGCCCGCGGCCATGCGTCCAGAGAAAGAGTGGGCGGATCGCCTCTCAATACACTGACATGTGGCTCTTTATGAGGGCCAGAGCTCTCAGATTATCATTCGTTAATGAGCGCTTGGGTTCGTCTACTGCGCTCGTTCTCTCACGCTCTACCATTCTCCTCTCGCTGCGGCTTTCAGATGCAGCATAGACGCGCTGGTAAAGAGGGACAGACACTGGTAATTAAAGCAGCGGGTGGCGTGTGTGTGTGTGTGTCCTCCTCTTTTCAGCAGCAGAATTGATCATTGTGTAAAGCCAATGTGGCCCCAGGCAGTTCTGACACTTTCTAATGACGCTTTTCACACACATGCGCGCACACACACACACACACTTTCTCTGCTCTTGCAAACTCATTGCTTTGGCCTCTCTGTGTAAGTATAATAGCTATATTAAATCCTCGGCTTAATACGTATACACTAGCACACACACACAGTGTGTTTGACACGGGCTCCGTCTCGCACATGTCTTGATTATGGGATGTCGAGAGAAACCGGACAAGAGCCACCCAAACTCCCTCAACATCAGACTTCACGAAACCTCAGGTTTTAAAGGCACAGTTCACCCCAAAATTAAAATCCTGGCATCATTTCCTTGTGCTCTTGTTGTTCCACACCTGTATGAGTTTGTTTCTTCTTGTAAACACAAATAAAGATGTTTTGAAGGATGTGTGTATAGCTAAACAGTTGCCGGTACCCATTGACTTCTATAGTGTGGACAAAAATACTTTGGAAGTCAATGGCTGCTTACATTATACAGGTTTTCTTCTTTTGTGTGCAACAGAAGAAACAAACTCGTGCAGGTCTGAAACAACAAGAGGATGAGTAAATAATGACAGAATTTTCATTTTTGATCATCTTTAGTAACAAAAGAAAGAGAAAGGAACATCATTGTATTGGACAAAGTTCATGAGCTCCAACATAGCAAATATTTGCTTTGTAAATAAATGAATGTCATTTATGCCATTTAAATAAAATAAAAATATTCCTAATATATATATATATATATATATATATATATATAAAATTAGATATAAAATATGTAATAGAAAATAACTTGTATAAAATATTAAAAAATATTAAAATATAAAGTATATAATTATATTATAATGATAATATCACTTTAACATCTCTCTCTCCTGATTTGACCTTTTAAAGTCGCCACTTGATCCTTTGACCTTTGACCCTGGCTGACAATCTCTCCATTATACTTATTTTCTGTCTTTTTGCAGTGAGTATCAGAGTATAAAAATGTGTGAATGATTCCTCAGATTGAGTTGTTGAGATGTGTGTTATATTACTAAGTGATCAGACAGTAACAAACCACATAGAAACCTTTCACAACACCTTAGCAACCACATAGCAACCATTCACACCCTATGGACTGGCACAGTGAAACTGTGTGTGTATGTGTTAGGTTTATTAACTAAAACAGACAAACAATACATTAAAACATTAAAAATAAAAACCTTAAACTTATTTTATTTCAGCTGGTAGCCAAGGCAACATTTTTTATTTTTGTACTAAAATATTCTAAACTAACTAAAACTAAAACTAATAAATAAAAACTATATAGATAACAAAAACAGTAAAATAAAAAATAAATAAATGTATTAACAATTGAAGTGAAAAGAAAGTATAGAAGTAAAGTGGAATTCAAAATATTAAAAAGAATATATATATATATATATATATATAATAGCAGCGTGAAAGACAGGTGTGTATCTGCATCTTTGTGGAAATGAAGCGTTTTGTCATAATAAAAGCCCCGGAGCAGAATGAACAGGATCCTCTGAGACACTCTTCAGGCCTCAGAGACCAGACTGTGTGTTTCTTCATATGACCCCGAGTCTGAGAGAAGATCTCCAGCACATTAGAGTTCCTTACTTTCATTTACACCTCTCCTTCACGTGTGTTTGGGGATTTCTTTCTCCGTGGCGTCCGTTTGAGACAACTATCATTACTAAATCTACTGTCAACACACACACACACACACACACACACACACACACACACTGTTGTCCTCCCCTGGCAATTCTGACACTGCCACTCTATTAGAGTTTCACATGTTAGCTGGTCATTATCGTTAAACTCCTATTGTGAAACACACACACACACACATTCTGGTTCATATTGCTGCTAGTCATTTTCACGTGATGATCTTATTGCATTAAAGTGACAGACAAATGTGCAGCTAGATAAAAAATTTACCACTAACACACACTCTCACACACGTGTGAAATCACCTGCAATAAAACTCAGTCATTTACGCACGCAAACACACCTACACAGACACAGACACACACACACACACACACCTACACTCACTCACACACATGTGGTCGCAGCGCTGCACATAAACAGAACTGATTTTTCTTCTGAAACCTTGTTAGTCATTAATAATGCTGCATTAATCTGTCATAGTTAAACATATAGGAAACATAAATATGTTTTTGCAAGTTTAAAGGTACATTGTTATTTATTTGTTTATTTTTCTCACATCCCACTCAAACACACACTCTTCTGTCTGTACTTTGTTTATAATGAAAGTAAAATGGACTTATTTTATTTTTATTAATTGTATATATAAAAGTGATTATATATATATATATATTTTTTTATTGCATTTCAATTAAATAAAAAGCAGCATTAATTTGAAATGTTTAAGCACCCACTATTCTGTACATTGTTCATAATGAAAGTAAATAAATGATTACACAAACATTATAAAACATTGTGTACATTTTTATTTATTTTATTCATATTTATTATTTTATTTTGTTATTTTAACTAATTAACTATATAAATAAATATATATATATATATATATATATATATATATATATATATATATATATATATATATATATATGTAAATTTGAAAAAAAAATAATAACATAAATATATACAAACACAAGTTAAAAAGTTGTAAAGATGCATTATTATTAATTTTTCCTTCTCAAACACCCAATATTCTTTATGTTGCTAATATTATGAGAATGAAAGTAAATTAATTATTAAATAAAAATTATATATATATATATATATATATATTATTTTTAACATTTATACATTTTTATCAATAAAAAAAAAATCTAAAATGTTGTTGATTTCAACAAAAGTTAAAAAGTTATAAAGGTGCAATTTTTTTTCTCACATCCCACTCAAACACCTACTATATTGTGTTATTCATAATGAAAGTAAAAAAAATATGAAAAAAAAAAAAAAAATCACAATAGAAATACGTACATGTAGAAAAAAATACTAATTCTGATACAACATTTTTTACGGTATTTATACAAGCGGATTTAATATGTTCTGTACAAAAATAAAGCATGATACGTGATGCTGATGTAGATTAGCAGTGGAAGGCAAAACTGCAGCATTAAATGAAGTCTCTGGGCTACTGGCTAACGGTGCAGGGGCTTTAATCAGTTTTGACACATCTGCGAGGCTTCAGCTATAGTTAGAAGAGCTGGCAGAAGCAGCGTTTGAGAAAGAATGGGTGCGAATCTGTGGTCGGTTTATCATTGACACCAGCAGACACAGAGAGAGCAGAGCAGAGCAGCGCTGCAGAAAGACATGAGAAACAGCCACTGACCTCTGACCTCACAGCAGTCCACGCACATCATCCCTCACACACTGCAGTCAGGCCACTCTCTGACGTGGCTGATGCCCTTGCATTAGATTACTAGATTAAAAGTGACATATGATCACAAACAGTGTGACGTCAAACTTGTAGTCTTTAGCAGTGCCCTCCCAACACACTCCAGTCCATCAAATGTTTTTACTGTAAAGTGTGTTTGTGTTTGTTCTTCGCAATGAATTACACTAGATTTGATATTTTGTATGCATTATAATGACTTTTAGACATTTTAAAAGTCTCACTTTTTACAGACGTTGAGGACTCTAGAATGTTTTAGAATAATATTTTTTTTAATTAAAATATAATAATAATTAATCTATGAAATTTGTTCAATTATATATTTTAATTATACAAAGTATGCAATATATTTTTATACTTTTATTTGTATTATATAAATATTATATATAATATTTAATAATAGTATGCAACATGTAAAATTAAATATATTTAATTGTTATTATAATATGAAATAATATATAATCAATATATAATTATAAATATATATGTATATTTAATTAAAAATAAATGTGTAATCCTGTATTTATGCATTTTTATTTTATTTTAATTAAATGCAAATTATATGTGAATAATTTAATAATACATATATTTAAAATTATCACTTAATTTTAAAGATTAAAATTAATATGTATAGATTTTTTATTATATATTTATATATAATTATATATTTATATATTTTTATTCTATTTTAATTATATAAAAAATATGTTTGTCCTTATTCTACATTGAATTGTCATCAGTGTTTAACATCATTATAAAAATAAAAGTGCAATTGTGAGAAGATTTGTTTACATAAAACATGTAGGGCTGTCAAATGATTAATCACGATTAATCACATCCAAAATAAAAGTTTTGTTTACATAATATATGTATGTGTACAGGGTATATTTATTATGTATATATAAATACACACACATAAATTATATATTTAGAAAATATTTACATGTATATACATTTATATATTTATATTCTTATATTTTATATTATATATAAATATATTTAATATATAAACATAACATATTCTTCTTAAATATATACATGCATGTGTGTGTATTTATATATACATAATAAATATACACAGTATACACACATATATTATGTAAACAAAACTTTTATTTTGGATGTGATTAATCGTGATTAATCATTTGACAGCCCTAAAAACATGTTGTGTAAGTCATTTATCTCTGACAGCATCACAATTGAATTTTTAAATGACTCACAATTAAATCATTAAATAAATCCATTGTTAAATTCATAATTAAATAATTATATACATAAATA
>CM045062.1:1377500-1389580 GCA_024542945.1 allo-octoploid hybrid of Carassius auratus x Cyprinus carpio
ATCACACTTCTCATTTCTACTTGATAGAGAGAGTAATACTATAGGAGAGCGTGCTTGATTTTCACTCGTGCAATACAATGTGACATACAAACTGTGAGAAAATTAGCTTGTTACTGAAAAAGTGCCACCGTTTTGAAAGCATCATCATATATCACTAACCAACCGGGCAAAACTGCAGTAACAACACAGCCTACGATTGAGACGCTGACACAGGCATGATGCTCGTGTTAGGTCACGTGTAATGAGCGGATCTTGACCTTTACTGTATGGCTGTGATAAGCAACAGTTGCTTATATGACATCTAGGTATTTCATATCGACGTGTGTGAATCGAATCCTCGGCTTTGCTCTCACCTGCTGGATGTGGATGTAAACAGTAAGGAAAATCCCACCTGAGCGAGTCAAAGGGCCTCCAGTCCTCCATCTGCAGGAACAACACGACTGACGCTGGTCTGCTAGAACAAAACAAAACAAACATCTGATGAGAGCTCTGTAAAAGTTCATCCTAGCACATGGAGACTTGGGTTAATCATGACATTCATTTCTCTTAAGAAAAAGACCAGAATGATCCCGTGTGTCTCAACAGTGTCTCAAATTGTGCTCAGAATTGCCTTCAAAACTCTTGTGTACAAAACTTTGTAGTTTTAGACACTATATATATATATATATATATATATATTGGCCCTCAATAACTATTGTTTTTATTCAAGAGAATATTCATAAATCACAAAATTAATTGTGGTTAATTAATTGACTTTTATTGACACTTCTACTACTACTACTAATAATAATAATAATCTATATTAATTAAAATGCTAAAAAAAAATAAAATACAATTAGTATGTCAAACTGAAATATTTTTTCTCCTGAAGAACTATTGTTTTCTATTGAAGAACATTTTTGTGACATCTGGAATTGCAAAATTAATATTGGTTAATTAAATTACCTATATCACCACTTCTGACACTGATTAACAACAACAACAATAATAATTATTATTATTATTACCAGTAAACGTATTAATAAAAATAAAAATAATATGAATATATTATATCTAACTTATTTAAAATGCTATAAAAATGTCAAACTGAATTAATAATTTTTTCTCCTCAATAACTGTTGCTTTTACTGAACAGCTTACATTAATTGAAACATCTGAGATCACAAAACTAATTCTGATTAACTAATTGACCTATACTGACACTAGTTCTGTAAATATGATGTAATATTAAAAAATGTTGAGAACCAGTGCTGTATGACAACTATCTGAGGCCTTTCGTGAGAAACATCTGTGATAAAGTTGCTAATTAAATACAGTGAGTTCCCATTGACTCTCCTGAGCAATAAGTCATTCCTCGTCTAATTACTCTCTCAATCGTTACATCTTTCTGTGCTCTGGTCTCTTTTCAGGTCAGGTTTGTGTGGACTGCAGAATTGCAAATCAGAAGCGAAGTCATGAACTGCCCTCTAGTGGGGAGAAGCGGCGCTTAGATGTTCACCGTACATCAGACTCCACTTAAAGCACTGATCCAGAATCAGTTTCTGCTGTCCGTGTTCTAATGGCAGAGATGTTAGAGGCTGATCAGTGATCAGAGGCAGGTTTGAGCGCTGGGCTTGGGCCCGTATTAGCAGCCGACAGAAGTGTTAATTGGAATAATTCTGAGGCGGAAACTGTCAGCTGTGCTGCTTAGAGGTTTTGCTCGAGAGAAACCACATGAAACCCAGCTATGGTCTCCCCAGAGCGCTAAACGCACCGACTTAGACGGGTTTGCACGTGATTCCGATGCAAACCATGAAGAATACAACGGCGTCCGGCAGGACGGAGGTGAACCGACCCGTCGCGGCGTGCTAATGTGCTAAAATTGTAAAACCATAGGAAGCGGCTGCTGGCATATGGTGGCAACCAGCAGACGCACACATATACACCCTAATAGCCGAAACCCACACCCAAAAAACACATACACACTGGCAACAGCATCACCCATCCCATCCAGGAGAAAACCAATTATCTGTGCTCTCTGGATAACAATGCCCGAGAAACATCTGTGTGCGAGGCCTTACGAGGACCCACACAGGGCCGTCCCTGCATGCCTGTTTAATTTAAACACAGCCCCTCCGCCGGCTGGGCACCGGGTGTGCGTCAGACGCCTGTACCCAGCTGAACGAGGGGCTCATACCCCCGCGCTTGGCGTCCGGAACGTCAACACAGACGCGGGGACAAATGTGGGAGCAGTTGTGCGTTCTGTACTGGTTTGGCGCGGTCTGGGATGGTTTGGAATGGTCTGGGATCGTTTAGCGGCACTGAGCAGAGAGTGCAGCCAGCGCACATGTGACGCCCCCGCTGAGGGTCTGTGAAGAACAGCCTGTAGGCCACATACAGACCGCAGACACACAACACTAAAGATAGATGGATAGACAGATAGACACATGCACACTCTCTCTAGACAATGTATATATATATATATATATGACAGACAAAGACCGACTGTGAGACAGACAAACAGATACAACAGATATTCTTAAATTGGTTTCAATCTTTTTTAACCAATAGGAGATTCTCTGTAAAAATCAGAAGATTTATCCCATCCCCAGACAACTTAACCTGCGGGGTTCCTCAGGGTTCTGTCTTAGCTCCTTCTCTCTTATTTAGACATGGCATTTCCTTCCAGTGTTATGCCGACGATATGCAAATTTACTTGCATATGACTATAAATACAAAATATGCCATTGATGATGTCTTGATGATGTCAAACCTTGGATCTTTTAAAATTTCACTTCTTGAACACAGATAAAATCAAAGTTATCGCCTAAGGTCCCTCTGAACACAGTGCAAGTAAGCAGCTGAACCTCGAGACCCTAAATTCCTTCATTTCTCCCTGAGTTCGGAATCTGGGTGTGGAGTTTGATAACTGCTTGACATTTGATAAACCAGTTAGTGCTGTTGTAGGTTCTAGCTTCTTCCATCTTCGCTCTCTTTCTAAAATCAAGTCATTTCTTTCTGAAAGTTCTCCAGAGGTTGCTATTCACGCCATGTATCAGCTGGATTATTGCAACTCCCTCTATTTTGGTACATCAAAGTCCAAATCTCTCGGCTACAAGTAGTCCAAAATGCATCAGCTACATTTTGAAGTTAATAGTGAAGTGAAATTCATGACATTTGCCAAGTATGGTAACCTATACTCGGAATTGGTGTGCATTTAACCCATCCACGTGCACACACACACAGCAGTGAGAAGTGAACACACCGTGAACACACACCCGGAGCAGTGGGCAGCTATAGCCAGCACCCGGGGAGCAACTGGGGGTTCAGTGCCTTCCTCAAGGACATTTCAGGATGAGAGCGCTGTTCATTTACTCCCTCCCATCTACAACTCCTGCCAGCACCGAGACTCGAACCTGCGACCTTCGGGTTACAAGTCCAACTCTCTAACCATTAGGCCACAGCTGCCCCCTACATCCTTTTATTCTTGAAGGGATGTAAAAATTTGATCATGTTACGCCCCTCTTGAGATCATTGCATTGGCTGCCACTTCATTGTCGAATTACTACTTGTCTACAAATTACTAAACAATCTACCCTCTCTTTGGAACAACTTGCCAGTTCACATTAGAATAGCTTCCACCTTATCTGAGTTCAAGTCCTATCACAAAACAAATCTCTTCTCTTTGAGTTTTAATATGTAGCTATGTTTGTTTTGTATGGTTTTATTCTTGTTTATGGTTTTTCTCTCTTTATTGTGTTTTATTGTTGGTTGTGCAGCACTTTGTTCAACTCTGTTCTGTGCTAAAACATACTCTAGAAATAAAACTGAACTTGAACAGACAGACAGACAGACATGTACATTATAACAGTACATGCATACAGTACTGTGGAAAAAAAAAATATTTGCACCCATCTGATATTCTGTATTTTACATGTTTAATGCTAAATATCATCACATATTCAGATAAAATCTCTGAATGCATAAAAGTGACTCATCATGAACAATAAAAACTGTCAGGCACAGTCTGTCTCATTGTCTACCAAAACAATTCATCTGTCCATGAGACTTTGTTCACAGCTGAAGATTGCATAATTAAAACAATGAAATGAATAGATCCACCAACTGTGTCCATTTCATCAATAACATCTGATTACATACTGTACAATAATAAAATGTATAGAATAAAAATCTTTTTCTAGCACTGTAGATAAAGACAGACACATACAGAAAGTAGATGAGTTTGTGATCTAGTCCTAGTGTTCCACCTGTTTACCAACAGACTCTTTGCTCTGATCTAATTCAGCAGATACAGTGTCTCAGATCCTCGTCAGCTAGCGTTCCAGAGCAGAGCATGACTAATTTTGGAGATTTTGTAATTAGAATGATTACAGAGGCGTTTCTGTCGTTCTTGCCGAGCGTTTTGTTTTTTCTGTTGTCGCATTGTGTGAAGTCTTACTCGCTCTGTTTAATTGGCTCTTGCAAAAAAAGTCTGCATTTGATCAAATTATCCTTGTTCGCACTGAGGCTTGTTAGAAATCCCTTAAAGAAAATCGCCTCCAACTCCACAAGCTGTTGAGCTGAGGTGTGAGAGCCTCGCTTATATTAAAATGGAGCTGACTGCTGGTGTTTAACCGAGGATGTGAAGTGGATGGAGAACCTGATTGCACTGCATGAGGTCTCACTCGCTCTGTTTGACTGACTCCATGTGTGTGTTTTCCCTTTAAAATCAGAGGGAAATGATTGGACGACAATACCTAATCCCAGTTATCACCTGAAAATTAACCCAAAACATGACTGGTTTACAGAAAGATCATTTCGGATGTTGATCTGACAACGTCTACTTGAAGAAATCCTGGAAGGACCAACAGGCAATGACATTGTATCCATGTTAAGTATATTATTGATGTTGCACACATTATTTAAATGAATTCATAGAAGAATTTACTCATTAAAGATAAAGTACTCTGTGTAATTGTCATGTTCACAATCCTCTCTCATATCTGGCAGGTCTCAGAGGTCATTTCCCTTTCAGTACTTTCAGAGGAGTCAGTCTGGATGAGATGTGTGATCTGCTGGCGCCACCTGGTGGTGCTTCATCAGAGTTTCCTGAAGACCTTATTAAATATATAAATTAGGACATATATAGGACATATACTGGACTATGATATTCATGTATTTAAAAATTTACGTAAAAATGGGTAAATAGGCTATAGTCTATACACACACACACACACACCCATATATATATATATATATATATATATATATATATATATATATATATATATATATATATATATGTATATATATATATATTCTTTTACTCATATATTCTAAAAAAAAAAATCCTAAAACACTATAAATAATATAAATATATACTTTTATATACTTATATATACTTTTATATACTTTAAAATTCTTATTTCTGATCAGACTATGATCAATCAATTGTAACATCAAATCTGTTTTGAACAAAATGTGCACCATGGTTTTATTCTGAACTATGACCTGGGAAGTCAAAGTGTTTTGGACACAAAATGTAAAATAAAAATAAAAATGTAATAATAAATAAATAAATACGTGTTTTTATTTATTTAAGAAATTATTTATTTATAATATTTATATTTACTTTTTGGGGTGTTTTCTGTAATTTAACAAATAATTGGAAACAAATCTGCAACAATATACAGCGCAAACTATTTAATATTATTCAATAAACTTTTATGGACATGTTTGTTACAATATTTTAATAATGACTCAAATATATGATTTGGAATGAAAAATAATTTTCAAATAAAGCCATACTGTAATGGTTCACTGCAAGCACCACACTTTACTTTAATAGGAATTATTAGTATTTATTAGGCTACATAAATATTTGACAGAGTGGGTGAAAATGGACGCGCGCGAGTGAGGAATCGCGATCACCGAAACGAGCGACATCCAGCAGAACCGCTCGGTCTTCTCAACCAGACGTTCTGTGAGGAAACCCTTTATTTTTTGTGAGAGGACTTTTAATTCTCCGAAATAAATCTGTGAGAATATTTGAGAAAACAAGTTTAGATTTTTAATTTGACGAACTGAACTTAAGCAAGGTAATTATAAAAAGAATAAAAACAATAACAATAGCCTCATAATATACAAATATAATAACTGAAGCAACCTAAGTCAAAAATAATATGTCCGTATGATTATCAGCCGCGTAATAGATGTTAGGTTATTTGACATTGTGTTCGCCATTTAATCAAAATCACATCTCACATTTTATTTTATGTTATAATTTTGTATTTATTTATTTACCCATACATATCGATACGGTTTTACCTGTGACGGTTGCGTCTGTGCGGGTGTGACGTCATCGCACACCTTGTTAACAGGCCGCGAGCGCGTTTGAGTATAAAAATGGCGAAAGTTCCTGAAAATCTTGAACCAACCAAAGGTGGACTAAAATTAATTTACTAATACATAGCGAAACGCCACTGAGCCGGTTAATGGAGTTTCAACTGTTAACGTTGATAACATAAAAATATATTAAAATGCCATTTATTAGTCAAATATAGCACAGCATTTGAGCTCCAGATGTTTTTATGGATGTCATGGCTTGCTCAGGTAGTTTGCTGATGGACGTATCTCGTTTTTTATGGCGTCTTCATCTATATAACTGTTTTTAAAGTTGTTTATGGTGTTTTTGATCTTTCCCCGTTTTTCGCATTTGTATTATCTCTTGTGTGCTTCTCGTATTTGTCTTGTTTTTCTTTCTCTCAGATGGAGTTGGAGGATCACAGTCAGCTCATATGACCTTAGATCTGATATGAGGTGCTTCAGGTGAGTGTGTGTTTGATTGCTGTCTTGGATTCAGTGTGTTTTCTGGCTGCATCAGATTGTAATGAAGACACGTGTGGTTTATATTGTATGACATCTATAAAGTATTTTCTTCCGTGTGTTTGTTTAATAGTTCTGTACTGTTTTTGTGAGATTAAAGCGGAGATGAACCGGAAATGGCAACAGATCTTTACCTCTATTTAACCCTTTTAGTGAAAGTGTTTGATATCGAGCGGTGCTCTAACTAAGAAAACCCAGTTATTCTCAGAAATGAAGTTTCTCAAAGTAGGGTTACCTTTTGAAACCCTGTAACTGCGGAGAAGGTCAAACCAGTGCTTAATCTACACTTTTCATAACTGCATCTCATTATCAGAGACACAAGTTGGCGCTTACACACACATCGAAGGTGTAGAGGAGTTTGTTTCTTCATCAGATTTGGAGAAAGGTAGCATTGCATCACTGTCATATTTGATCAATACAGTGATATTAGTAGTAATATTTTTTTTGCATTTGATTTGAAATGTAATTTCTTGTATTTATATGCCCCATTTTAATAACAATGATAAAAATAATGGAATGAAATTCAAGTGAAACAAGGTTTTTGGCTATATCATCCCTCCCTGCTTTAGTCTAAATGATCTCTCGTTCTTTTTTCTTTTGTTTTGTTACCTTGTGGAGCTATCTGTTGAAGTAGGGGACTTAGTTTGGCTGTTCTGTTCATTAACTCGCACTGTTTAAAACCAACATGTAAAATAAGTGTGATTAGATCATATCAAGTGTAATATTTTTGTCATATCGCCCACCCATATTTCTCACCATGAAAATAGTTGTTGTTGCTGATATTGCATTAAATGATAAACAAACAAACAAACCGTTCTGATGCTGCTTTGGTTCAGTATAAATCAAATGCAGCATCAGCACAGCCTTAAACTTTGCTGTTGTCATTGTAATGTATATTTTATAATTTGGTGTTATTTAAACATTGATCTCATAGCGTTTAAACAGATGTAATTGCATTACAAAGGCATACATGCCACCTCTGTGCAGCATTAATTAGTCAATGTAGATGCACCAAAGCCTCTTCAGATGCAGCCTCTGTGCCATGTTTGCAGTGTCAAGATGGATTTAGACATGTACTGTGTTTGGGGTGTTCAGTAAAATGAATTTCTGTGGCAGCAGGACGGTTTATCTATAGAGAGGTGCTGTTAGATTCAGTCTGTTAGATCCTGTGTTGATGATCTGATCGTGAATCCAAACAAAGCATTGCAAGTGTGTGACAGTCTGTCTAAATCCAAAAACTCTTTCCCATCTGCACTACTTCTGTTGTCTTTCTGTCTGTCAGTAATTGTCAGCTCTCATTGCATCAGTGCTGAGACGCTTTATTTATAGTGCACTTGAAACCCAAAACCAAGCAGTTTTGTGTGCTTGGGTTTGCTTGAAGAGCATATTGCTACCGTTGGTCACATACACATCTTTTGAATTAAAACTGGGCCTGAAGCACTGATTTCTGAAACTGAATTTTGTGATAGTCACACTGATTTGACTGTTTTGATGTGAGTTGGTTGTCAGTTGTTTTTCATGTTAACACTATTTGTTTCTTTTAAAATGCACTGATAAAGTAGTAATTATTTATTTTTTTTCACGTATAGGGCCAGGTAGGTTTGGACAGCTTTTTTTTTTCCTTTAATAAATGAAATCATCATTTAAACTGCATTTTGTATTAACATGCATTATCTTTGTGTAATATTAAAATTTATTTGATAATCTGAATCTTTAAAGTGTGACATGCAGCAAAAAAAAAAAAAAAAAAACGGAAGGGGGCAAAAACTTTTTCACGGCACTATATATACTGTGTATATATTTAATATATAAATATCATTCTTATTCTCTTTCTGATAAACTTGCAAGAGTGGAAAACTATGTCCTTTACAAAATAACCCCCCCCCCCCCCCCCCCCCAATATCTGTGGTGCTGTTTGGATGTTGCACACAGATGATGCAGAAAACATCTGGCTCATGTTTGCTTTGGTCAGGATTAGATATTAATGTTTTCAGAATAATCCATACATGTGAAAATGGACTGAGAATTGAAGAAATAATTGTAATCTGGCTCTGATTCAGACAGGAATCATGTGTCTGGGGTGTTTTTCTGCTGTTTAAGTTAGAATTCAAGACTTCACCTTACAAATGGTCGTCAAGAGCAAAAATTCTACAAAATTCCTCATTTACTAAAAATGTGTCCCATGCTTGAGCAAAACAGATACTATGTTCTGGAATCAGCACCACAAAACTTGCAAGAAACAAGTGTTTCGTTTAGTGAATGTGGTGCAGTGTAATACTGTAGGGATAAAAAAAAAGAAAATGCTGCTTGGATAAGAAGTTCTGAATGAAAAAGACAGCTATTATCTGCTCAGGTGCTTGTGTTTTAACATTAGCGTAATTTTCTCTTTCTCGTGTCGTTATTCAGGCTCATCTGTAATGATGTTGTGTAGTATTTGTGTCTGAACAGTTTAATAATCTGGATCTTTGTGTTGTGCGGCTCTGTTTCAGTGCAATGACTTGCTTTGTTTATTGTTTAATCTGTTCCGTTCACTGCTGCGTTATAAACTCTAGTATTACTGAAATAAAGCATGTTAACAGCTTCACAGCTGTTCAGATAAAACCTTCACAATACAGAAGATTCACATCACTGCTGTAAACACACTTAGTGCTGCTTCATCTGAAGTAAACTCTATTAAAGGACATGAGCTAATGCATCATTGAAAGCGTGTTTTATACAGTAAGTGTGCAAGACCACTAGAGGTCAAAGGTCATGGTGGTCAAACCTAATGAGTGCATTACAGACGTTCTAGAGGGAGAAACAGTGATCTGTTATAGTGAGTGTCTGGGGTTAAAGGTCATGTCTGTAGTTCAGTTCATTGTGTGGCGAATGTTTCTTGCTGTTCCTCCAGGGGCCACAAGAGGGCCCTTAACACAAATTATTACTGGAGGTTTTGTACAAGATCAGTTAAATTCATGATTGATATTAATCACAAATACATTTTTAACTACATTATTTTGTGTGTTTTGTGTATACATTATATATTCAAAAGTTTGGGATCAGTACGATTTTTAATGTTCTTTAAAGTTTCTAATGCTCATCAAGGCTGTATCTTTTTAATCAAAAAATACAGAAAAAAACCCTGTAATTTTGTGAACTATTATTGCAATTTTAAATAACTATTTTTCTAATTTAATATACTTTAAATATAATTTATTCCTTTGAAGCAAGGCTAAATTTTCAGCATCATTACTTCAAAGAAAGAATAGTGTTCATTCAAAATATAAATTGTTACAACACTACTATTCAAAAATTTTTGGTCAATAATTTTTTTTTATTTATTTTTTTTAAAGAAATGAATACTTTTTTCAGCAAGGATGTGTTAAATACATAAAGTGCATATAAATACTTGCGTATATTGCTATAAAGGATGCCTATTTTCAATAAATGCTGTTCTTTAACTTTTTATTCATCAAAGAATCAAAGAAAAAAGTACCACAGGCTGCAAAAAAATTTGAAGCAGCACAACGGTTTTAACATTGATTAAAAATCAGTATATTAGAATGATTTCTGAAGAATCATGTGACACTGAAGACTGGAATAATGATGCTAAAAAACAGCTTTAACATCACAGAAGTTACATTTCAAAGTGTATAAAAAATAGGAAACCAATATTAGAAATTGCGATAATATGTCACCATATTGATGTTGTTTTTCAGTATTTTTGATCAAATAAATGTAGCAAAAGAGACTGAATTAAAAAAAATAAAAAAAATCTTGATGATCCCAAACCTTTGAATGACACTATATATGTGTTTGTGTAAATGTATGTAAAAGGAATGAAAAAAATGCTTACTCAGGACAGTACTCAATAAATAAAAATAAAAAATAACATGCATTTTTAAAATTATTCGCATTTTTAAAATTATTCACATTTTCACAGATTCTACAAGAGATGCCCAAACTTTTGCATGCCACTGTATAAATGAAAACATAAATAATACAAAATAAAAGTACAAATAAAAGTTTTTTCTTTTTTGTTTTTGATATAATGCAGTTTCCTGGGGCTTGTTGAACTTTTTCAGAGATGACATTTTTTTTTTTTAATGAGTCACTTGGATGAAATAAGTGGTTGTGTTTTTTGAGATATAGGGGAATTAATACATTTTGAAGTCCCTTTGCTTTATTCTGTTTTTATGGCTTCAATCTCTGATGAAACCTCCTGAAGCTAGCGCTCTATCTCAATTTAGGTGTGCTTTATTGGCATGACAAAAAATGTACATTTGTATTGTCAAAGCAGTTGGGCTGCTTACAAATAATGCACATGTATTAACAGAAAGAAACTGAGTAATAGTAATAAAAATATATGAAAATTAAGCATGTAGTGCTAAATGAATTAGTGTGTATAAGTGTAATAAGATAGTATTAGATTTACAGAGGCAAAATATACATCTATGTAATATAATACAGTAATATGGCATAACATAATCCACATGTGCTGGAAACATCAGATCAGGGCAGGTTGAGTGTTTTTTTCTTCTCTCGTGACAGACAGACACATACTGAGCAGCAAACACACAGCAGTTCTTGTGTTCTCCGAACAGATACCACAGTTTCTCCTGGTTCGAAAGAGTTTTAAATGTCTGATGGATCTGCTGTATTTGATCACAGAACACTATCCGTATGTCCGTGTATTTGGAGCATTCTGTTAGGAAGTGCAGTTCTGTTTCCATCTGATTCAGGTCACAGTGTGAACACGATCTCTGTCCGTCTCTATCATCAGCTTGTGTCTGCTGAGTCTGTATCTGGTCAACGTGCTTCTCAGTTTCTTATCTGACACTGTGTACAGATACTCTGCCATACTGTACTCTCTCTTTAGAGCCAAATTGCATTGCATTTTACTCTGTTGCTGTGTTTGGGGTGTGTAGTTGTGTTTGATTTGTGCAGTAATCTGATTGATTCTGATGTGATTCAGAGCATCAGTAGATGTTAGTGAAGCATCAGACTGGATCAGCTGAGGGAGGGGACTGCTTTCTTCGCTCATCTCTTGGTGTTGCAGGGCTTTATAATGATATGATTCAGGGTCACTGAGTTTCAGATGTTTCCAGAATTTAATTGCCCTTTTATGTTTTTTATGATTAGAGGATATTTGCCTAATTCTTCCCTGCATGCATTATTTGTTGTGTGCTGGTGCATGTGAAATATATTTTTACAGAGTTCTGCATGAAGGGTCTCAA